>OY748313.1:4667179-5010730 GCA_963556515.1 Nudaria mundana
TGTCTAAGCAACAACGGTACCGTAAGGGACGTTATTTTGCAACAACGTCCTATGTACCCTATTCTGTTTGTTTGTTGCCATCGTGCAAAATCTCAAATAAAGACGTCCAGTAACGTTCTCTCCGTGATAATGTTAAAAAGCATTACGAAGCGATTGTTCAACACTCTTAAGAACCGCTTAGATTCAAGGGAAAGTGCAAGGTTCCGCGGAAACAATTTCTTTCCCGAACAGAGCGGTTTAGATACGTTTTTCCTCTGATTCTTTTACCAACATTCTTTAGTGCAGCACATTTTATCCTCACATATGTGACTACTTCAAGTCGTCAAAGGAAAGTAGTGCCACTGTAGCTTTCAGACTCCGTACTTTGCTGATGCTTATAAATCATAATATCATATTATAAAGCAGTCTCCCGTTCCGTATTTATGCTTAGATCTTTAAAGCTACGCTACGGATTTTGATGAGGTTTTCACCAATGGATAGAGTGGTTCTCGAGGAAGGTTTTTGGGTAAGCCACGGGCGTGTAAACAATAAGCTATTACTCAAATTATTTTGTGTTGTCAAATGTCAAACGTTTCAGAAATCAATGATGTACTCGTACATAACATTATGAAGATTGACATGCAAAGATTGATAGATAGCATACTTCTAAAAGCGGACGCACACATATAACTATGTTTGTCACTTTCTGTCAAATAAAAGGTAGGTCAGTTGTGACAGAGATCGATCGAGATTCTATTTCTGTACAACAACTGGTCGAATCGCCTCACAATTGGTCATACTATTAACTTAATGATATCCGATTAGGGGTTGTTGGATACTGGGTCTTGATGCATCAATAAGAACTCCTGAAATAGGTATAACACTTATATTGAATATGACTTATTATTACAATTATTAATATAATGGCGGCGTATTATAGAATTAAACAGTCCTTTTTTATTTACAGATGTAGAATAAAATAACTGTAATGGTTTTATTATCATGTATTTTATTGCTCTTGTCTTGCACATTTCCAGTACAAAGTTTGGGCACACGCGTAACACATACACAGCGAAGCTTTCTAAATTTCGCTCTGTTCTATCTATTTACCTATTCAATTGAATTTTTAACGAGTCCTTTATTAGATGTCAAGTTTACAGTGCCATTGTTTTAATTTAATTGCATTATCCAACAACACGTCACACATTGAATCAAAAACTGACTTCAAATTCACGGAATGGGACCAAATAATTGTCGGATGGGACCATATTGAAATGGACCACAAAGGAGCAGCAGCTTTCAACAAAAAAATCAAAATCTGTTCACCCAGTCGAAAGATATGAGGCCTTTTTGACGTCGGTTATATCATGAATCTAAATTTTTGCCTTGTTTTCAAATTAATAAAAAAAAAATTACACGAGTTGTTTCTGTAACGCTTTGAACCCAAAAGTGGATTATCTCCAGTAATATGACAATCATGAGTCTTTTTTAACGAATGTATGTTAACTTTTGCAAATAGAACGGCATTAAAAGCGTTTAAATAATCAGTCAAAATTAAAAAAGAAGTATTAATATTTATCTATCTATTAAACTGATCAAAGTAAAAAAATATTGATTTATTACTTTATAGCACTTGACTTAAATAAAAGCACAAATCTTAATTGTGTAAAATAAACAAAAATAGCAACAGATAAGTATTTTACGATGTTTTCAAATGATCGAGTCAGGTAATCAAAGATCGCTAAAAGGGCCGCGAGCCAGCGGCAGCGCCCGCACTTCCCTGACTATTATTTTAATACATTTTCAACTATATCATCATGTTGTTTTCATTTATTAATCACGCCTTTTCTAGATATTAGCTTTGTCGAACCTATTCCCCTTTGAGGGACCGACAAGTGAAGCATCTGCCGAATACTCTCCGATACACAAATATTCTGGCTAAGTTTGAAAATGAGTATATTTAAACTTGTTTAAATGTTTTAAAGTACATATAATTCGCAACAACGAATTTGAATGGGAACTGTTGGTCAGAGTTTTATCCATTATTCCATTGCTGGACGTCTCGTCCCGCCCCTTCGGGAGGAAAACTCCACGACACAAGCAGACTTGGCTATCTATTAGCATGGTAGCATTCCGATCAATGCAGCACGCAGCATATAGTACAATCGACGACCAGCAGCCCGAGCTGCTGCCGCCGCGTTTGGAATTATTTTGACTTGCGGTCGTTTTGTGTGCTGTCTGCAATCTTCGTCCTTTTAAATCAGACCAACATCGTTCCTGTCGAAATATCGAAGCATAAGTATGTTTCTCCATTCTCTCCATACTTTTTTTAAAAAGAATTAGGCTCCAAGATCAAAGTGGTGATTAAAGCTTTAGATGACGTCACCTACGACGTCACATCACCCCGAGAATATGATTATGGAGCGAGCATAAAATAAAAGACAATAAACTTGCTTTATTAATTTTCATCTAGTATGAAACCATAAGGGATTGGGATTTGCTTAAAGATTTACACAACCCCAATAAATAGTCAGTCATTTTATTATAGATTAACTGATTACTGGGGCCCCGCCCGTGTGAATTTTGTTCCTGATAGATCCCGATTCCCACGGGAACATCATCGGGATAAAGTGTAGCCTCAGTACTTGGGAATAATGTAGCTACATATTAGTAAACGAATTATCACAATCGGGTCAGTAGTTTCGGAGAATCTTTCCTCCTAATTAATTAAGCTTAACGAAATAATATTGTATAATATTATATAATCTCGATATTGTGTGGAATTTTCATGAGAAATATTTCAGTATGCAAAGTATTTTAATAAACATACAACGTCAAGCAACCATTTTTGTCGTTGAATGACGAACGTGGCATTTAGTCAAAATTTTTGCCTATTCAGCATTTACATACACAAAATGACGTCTTTATTCTCGAAGGGCTAGCCCCGTCCTACAGGCCAGTTTATTACACCTATATTTCGCCAATATCGCGAATCACAGCGAACTTTGACTTTAAACTCAGTCAGGGGTTGGGACCATAAACTTATATACATATAAGTCAATGGTTGGGACGGATGTTATCCCGCATCATTCATAATTTTCAGACCTCAAAGCACGTACCCTTCTGGTCTACTTCTGTAAGGACGGTGAGCTGCCAGCCCGCCATCTTCAGACAGATAAGGCTCTGGCGTGAACACCCAAATTACCCGGACATGGCAATAGGCTCACCCCCTATTACCTTGGTGGCATCAACACGAACTGGTGAAATGTGGACGTAATGAGACAGAGGTGTGTCTACCTTTTCGGGGATAAAGACTAAGACTTTGTGTGTGAAACGTGTGTCAAAAATATTAAGTGTAATATAAAAATCAAAGAGCTTACCTTATAGATTCGTCAGACGAACGTAGAAGGCTGCTTTTCTGGTAATGTTAATACGCGCCGCCGCGGCCGCCGCTGCATCACACCTGCCCACGTCCCGATATTACACGCACACACCGTCTCCACCGCCTTTATTTACTATATTTACAACTAAAACTATGTAATTACTAAACGAGCACAGTCGCGACGCCGGCAAGCCCCGACTATACAGACAGATACATTGTGAAAAAAAATTAAGGCAGGTCTATTTGAAGCATCCGAGAAGTCCACTAAAGAGGTTAGGCGATAAAGTCTGATCGATTTTAGGCGTTCGACATTCAAAATCGTTTGAAATTTAGTATTTTTTTTTAAATTTGTTAATTACAGACCCTATCCAGCTCCCGTGCTATTATCTACATCCGTGGTTGTTGTGTGTTATGCGCGGCAGAGCACGCGTCGTATACCCGTCTCGCTCCATATAAAGCGTTTAAACGGAGTGTTCTGAGCGTCTGTCTCTTTCACCCGTACTGTGATTCATTAATCTGAAACAAGAGGAAAGTCTTATTAGTTCGGGATCTGAGACCTTAGAAAAACTCTCTATAATAAGTTAAGCTGTTATTTATATAAATACATACATACATATCATCACGCCTATATGCCCCAGGGGTTTAAGCAGAGATACATTACGCACCCACACTTTGCCAGTAATTTCGTTAGTCCCACGTAATTGGGGGACAAGCCTAGTGCCGTTAACAGGCACTATAGAAAACTCATAACTGTCTGTAATTGATACGAAAATTCCAACAGCTAGGACAGATCAGATAAAACAGATCAAATATTATATAGCACAGATAAAATATTATAGTATCTTAGCCGTGTGCAGCGCCCCTTAGTGAACTCCACTGCGGGTGACGTAACCTACGACAAACGTATTATTTGCGGTTGGTACAGTAATCGGGTCTAGGGATCGAACCGCAAAAATAAGTTTGTTTTTTATTGTAAGTATATACTTTTCCGAGATAAAAAGTAGCCAGTAGGTGCCCAGGATATTAAAGAATAATTATATCAAGTTTCATCATAATCGAACCGGTAGTTATTGCGTGATGCCTGAACAAACAGACAGACAGACAAAAAAAAAATCACGTTTTTGGGTTCGGTGTCGGTCTAGTACCACCCCCTGCCATTTATTTTTTTGATATTTTCAATGTACAGAATTTTCACTTCTACAGATTTATTATAAGTATAGATATAGATAGACTAGCTGTTGAGCGATATTGTATCTTAAGATAAAATATTATAGTATCTTAACCGTGTGCAGCTCCCCTCAGTGAACTCCACTGCGGGTGCCATATCCTACGATAAACTTATTATTTGCGGTTGGTACAGTAATCGGGTCTAGGGATCGAACCGCAAAATTAAGTTTGTTTTTTATTGTATGTACTTTTCCGGGATAAAAAGTACCCAGCGTGGTGCCCAGGATATTAAAGAATAATTATACCAAGTTTCATCGTAATCGAACCGGTAGTTTTTGCGTGATGCCTGAACAAACAGAAAGACAGACAAAAAAAAAATTTTAAACACATTTTTGGGTTCGTTGTCAGTCTAGTAACACCCCCTGCCATTTATTTTTTTGATATTTTCTATGTACAGAATTTTCACTTCTACAGATTTATTATAAGTATAGATATAGATAAGAATTACAATATACATAATTATATACTAAAAAAATTACATTAAATAATATCGTTTAACAAATCCTCCGCGTCATTGCCGACTGGAAAGGTTCCCAGAATGCTGGCTGTGTTGCCACGTTGGATGGCGATACTTATTCTTTGGGCCAGGAAATGTAGTACTGCGTAGCGTATTACTATTTTTAATAATAACATATTATTATTATTTATTTGTACTATTGTACTGTCAAAACTCGAGTACTTTCAGTCGTTTAAAGCTTTTTGTGTACATAAGCAAGTATAGGCTACATAGTCTCGTAGCACGCGAGAACTGCTACGAAAGTCGTAGCCGCGTATCCTTGTAGACATACCTTCGTAGCTTTCGTCCGTTTATGAGACATGTTACGTTTTATTTCAGGAATAATATATTTTTTTCTTTTTACGAAACAGGCTGGAGAAAGTAACTTTGAAAATAAAAAAAATATATAAATGAAGAAGTTGTAGTTGTCAATTTTGAGAAGTTTTTTTTGGTTATATTTATTTAATATTTTTAGCTATGTAATAATAATTTACATAAACCCTCTAACCACTTGGATTTATATGAAATAAATATTTTTGGACATTCTCACACAACATTATCTAGCCCAAACTATAATCTAATATTAAGCATGTGCTATGGGATCCAGACGACTGATAAACATTACAAATAACTTATTTCTAATTTCTATGTACATAGGTACATATTATACATTGAGAACACCCAAACTCCGAAACATTTTGTGGATCACACACAAATATTTGATTCAAACCGGGAATCAAACCCGAAACTCCGACGTCTACAGCGGATGCACAACCGACCACGCCATCGAAGCAGTCAACGACGCCATCGAAGAAGATTTCTGTGCAAAATTGATAAGGTTTTTTTTTTAAATTTCGTGGCCCAAGGGCGCGGCCTCTCCCACGTCCGTTGTCGGGCGTCTAGGTACGTATTTCCAGTGGAAATGGAAAAGGTTAAGCTAAACTACATGAATAAACCCGCAGGCATTAAATAGTGAAAAATATTCCAACATAAAATCTTGCGCCTATAAACTAAACAATAGCAACAAAATATCTATAGCACCAATATTTATTGCTAGACATAAAAACCTATCATTAAAGACCATAAATCCGACCTTAAACTAGATATCGCGCCATCAATTAAACTGATTACTCATAAATTCATAGGTGAATTGTGACGACAATGAAATATATATTTGAAACAATAAAACTTCATCATGGCGGCGCGTTTATTTCCGGAGTTGCGTGCGCGCAGACGTCGCAGACATCCGATAAGGTCAGTGATTATTAGACGACCTTTAAAAAAATATTCAGATAGATATTTCTTTTACCGATTTTTTCTACAACGAGTTGTATATCTACTTATAGTGTGTGTCAATTATTTTTATTTTAAGAGTTACTAACTAGGGAATGCCTGCAATTTCGCTTACGAGGAATAGTTTAAGTGTTATCGGTCTCTACGGGAACCTATATATATAGTGTAAACTAAAGGGTATAGATACCTACATTTCGTAGTAACTGTAGTAGTCTGTAGGTCCCTTGTAATAGGGGCAAGTATATTGCCGGTCCCGGGCTTTTTGGGTATTTTATGTTGATCAACGGACGAAACAAACATAAAATTACCCAGTTAGCCCCACCTTTTACGTGGCAAAGTTGGTGTGGAACGCCCTCCCTGCGCACGTGTTTCCTCCAACATACAACCCTGGGTTCTTTAAGCGGAGCGTGAAGGCACATCACTAGCCCGCCAACTTGAGAGCCACTTTCGATAGTACTGTGTCCTATGAAAGTGGTCCTCAATCGCTAGACATTGTTTCGGTTTACCATAAAACTCAAAAAAAGTTAGTGATGAAAAGTGAGTGAATAATAAACCTCTGCCCTTTTGTCTACCACATCCAAAAAAGCGGTCAAATCTTCTATACAGTGGGGTTGAGAGTTTCTCTAAACGGTCAAGTGCCAACTTTTTTTTTTAGTTATGGTGTAATCGAACACATTAAGGGCGGAAGAGTGTTAATATAGATACATAAGTCGTCAGGGACAGAGCATCAGCTCCCTGATACGCTGACTCACTGTGTAGAAAGGGACCACCAATTACTTGGTGTACTAAAAAATATATGTACTAAACTTGTTGGGGAATTCCGTTAGTGCGATTCAGGATAAGAGTCGGTTTACTCTGGGTACCCCCAGTTCATGTTTATGAAAGTAATTAATGAGTGGGTCGATTTTAAATAACTATCTTTCGATATATATTGTGAGTTCCGTTAAAAATGAGATCCTAAATAATTATTTTATGATTTAATTGATTGAATTTAATTTGGATGAAAATTAGCACTTAGCCTATAAAATTTATTCTGTGTTTATTTTGCGGTAATAACTGTAACCGGCTTTGTGGTTACTGTATCTGTTTGGTTACAATTGCAGGCTTACAGCACGCGTAATGAGCAGGTACCCGGTTTAGTCCCACGCAATAAGGCCGTTCCAGGAACTTTAGTAGGTAGATATTTTTTTTTGGACCCTTCATAAGATCCATATGGAAACGCCAGGGAACAAAAAAACTATCATGTTAACGACAATAAAATTGCTACTATTACGTAGTACTACAAAGTTTGTGGTGATATGTGGGTGTATGATATTTCTCTGCCTACACCCTGTAGGAAACAGGCTTGATTATATGTAGATATTTTGGTTATATATATAAATATACATATAGATATATATAAATGCTGGGACCTTCCTGTCCCGGTATTTGGAATTTTGGTTTGAATTATAGATTGTTTATGGATTTTCTATAGTACTTGGTATCGGCAATAGGCTTGCCCCCTATTAAGTAGGACCAAAAAAATTACTGGCAAAGTGTGGGTGTGTAACTCTGCCTACCCTATCGGGGATAGAGGCGTGATAATATCTATGTATGTAGATTGATTCATACTGTTATTGAAGAGTAGCCAAAACGCTGTACCGTAGGTAAAAGCCAAAAGAAACAATCTCCAGCAATATGCGCACGCGTTTTGTAACAATATTTTGTGTTTGAGAACGGTTCGTATCGTATCTACAACGTCAAACAACATTTGAACCAATTAAACAGAAATGAGTTACGCTTGTTTGGTTGTTTGTATGTGCGCTTGTTAAGAGGTTAAGGCGATGAGTGAGTTATTAGGTTTTGGCAGATTGTTTTTTTATAGCCCACCGATGCAAGCTAACCTACAGGTAAATTAGATTTATACATATAGCCTGGTAGCTGAGTTCAATCAACAACGTGAGTTCAATCTTCGCCAGCACAGATTAGGAAAGATTCCTTTTTACTCTGTACCGCCAGCAAGCACTAGACAACTGATTCATATAACTTGTAAACATACCTACACATAAAACACCCTAACTCCGAAATAGACAATTGCAAATTGTCCAAAATATTTAACTCGACCCAGAATCGAAGCAGTATTTGTCCATTCAACCGACTAGGCGACCTAGGCTGTTTAATAGTTGTAATTATGACGCGGTTCGCTTAAATTTCGCATCATGGAAATCTTATCACTGTTGAAGCTTGGTGGTAGGGGGATGGGTCGAGAGGGGAGACTGGGTCAAGGGCGAGATGTCGCCTCTATGCCGGCTACTAATACTTCAGATAATATGTCGCAAATACTAACAGAATCAAGGATATTTTGTCTATATTTCGCTTTTGCGTAAATAGGAAATACATATAATAAAATGGTCGTTTTCTGTGAGGGGTATACGTATGTCTTTTTTACGTTTTAATCACAACCAGTGGTCAGACAGAGATTAAAATTCGATCATATTTTTTTTATAAGTGAAAATATTAACATTCTGCTCTTCTTCTGTATCTATGTGAAACATACTCGCAAGCGCAATTTTGCTTCACATAATGGTGTATTTCTATTGTACAAGACTAGTCTATGTATATCGGAGTCTTCAGGAAGTTTGGATAATTATTTAGATTTGGAGATAAAGACCTCATTTTATATAGGTTATCATCAACCACCACTCACTGCCCACTTGACACCTACTGCTGGGCATTAGGCCTCTCCCAAAGAGGTGGGAATTTAGCCTACACATACCTTGATGATCAGACGAGTTAGTTCATATAGATAGGTTAAGGTCCTAATTTTTCGACATTTAAATAGATAATTTTTAATGAATATTTTTATGACTTTAATTTTTTTTTGACATACGTTATTTGACATACATTATTTTTGACATACATTATTTCTACAACATTTTGTACACCGTATCTAGTAGACATAGAGGATCACGCAATCAATGTAAAATCTTTTTTTTAAACTATATTCACAAATGAATAAATGAATTATGAATTATGGTTATTTTCAATAAATGTTACCTTTACAAAATTTAAGCAAGACCTACTTAGTATTTTCATCTGTCATAGCTAATAATTTACAATTTTGACCAACATATTTTACGTCTTCACTTTACATGGCAGCGTATCCCAAACATAGCGCTTTTTAATTTACAAATTACGCACCCAATTTCGATATTAATTGAAGGGCAATATTGGTTTTCACTTCCAATAATGGCCGTAAAACACATTTATATTCAATTTATTAAACTTCGTGCGAAGTAATGGCGATAGGATTTAATTTCAGTGGCCATTAAGGGCAGATACCGGCGAACTGTTTATGATCATAAATTCTTGTAAATTTCCCCAAGTATCTTCATTTTGGTTTAACTAAACGTTTTATTTATAAGAAGTCAAAATTCAAGTAGATTTATTTGTGGTAAACAAAGTAAACTTTATAAACGTCAAGATCGTAAGTAGTTTCTTCTTATATTTACCTACTTTTACTGACAGAATCCCAAGCCTGTGCGAAAAGCAGTAAAGTGTCACGGCCAATCTAATCACTAGTCATTACCTTGGCGTTTTTAATCTCTACTGACATACTTCTTAGTTAGTTAGTTCAGGAGCTATAAAGGTAAATTATGGGTGACTACAGAACCCTATTCTATGCGTGGTCTACTACTGGTACATTTTATTTAATGTCAATAAATACCACTAGTGGTTCTGTGAACAGTAGACCTCGCGTTATTTTCGCATTTTCCCCCCATTTCTACCCCATTTTCCCCACGATCGAAAAATCCCTTCCACAAAAGTTGCGCCTTGCAACAAAGAACACTTGTGCCAAATTTCATGAAAATCGGCTAAAAAATGCGACCTGTAGACCGGAACTGACACACATACCAAACCAACAACGCCAAATCGGCCAGTCCTCGAGTTAAAACTGAGACGCTTCGCTCGCTCGGTCAAATAGGAGCGAGCAGCATTGAAAATGTGGCAAATAACTTAATTGGGAAACATTATTTATTAAGTACAAAGTATAGTCTCAGTAAGTTTGGTTACATTTTTTTCATACGGCCGAAACTGCGGGAGTCAGGTCCTAGTTCTAGTTATAGATCAATCCATTAGGGGATGAGTAGAGAGCTGCAAATGTCGCTAATTTACCAACCATTTTACGACTAGTGTCTACGAGTGGAAGTGTAGATTGCCATAAAATCCGATCCATTTGGCGGCATCCAGGCGCCCCCTGGCCGGCGCCTATTTTGATACCTACTTTATGATTATTCATAGCTTAATAACTTTTAGGGTTGATACTCGCAATGCTTGTAACCTTTTTCTGTCATACATCTGTCATTTACGCGAGCGAGGAAGGTGAAGTGAATTAGCAATGTGTAGATTTTAGAATACTTCGGAAAACATGTTCGCTATCTAATCACGCGTGATGTACTCAACAGATTTGGCGCTGATTATCACATTCTTGCATTGAATATTCGCTCACTTTGACATATCGGTTGTAGATACTTGTAAACCCGGTAATGTGTTCCCGTGAGAATTAGTAATTAGAAATCTATTTATGTCGCAGGTTATAAATAGTCCGAGACGACCAGAACTTTAATTGGCTGTGCAATAGCGGCTGGCACGTAAGATTTTGTTGCCTTTAATCAACATTTCATCACAAGGCAGCGGGTTTCAATTTTTTTTTCAAATTTACAATAAAGCTGCTACTTTTTATTAAATTCATTTGGCCATTTTGGATATAACCTATTATAAATGTGCCCGGTAACGGCAATAGGCTTGCCCCCTATTACTTGGGACTAAAATACTGGCAAATTGTGGGTGTGTAATGCACCTCTGCCTATATAGGCGTTATATGTGTGTGTGTGTGTATAAGTTGGGCGGTATTGAGGGCATCAACTATGAATATACATAAGATCATTAAAATTTACCCCACAAAGCTTTGTTTAAGTTTTTTCCCTCGTCTCGGTGGCCTTACTTTAGGTAATTTCTAAACGTGTTTGCCATCTATTTTCTCTACAAAGGCTGGACCGGTTTGGATAAAACTTTGTATGTAATTAAATTGGGTTTCAGGTTAATTTAAATTGGACCCAGTGGTGCTGCTGTAGCGGCGCGAAGAAAGTAAGTAGTAGTCCTAATAAAATACGTAAATAAGTAGGTGTCAAAACAAGATCTTAAAGCCCAAGCCACCAGCTGAAATGCGTCCGTTGCTTAGCAAAGCAAAGTAATTCGAAATGTGTCAAGTTAGCGGTAATACTGTAGGACCATAAACATTACTCGCAGAAAGATCCCCTCAGGAGCAGTTCACCAGATTCGCAACTTACCAGATTCTCAACTAACCAGATTCGCAGTTAACCAGATATTGTACTATCAAACAGAAAATGCCTATCAGTGTGACGAACTACAATATACTCGGTGCACCTGTTCACACATTTCTTTATTTTACATCGGGACAAAAAAAATGTATAATCCGCTTAGTAGGGCAGTATGGATATATCTTACCAGAGCCGCTTGGGTCCCTTAGCTCTCTATTATAAGATACACAAACAACAAAAGTACTAGGAGTACAGAACTACAAAAGAGCACACGCCAACACTTATCTCGTTCAGTTTGGTTTATTCACCGGTGGTATAAACCAGTGGTACAGCAGGGGAGCAAAAACCTTTTTATTTTATAATTTTTAGAATCAATTAATATATATAAATTTAATTTGCTTTTGATTATACTTCTGGCTAACTGCGAATCTGATGAGTTGAGAATCTGGTAAGTTGCGAATCTGGTGAATCGAGAATCTGGTGAATTGCTCCTGAGGGGAAAGATCCTACCTACCCACCTAGTACCTAGTCTACCTACCTACTGCATGGCACCTATTGCATACCGCATCCGTAGATTAACTTAAAGTTCACAGATTATATCTACCAAACAAAATGAGAGGTTCTGGTGTACATTTATTTTGCCACAGATATAAGAATAAAATACTAGATCTTGTTAAATGGTCATCATGTTAAAGGGTTATACGCAAAAACCCCAGGCTCACATGTCCATAATGGATAAGCATCGACAAAAAAAAAATTAAAACCCTTATGAATATCTGGCTTTAATTAAAACCCCCTTCATCTTCTTTCACGAATTTAAATTTCTGCTTCATACATACATTAGATAAAAAAATGTAGCGTTTATCAAAAATTATATCTTGACGTCCGAATGGCTGGTCAAAAATATATTGGTATTTCTCCGAATGTATTATATGTAGCAATTATTAACCTCTATCTCCTCAACCGGTATTTTAAGTTTAAAGCGCTGTTTGAAGGGTTAAAGAAGTTAAGCAAATATAAGCAACTGGATAGCAATTCCTGAATATAGTTTCAGAGCCGCTTGTTATTGGCAACCAGCCATTCTGACGCTAACTACAAATTATATATAAAAACCTTAATCGATAACTACTCTATCCATTGGGGTAGACCGCATCAAAATCCGTTGCGTAGTTTTAAAGATCTAAGCATACATAGAGACGGACAGACAGCGGAAGTGAATTTGTTTTCTAGGTAATATTTTATATAACAGTCGCTTTTTGTTTTTTTTAATTTCGCGGCCCAACGCCGCGGCCACTCTAACGTCAGTTGCCGGGCATCTCTGGTTATGATAACAGTCGCTGGGGAAGTAGCCGTAATGTAGAACGACCCCATTTCTTTTTGTGGATATGGAATGAGGCTTCTTAAATTGTATACTAATTCATGTTATCTGTGGTGATACCCCTGACCTCCCCTTGACAGAGGCCACATAGGTGCCCAAAGGCCGCCGGCGCCCTGGAGTTACCGGACGTAACTAGGACGTTCATATGTAGTGATATATAAAAAAACAAGAAATGAGTAACGTTGTTTAAATGACGGTCACGTTACGAAGAAAACAATCGTAATAAGACTAATTATATTCATGATATAGCATGATATCATGTGCTGAACTAAAGATAGTGGGTAACTGAGTTACATCTTTATGACGTCACTGTACAACGATTACTACGGCTCATGGCGTGACAGTATTGTGACGCACAATATGACATCATTTTGGCACAATTTGACCATTTTATCTCATATATTTCATGTTTTATTATTTGTGGTTGTATTTATATAATTTTTTTAATATCATTTGTAACATTTCTATGTCTGTCGTCCGGCATTGGCTAGAAGTATCATAACTCAAATAACAACGTGACTGATATCTGAACGAACTGAATCGTGATATTTATTATTAAAGTTACGATGCTATACTGGTCTAACTACAGCACTTCTTTCAGAAGGTTGTGGAGTATCAAGTAAGTAAGTAATCATTTATTCGCATAAAACAGGTGGAATGCAATGTTGTTCAATATAATTTCATAGTGCGCTGCTTCATGGTCTCCAAAAAGACATGCAATTTTTTTTTACTATAGTGGCATCAAATGGTCACAGCAAGTTTAAAAACAAATTACATTGGATTGTGAGGAGAGTATTAGTAAGTACCCACAAGCAAACAATGTCAAACAAATAAACAACAACAATGAAAAAAGTTAAATAATCAAGGTAAATGTCAATAGCTAAAATGTCAGATTATAATTCTACAAAATAATTAGGGTCAAGTTTGTGTCAGCTAGTTAGGTCAAGTTAGTTTCTACGATCAACAAAGTAAATAGTCATAGCGTTAAACATTATTAAAATATTATCAAATAAAATTTCAAATTCGACCATTGTTTGGTCAATACAAATTAGAGTCAACTTATTCTCCCAGCAGTTTATCATTTAAATAATCTTTCACACTATAGTAACATTTCTCATTTAGTAGTGTTTTTAGGCGCTGCTTGAAAACAAATAAGTGAGACTCTTTTATACTACTAGGTAACTTATTAAATATTTTAGAAGCCATGGCAAAAATACCAAAGACTAAGCTATCGTTTCTACGAAAAGTTTAACTTACATACTTTTAAAATAACGCTGTATCTTCCTAAGTTCAGCCGCATCGCAGTTTGAAAGCCAACCTCTTGCAATGGCATAAAAGTTCTCGGCTATTTACTGGAAAAAAGTGGGAGTATAATATGCCTCAACCTACCCATTCGGAAAAACTGTTATGATTTAACTAAAAAATGCGCTTTATAGTTGAATATCTTGCAAATGGACACCTAAATCAAAAAACTGTCTTAGCAACCTCCCATTCTTTTAAAAATACCTAACTCATGATACTCCACACGATGGTGCTGAAGCGAGAAAAAATAATCATTCCCACTCTACTTGTAGGGGAAGACAGAAAATTTGTCATAATTTTATTGTAGCACTTTATCGGAATACACTTTTTTTTTATCTTTTTTTTTTATTCCGCGGCCGAAGGCCGCGGCCGCTCTAACGTCCGTTGCCGGGCGTCTCTGGTTACTAGCAGAGGGTATGTCCAGTGGCGCCCGGCGGACTTTGACCACCTCTGTGGTCTCTGCGGGTGTTTGGTCGGGACGAGAATCCCGCGTCATTGGGGTCGGGTTTTATCCCGCGTCAGTGAGTGAATCTGGTTGCGTGCTATGGGGCAAAGGCCCCGCAGCACGCAACCCTTCTAGCCTGCTTCTGTAAGGTCGGTGGGTGGCGATCCCGCCGTACTCAGGCCCCGATCATGGAGGACGATAGTCTTGGGCGTAGTCGCGTAGTCTGGGGCGGCCCGGCCGCCGACTACGGAACTCGGCGGGGAGGGTACGCTCCCTCTCCCTCCCGGCCGCATCCTTCGCGATGTCGGAATACACTGTTAAAAATTACAGAATTTTTAACAGTGTAGTAAATACACATATTCGTGCAAAATTTCATCTTTCTAGCACTAACCGTTTGAGGGCAAAGCCGAGGATGGACATGACGAAACTATAAGGGTTAAACTTTAGTTTTTTTGCCGGAAACAGGTTTTTTCGTATATAGTAAATGTGTACCCATATTACGAAAGAGAATTTAAAAAACTTTCGCCATACCTATTAAGCCTGACCTGAAGCACTGATGACCTTATGATAATGAACTTCTGCGTCATGGACTGGAGTGATAAGATAATATAAGATAAATACTCTTTATTGTACACAAAAACAGAGATTATTAATGACACACGCCTTCAAAAAATAACTACAATAGGTGGCCTTATCGCTAAAGAGCAATCTCTTCCAAGCAACCTTAGGATGGAAATAATATCGTGAGAAATGATAGGGGATGTGTACAATGTAATACAATATATGTATTACATGATAATACAATAGCAAGAAATAAAAACATAAGAAGAGAGTGGATAGCTAATTGATAGAAATAGACCTAGTTATTTATTACACACAGTTTCTTACCAAAAAGATGGTTTAATAACTACCAAAAGGGCTGACAGTTACAGTAAACGTATATATTAACTACCATGATAAAACATTCATTACCATGCCACCCTTAGCCCTACATAATAGAGGAGAGCGGGGATTTGTGTCGCCTCTTGTTATATCATTTTTGATGGGATTTAGACCGATGTTTGATGGCCGACTACCTCGCAAAATGGGCTTGCGAAATATTAAGGGATGATTTTGATTTTAATTAGACTTGTTTTGTTTATTATCTTGGTTTTATTTACAATAGGGACACAAGAAAGAAAATACTATTTACACTTGCTAAAAACTATACTATATACAGGCGTCAAAGAACTCCTCCGCCTCGTCGCCGACTGGCAATGTTCCCAGAAGGCTGGCAGCATTGTATGGCAATGCTTATTCTTTGAGCTAAAAAGTAACCACCCTTCTGATCTTGAGAATAGAAATTATTTAGATGGAATACAAACTCGAACTCAATACGCAGATTTATATATTAATACTTATGTATTACGATATAATAAAGCAGTACTTACAAAATATAGTGCGAGTATGAACATGAACATTAAACAAACAAAATAGATTACATACCTTTTTAGTCTCGTGGTCACAGACTGATTAGTCCAGCGATGTCTCCTGTGACCACGGCCGGTGTAACCTGGTCGAAACGTCAGGCAATAAAAAGGTATGCATAGCATATCTATATCGTTTTTTTCGTGTTAATTCCCGTGTTTAAATTTTAAAGTTTTAAGTTAAATTTTTACAAAAAAAAAAGTTGTAATTATTAAACACAAAGTTGTATATTAAATTTAATACGTCTCTATCTATCTATATCTCTTTTGACCCTTATACTGTTATCGGTGGTACGGTAAGAAAACTGCTTAATAATAATTCTTTTCTGCATGAGCCTTGCACGATTTTATTGTATAGTTATAGGTTTATAGGTGTACGTTTTTGACTAGTATGAATTTATCTTTTCATACTTATTCGATTTCAGATTAGTTTGTGTTGTTTCATGTGATAATGTTTGCTAGCTTCCCATTATACAATTACTTAAGCCTAGTTCGCATTAGGCTAGTAATTTAGAAGAGTAGCGAGTAATTTAGTAGTAGTAAATATGTGCGAACTACAAAAATTTTGTCGAGTAATTTAGTAAATGATTTAGTTGAGTCAATCCATTTTACTCTATTTTTTCGGGCGAGTAGCGCCTCCCACCACGCATCCGTGCTCACTGGTTCACCGGCTAAACAAGTCCGAACCTGTTGATTAGTCGAGTTCATTAGTGGCCGCCACCACTCACTTGTGTACTGTACTAAACCGTAATGCGAACGATTTCTGTGTAGTAGCGAGTAGTTTAGCCACTAAATTACACGCTACTCTACTAAATTACTAAAGCAGTGCGAACTAGGCTTTAGTCGAGAAAACGTGTAATTAGCTTAGTATATTATTGTTCTGCTTTGTATAAGAAATGATTGGCTGTTGGTTTTCAACAATATCAAATAAATATAATAATTTTAATACATAAATAAATATTCGTTGTCTACTCTCATGTCATAAAATTCAAATTATGATCCCAAAACTTGACATATAAGTCTATGCTTTCATAAACATAGACTTATATGTCAACATCCACCATGTCAACATCCATGTCACCGGTACTATAAAAATTAAAAAGTTACTTTATGATGCAGATTTTAGATGAGATTTTCTCCAAAACTGTTTCATATAGTAACTAGTATATAAATTTAAATATAAAAAAGGCTCTACAAATTATTTAGACAATACAGCGTTCTTAATGCTGCTAACATTTAAAAATTTACCTCCCGGTCCAAACAGAGAACTGGATAATAGTTTAAAAATAAAACTAGTTTACATTGCAGAATCAGTTTACTGTCCCGATAGCAATAAACCATGTCGAGATTGTCCAGACGCTTTTGTTACGGAAATAAACGAGACCTAGCCGCCCCATTGTACTCCGTACGTTAGTCTAACGTAGATTATGTATATTAGTAGATTTATTCTAGCGAACACCCGCAGCGCCGCCTGCGTTTCTCGTTACCATTTCATCATCATGACGCCCATAGCTGGGTATCCCCACAACGTTCAATTCGGTCTTGGCTCGGCTTGGTTTGGATTTGCTTCGGATTTGGTTCCAACGAATATATATTAGATCATAGATAGTCCGAGACGCCCAGGACTTTAATTGGCTGTGCCATAGCGGCTGGCACGTACGATTTTGTTGCCTTTCATCAACATTTCATCACAAGGCAACGGGTTTCAATTTTTTATTTATTCGGACATTTTGGACATAACTCATTATATGTGTGTCCGGTGACGGCAATAGGCTTGCCCCCTTTTACGTGGGACTAAACATACTGGCAAACCTCGGGATATAGGCGTGATATGTGTGTGTGTGCGAATATATTAGAAGTTATCATAGATTTAATCAAGTGATGCACATATTCATAATGTGCAAAGCGGGTATTTTACCAGCAATGGGAACGGGAAGTACCTAAGCACCGGGGTAGAGCCAGGCCTCCGTCACTCCATGTACTTACGCGCTATAATTACCTACCGCCCGGCGGGCCGTTTGAGGACCAAATTCAGTGCGGTTTTCGCATGCGAAGCGCACGCACGTTGTTCAATTTTAATAGTTCCATTCGTTCGTACGCGTACCTACGATGCCGTCTGGTGCCTTATGTGCTGTAGATGGGTGCAAATCAAGTAAAAGAAGGGATAAACACTTAACATTTTTCCAATTACCTTGCCTTTCAGACACAGATTTACATATTTTTGTTACATAGAAACGTTATACTTTATTTTAACAACGTTTAAAAAGCTAGTTTGATTAGAATAAAATTGTGATAATATTTGACGGACAGTCGCGCAAATACCTACCTACGAAACTTCCAACACAAGTCGCGCCACAAGAGGCAGCCCTGCGGTTGCTGTGGGAACGCGCGGTGCGAAGCAATCACAACTCTAAGCTTGAGCATTTAGGCACATTTTAGCATGCAGTGGTTGCTGACGCGACGGAGTAGGCTATTATAGCAGTAGGTATTGGAAATTTTCTACTGAGTGAAGTATCTGTTACGTAGTAACTATTTAGTAATCTGTGGTAGAGCTACGGGTCACCACATCAAATTATTAAATATATAATAAATATCTATTTACTTGTTCATTTTTATTGACAACTGTTGAACCGTTTACGCGTGATTGAGTACCTAACAAACATCTTTTCCGAATCTCATTCCTAACTATATAAATAAATCATTCAAAGATTTATGATACACATTTGTCAGCTGTGAGTCTGTTTGTTATTTGTATATAAATATAATAAATATTGGCATTGTCTGTCCGTCAATGTGATTATTTGATGTGTTAAAAGCTATTTGATTTGTACTGGGAAATATTAATTTGAAAACGATTGTACGTTAGGGCACATTTCTTGTCTTGCGTTTTTCGAACCGCGAGCGGATCTGGCCCGCATGCACGTCAATGGGCGTTTTCACATTGCACGATAACGACACACGATATCGTGACGATATCGTCTATAACATCGTGACGATATCGTAAGTAGCAGCAGTACCTTTAAGGTAAGGATGTAAAGTCACGATATCGTGCAATGTGAAAACGCCCAATGTCAGTGTCAAATCGATTCGCGACCAGCCTCGTTCCCATAGCCAGGCCTTTGTCACTCGCCTAACAATCGCAAAAAATACGTGACGTCAGCGACAACTTGAAGTTGTAAGTCAGTAAGGGTTGTCTCTTGTTTGTGATACGGCATTGACCATAGAGTTGATATTGAGGCATTAACGTCATAATTATTGGTCAAATTATGCTGGTACTTTCCTGTCAACCCTAACGTTCGAATTATGTTCTCTGTAAACAAAAGAATGTGCTTTAATTAATGTCGCGTCGTAGTGCAAGTTCTGTATGTAAGTAATATTCCCTATTCTGTCCCATAGCTATCCATAAAAAAAGGAAGGCAGGAAAAGCTCCTTTATTCCTCTTGGGAAACTGTCTTTTCGAACGTAGCGGCGGCCATCGAAAGCATGTACACGAAAAATTTAACCCTTCTTTATGGCAAGTCGGTTGAATAGCTATTTTGTGAGTTTGTTGGACAAGACTAGGTGCTATTTAATATCCTACTAATATTATAAACGCGAAAGTTTGTGAGTATGTAAGTATGTATGTATGGATGGATGGATGTTTGTTACTCTTTCACGTAAAAACTACTGAATGGATTTTAATGAACTTTAAAATAATATAGCTTATACATCAGAATAACACATAGGCTACAATTTATAAAGAAATTGTGTGAATTGTTCAAAATATGACGCGGTGCGACCGGAACGGGAAAAAATCTAAATTACCACGCCGACGAAGTCGCGGGCGACCACTAGTAAGTATATTTAGAAACCTGCGCTATATTTTACTTGACGCCTTGTACATATTTATAGGTATTTGTTATGCTATTTTATAATCGTCGGTAATTTGGATTTGTGATCTAACACGTGTTCTGGATATTTTTAATTCATTGTTTTTTTTAAATGTATGATTTATTTTGTTATTACTACCTTAATATATGACGTAATGAAAGACTACTTTTTAGTACTGACGTCCCCTCCATTCCATAAAAACAAATCGAACCGTTCGTACCCATACTACGTAGTACTACTCCCTATTCTGTGCCCATACCTAGTATAGTATCTGTCACCATACTCATATTATGGCGATATCCCTACCGACTATTATTTAGGTACAATATTCAATGGTAACGATCGTGGTCTAGTGGTAACCGACAATATTAATACATGTATAACTAATAAATATACCTGGGTATTTGCCGCCCAGAGTTAGGAGAGGCTGGTTAATCTGTAATACAGGTATTTATATCCTAGTACGGAAACCAGTCTCTCACATAGATTGTAATACCTAATGTCTGTTATGTTTTTGTACTCAACATCGGCTATATGAGAGAGAAAAATAAAGAAATTTTATTATTATTATTTCCTTTATTTAACTTATTATTATTATTATTGCAAAGGTTAAGCAACATCTAGTCAGGTCGGTCTTAGGATGGGTGACCATTTCTTAAGACACTGAGACCCCTCCATGCCTCGGAGAGCACGTTAAGCCTTCGGTCCCGGTTGTCATACGAACATCTATGCAGTCAGTCGTTAGGGGTAGTTGGAGCCCTTAAAAATCCGACCGGTCTAACTACAGAACTCGATATCGCCCATGGGTTGTGGAGGTCAGATGGCAGTCGCTTCACGGAAAATATCGAATTTCAGCCAAATCACTGGAAAGCCGACCCCAACTAAGTTGGGAAAAGGCTCGGTGAATGATGATTCAATGGTAGCGCACGGACGGAGGCTTCCCTAGTAGTTACGCGAGGGCCGCGAAGACCTATTAGAATGGGTAGATTAGATGACAAGAAGCATAAAATGGTCTCGTACTTTCCCACTTTTAGCGGTTGGGTAGGCAACAGTTTCAAAGTTGCAAAAAAAATAACGACATATATGACATGTACTTTCTCAAGCGCGTCAGATATTGATATTGTTAATGACCCAACATGTCTCTGATATGAAATATACAACGTGTTTCATATTAGTGTGGTCATATCTCAAGGTTGCATTGGGTAGGGCCTAAATAATATATTGCGCGGGGTCTTTAATTAATTTAATAAAATATTGACTTATAATGACGTAGTCGATAAATTTTCCTTTTTATCGATAGCTCATTGAAATGAAGCTCTAAGACTGCACTACAAAATAAACATATGATTAGAATGAACTCTAGATTTGACCTCAAGTAGGTTTGCCAAACAGTGAAATAGATTCGGACAGTCTCGTTGTTACTCAAAATTTTAACCAACAGATAAAGTTACTTTATCAATAGTTATCATACAAAATAGTTTCCGAATCACAACTTGGGGTCAAAATAAAGAGTGCCTACTCAAAGTTATTTTTGAAGTTTTTCTATGAATTTATGTATCACGTGATTGTCGTGAATGTCACAACTCACACGTAATTTGTTGTCAACCTACTCAAATACCAGGAGCAACGCATTTGCTGTCGAAGAAAAGAGAAGAAACATTTATGTTCTTGTCTTCCTTAAATTTACACTTTTTATAAATTGGTTCCGCACAGATATTTAAAATACACCTGCTGTTTGTGTAGAAGTTTATGTTGTAGCTGTTGAGAACGCTGGTGGGTATAGTAGTATGTAGGTATTCAGTTTCGGGATAGAGAGATCGTGGATGCCAGTCACTGCACTACCATATCGTGAACTCTCGACTCATTTACCATGAAGTAAATGATCTGCAAGGTGTTTGGTTATTTTTGACCGACTTTAAAAAAGAGTAGGTACTTAGGTTCTCGATTCGTCATGATAATGTGATGCATAAAAGTTCATAAAACATTATCGCTAAAAGTGGCAACTTGTATGGTTGAACGAGGATATCAGAAAAAGTAGGAGGTGTTGGTGTCAGTTTCACTAATATGTATCTTAAGGACCCCTAAAAATTACAAAGAGAACCGCCCACTTTTTTGATTGGAGCCGCTTTGAAGAAACTAGGTATCAGTAGCGATGTCGGCATATATCAAAGACGTACACGTCACAACACGTAAATTTTACCGCAAAACCCATATTATTCCGGTGTTGCAAGTTAACGCAATGTTCTTCATAAACGGGGACTTTATTAGCTTTTTTTATGCTGGATATTTGTTCATTTTAGCAATTGGTAATAAATTACTAATCTTAGACTACATGGATAAAGAAAGTCGCTTTTTCCGTCTGTCTGTTCTAATGTATGTTTAGTTCTTGAAAACTACGCAACGGATCTTGAAGCGGTTTTTTTTTTAATTGGTTTTAAGTAGGTTTTGAAATGTATTTACATGCATACTATCATGCGAGCGACGCCGCGCTGGCATTCAACAATTTTATTTTATTTCATAGGTCTTAGGGAAATATCCTGTGTTTATGGTAAATAATAATTATGTTATTATTTATCTCTTAAATTATTTTATACTAGGTACCTACTAGCTTTTTTTCATAAATAAAACTAAGTACCTACTTGGTACTTTTATTAGATTTTTACCAAAATTACGACGTAATTCAAGGAAATAAGACATTACACTTGGGCAACACTTACACTATCTAATTTCTTTTCAGTTGCAAGTAAACTTTGATATTAGGCGTACGTAGTAATCTGTGTTAATCGATCATGGCGTATTTAAGTAATAGTGAATATTATGAAATGATACTTTGCGTCGGGGCAGCCGATGGCAGTCTGCGTGAAGCTCGTCGCCTTTATCGAGAAAGATTTGTGGACAATAGACTCGAAGGTGAACGGCGGCGGTTACCATCTGTGGAGTGCTTCCGAAAAATGGTGAACCGTTTACATGACACTGGTTCTTTCCGTGGTTCCCGCTCAGAAGGCAGACCATCTGTTGTACCACCAGAGCAAGAAGAAAGTATTCTCGAGCATTTTCAATCCAATCCCAGAACAAGTACTCGCCGCGCTGGAATTGTTCTGGGAATGAATCATTTGAGAGTATGGCGCGTGCTAAAAGCAGATGGTCAACATCCGTACCACTTCAGGCACACCCAAGAACTGACACCGGCTGATTTCGTACCACGTCTCAACTTTTGCCAGTGGTACCGAGAGGAAGCACAACGATCCCCTAGTTTCGCGAACCGTATTTTATGGACCGATGAAGCATCTTTTACTCGTGCTGGTATCAGTAACCAACATAACGAACATGTATGGACTCATCAGTACCCACACGCATCTGCAGAAAACAACTTTCAGCATCAGTGGCGTGTTAACATTTGGGCGGGAATAATCGGAGATATTTTAATTGGTCCTTTCGTGCTACCGAGTTCGCTAAACGGTGAAAATTACCTCGCGTTCCTTAGAAACGTCTTAGAACCCGAACTTGAAAACTTGCCTGTAACATTGTACACAAATATGATGTACCAGCAAGACGGGGCGCCAGCACATTATGCGAGAGATGTACGGGCGTATTTAGATGAGCGGTTTAACCAGTGGATCGGACGTGGTGGTCCCATACCTTGGCCTCCGAGGTCACCGGATCTCACACCACTTGACTTTTTTTTGTGGGGCTATGTCAAAAACAAAGTGTACAGTGCGGTATGTCTCACGCGTGAAGATATGGAGTCTAAAATATTTGATGCATTTAGCAGTGTAACTCCAGACATGCTGTGTAATGTAACTGCCAGCATGATGCGACGGACCCAACTGTGCATTGATCAAGGCGGCGAACATTTCGAGCCGTTACTTCAGTACCTACTTTTTAGTTTTGTGTTTATTAGAGGTAGGAAGTGTATTTTTTATTAAATTCAATAATGTTTATCTAAGTATCGTGATATTAGTGAGTTAGTTGTGTTTATTATGGAACACGGTACCTACCTATCTACCAGGATGACATGCACAATGAAATCGGTTAGTTTTTGTTGTTTTAAAGTCCACAACCTATCATTACTACAAAATAGTATTCTGTACCAGGAGCATATGAAATAAGAGTTGTTTACGATTCATCGAAGAGGACTGAACCTTACGAATAAATTTGACCCTAGGTAGTGTTGGGTTTATAAAATATCGATTAAATGAACAAATCAATTAAATTTACATGACACCTTAAAAGTTTTAACTAAACTTGTATTTGCAATTTTGTCCGTGCGTATAGTTAACTCAACGCGCATGTGTAACGAGGGTCAAATATGTCCACACTAATATGAAACACGTTGTATATTCATATATCTGAGGATTTGTGTGGTGGGGGTGGTCATGAAAGAGGGGTGTATTGCAAAAAAAGTGGCTCCAACGCGTCAGATTTTTCTACGGGGTATTTATTCAGTTAACCCTATAGATGCTTCAATTTCAAAATCTGACGATTTGGAATTTTCGCGAGCTAGCAGTAACTAACTGTTTGAACATGTAAAAAAACGCTACCTGTACTTACTCGAGCGAGCGCGTCAGATCAGCATACTGAGGGTTCATCATGATGACCACCAACCACACTGACCAAAAATCTGACAATTATTTGGAGGAGTATGGGTAATTTGACAAGTTTAATATTTTATATTTTATTATTGGCTAAGTCTATGGCCATACGCATTAGGACTTCATATGAAAACAAATTACAGCTGAAATCTTTACTATAATACTAGTGCACGCCCGCGGATTTACCCGCGTGAAAAAGCTTTATGGTTCCGATTCCCGCGGAAACACATGTCCGGGATAAAAAGTAGGGTACGTCGTACCTTAATACTTCAGCTATATGCCAGTTAAAATCGGTCAAGCCGTTTTAGAGATTACCCGGATCAAACAGACCACCGGACAGACAGACAGACATTAATAAAAAAAAACATTTTTAATGTATCTATATACTTCCATTATGCTTTTAGCGAAAAGCTGTTCACATGGTCTCCTATGGAGATTGGGAAAGAGAAAAATATGCCTGGATCTTAATTAACGTTTTTATGATCTTCGGCTTGTGAAAATCGTCAGATTATATATTTTTTTCTGTTACATATTCTAGTATAATTGAGGGGCTCGTGGTCTAGTGGTAACCGACAATGTTAACACATTGCAAAGGTTAAGCAACATCGACTCAGGCCGGTCTTAGGATGGATGACCATTTCTTAAGACATTGAGACCCCTCCGTGCCTCGGAGAGCACGTTAAGCCGTCGGTCCCGGTTGTCATACTAACATCTATGGCAGTCGTTAGGGGTAGTTGGAGCCCTAAATCAAAAATCCGACCGGTCTAACTACAGAACTTCGATATCGCCCATGGGTTGTGAAGGTCAGATGGCAGTCGCTTCACGGAAAATATCGAAGTTCAGCCGAATCGCAGTTAGACTGGAATGCCGACCCCAACTGAGTTGGGAAAAGGCTCGGTGAATGATGAATGATATTCCAGTATAATTACTCTAAAATAAAATAAAAATTGACCGCGCTCAAGTAAATCACACATCGATTTTTTTTACAACTTTGCCATCCTCCACGGCCTTAGGTTACGCTCAAACCGTCAGAGAAAATTGACTCCTGTTAGTTCGTAATGAACCCGCTTATATCATAATCTAACGCGTTCGAGTAAATCCAATGATCGTTTTTTTTTACTAATCTGACGGGTCCCTCTTATCGAACACCTCCATCTGGTTCATACTTGGTCGAAATACTTGTCAATATGTAAGGTCCTATCATGTATAAATCTGACGCGCTCATATAACTACAAATTTTCATACTATAGCGTCCATCCAAGCCCTACCACAATAGATGTAGTATTAGCACCTGTGAATGGAAAAGACAGAAGCATTCTCATTTCTCGCGTTCGAAAATGACCCAACGCAGATCTAGCTCTTGCTAGGCAAATGTTGCCGCGAAGGCGTTTCTTGTAGCCGGCCTGTCATTTCGCCTATAATGCGTTGCTTTGCGTAGCTAGCCAATCAGAGACGTACATTGACAATTAAATCAACCATTATTTAGAAATAGTTACATATCGTTGTTCATAGAAAACAAAATATATCAAGGGACCGTTTATTTGGAGATTTAGTTTGAAATTATGCTTCTATGTTTTTTTCCATTCACTCATTAGCACAGAACACAGAGAGTACAGGTATTGGTGTTATTAGTATAGCTTAACGATCTTTCGACACAAGCATCTGTGTAGGTACATTGGTACACCCTGTAGGTAATTATTTGTGCGGACATGATACTTTACTGTTCCTTTCGAACAAGATAAAATAAAGTAAGGTCTTTGTATATCTTGTATTCGGGTCCTTGATTACCCAGTTCGACAAAGTCTCTGTACCTCGATGTTATTGGTAAATGTCCGCGTGTTCTGGCCAACAGCCAGAGCGTCGGGAACAAAAATAACCGTAGCGACACTCCCCACGTGTTTTAATTGCCTATACAAGTGAATTTTATCAACTATTTTTGTAAATAATTGTAATATCTGTAAACTGATCAAACTGCGCGATCGGGGATTCGAAAACGATCTAATTACCTATTCATTTGTGGTCTGCTGAGTTTTAAAATACTCGTAGTAATATACTTTGTTTAAATTGCCTTTATGTATCGAATTGAAAAATATAATTGGCCAAGACTCCACTTCTATTGATCATAGCGTGCGATTAGCCTCCGATACTCGTTAATAATGTAGCTTTATATAGGTGAAAGAAGTTTTCAAATCGGTACAGTGGTTTCAGAGCCTATAATGCAAACAAATAAAACCTTTTCTTTTAATAACATTAGTCATAGATCACTGAAAAGTGAATTTCGTATTTACCTGTACACTTGAAAATTATAAGATGTGAAGGTTTACCTGAAAATAAAATATAGGATATTAGTTTAACTATAAATGAAGAATAAATATCAAATTATAAATAAAGAATAGTTAAGTACTCATAGGTAAATAAATCATAAAATTCACACGCAATGTGTGTAAAAGAAATGTAGACAAATCTATTTTTTTAAATAATTTAAAAACCTACACCCCCCAAATCATAAAAAACCACAAACACCACAATTTAAAACATTTGTCCTCTTTTTTAATCGTCTAAAACTAAAGACTATAAAATAACTAGGATACAATTTATCATCATGAGTACATCAGTTTCAAAACATCTACCGCCATCTAGCGACAAAGGCCCAAACTACATCACGTACAGTGTGCTATAAAAGTGTTTACTCAAAATACCACGAATCAGTCTTGTTCTATATGATATTATACAGGAATATCATGAATGTTTTTTTTCAAAAGGGGTTGTATGGCCAAATCATGAACTATGAATTTTATTAAAATTCAAATTTATCCTCAAATTTGCCGAATATTATTACTTCGCAGAATTTGATCCTTAACAGCGACATTATCGTATGGTGTACTAATAAAGGGTGTGTTTTTTTTCAAAATCAATGGTTTCGATTCCCAGCTAGGATTATTGGTTTTCCAAAAATCTAATAATGAGGTTTTAATTTTCATCAAAATCGGGCTCGTGACTCCTTTGAGCATTTTTCGCTATTCCTTATAGTTTCGGATTTTGCCATCCAAGCCCTTTTGAAAAATTCAACCTGTATATTTAAAAAAATCATAGCTTGTCCTTCTAAACATGGCCAATCTTGATTATTTTTATTCTATTAGTCAAGATGATCACGACATAGACCAGGGTAGACAAAGACCAGATTTTGAAACGATTGACCAGATTTGAAACCAGATTTAAAAAAAATTGTTGGACGAAACCGATTGGAAAATGAAGAATAAAATATAGATATTTTTATTACTTTGCTATTTAACTTTTTCCCTTAGAACTTGTAGTTCTACCGAAAATCCAGATAAACCGTGTTTTATCCTTAAAACTCACCCACTTCCAATTCCCGACCTTAGATCGCCCGTAATTTATTTTCCTTGCATTTTTATTATAGTCTCTTCCCTTTCCAGTGGGTTTTATCCTACTATTATTTTACCTTTATCAAAGGCTTCTGAACTGGCCAGTGAAATATTAACAACATTATCACTTCGACTTCAGAAATTATGTTCAGTGATATGTAACATCTGTCCTGGTTGTAGGAATATTGGTTTGATTTACAGAGTGCCCGGTAACGGCAATAGGCTCGCCCCCTATTACGTGGGACCAACAAAATTATTGACAACGTGTGGGTGTGTAATGTACTTCTGCCGACCCCTTCGGGGATATAAGCGCGATGTATATCTGTCTAATAATATTAAAACATGTACATATAATATCATACTAACATCCTACCACTTTTGTAGGTTTAACAAAAACTTATGTAATATAAACATGATAATTATAAAACTTATCTAAAGTGAAAATTTTCACGTACGTAATTTAAGTAGGTACATTCGAGCACTTCGGTGTTTAATTAATGGTCACAGGAAATTGGCCTTAAATTAGGCCAATCACTTTTTTGTGTGAGTGGTGACGTCATCACTCCATTATGCGTTTATGACCTAATTTAGTTATACTATCATCAAGTGTACTATTTATCGCGGATTGGCTCGAACGCGCCTAAACCGGGTGGACCTTTTTTATTTGTGTGATGTCAAGGACTATGTTTGGTTGAAGTGAGAGTGTATTCTAGTATAAATTACTGGTTCTATAATCAAATTAAATCATTTATTTGCTTATCAAAAGTGGTGGGGTATTACATAGTAATAATTTGGAGCTCTTTGATCTGTCTTTTATGCATGCATAAAATTTGTGACTTAAGTAATAATAAATTCCTAGGTAAAGTCAACTTAAACTAAACAAATGTCAATGGCAATGTCAAATAATTACAAATTACAATAATAACACATTTGAACAATATAATATAATGTCAAAAAATAATTTATGTACCTAAATCATTTAAAGAGAGTTGGTCTTTAAATTAGGAACTAACATAAGCATTCTATGTATTTCTTAATAACACTCGTCTGTAAACTCGTTTGATTAAAATTTTACGTTTAGTTTTATTCACATTTGAACCTTTAATATTATTATCGTTCTACTACTGTCTGTACACGCTGAGATGATCGCAAAACTATCGTATGCACCACTGTTGCGATCAATACCGTATCTATAGCGATCGTAAAACAGCGATTATCGCTTTGGAAGAAAGCATACAGCTGCGAACCGAGCGGATCGTCCAATCGCACCGTATATCGACGGTTTGATGTGAATGAGAACTTTTACAATACTGTGTTGTATTTGATTAAAATACCAAATAAAATGAAAAATTTTGATAAACATAGATAACACCCAGACTCCTACCGACCGACGAGTGATCGACGCGCGACGCCTCCAAAGCAGTCAATTACCCACCCTCGACTTAAATGTAACTTTTTGGGAGTTTTTAAACTTATTACTAAGTACTTAAGTATACTAAGCGAGACTCCATTATAAATAATGAACAAAAAAATAAATAAAGATGACTATCATTTGTTTATACATGGGGCACACTGAGAGTTTTGCACTTCTAGCTAATCGGAACTATTTGAATTTCGAATGTTATATTTTTTAAACGTTGCAACCTTCTTAGTAATAAAAAAAACAATTGGCAGGAAATCATTTGTCAATTGTTTTTTATCACACATCAAAGTTCTACGAATGCAACGAAAATGGAATTAAGTCGAAAAGATTTTAGAGCGATGATTTTTTATGATTTTAAAAGTTCTCTCTCTCCGCAAGACTGTGCCGCTCGTCTTCAAAATGCTTTTGGGAGAGAAGCACCTTGTTTGAGCACCGTGAGGCGATGGTTAGCTGAATTTGAGAGAGGTCGAGTTTCTTTACATGACGAATTTCGTGAAGGGCGGCCTGCAACTGCCGTCAACGAAAATAATGTGGCTACTGTTAAGCGGTTAATTGAAGAAAACCCGCGGATTACCTATGAGACAATTCGAGGACTATTGGGGATTGGTATGAGTCAAATCCAGAAAATTTTACACGAAGAATTGAAAGTTCGGTAACTTTGTTGTCGTTGGACACCTCATGAACTGACAGCGGAGCAGAAGTGGGCTCGCATGGAATGGTGCTCACAGACGCTACTGAAGTACGACCACGGACATTCTAATGCTGTTTATGACATTGTCACAGGAGATGAAACGTGGATTTATTGTTTTGAACCCGAAAAAAAACAGCAATCTTGTGAATGGGTGTTTGAAAATGAGAACAAGCCAACAAGTGTGGCAGGCGAGAAAGGTTAGTAAAAAAATGATCGCGTTTTTTTTCTCAGCTACGGGTCCTATTTGTACAATACCACTTGAAGACCAAAAGAGTGTTAATGCCGAGTGGTATTCTACCATTTGTTTACCCAGGGTGTTAGAAAAAGTTCGCGAAAGACGACCCAAAAGCCGCATTCTCCTACATCATGACAACGCTTCTTCACACACGGCCAACAAAACAAAGTAATTTTTAGCTTCCGAAAAAGTACACTCGTCACCCATCCTGCTCATAGCCCCGACCTAGCACCCTGTGATTTCTGTATTTTCCTCAAAATCAAAGATTTGATTTGGTTTCACTTTTACCAACTCCGAAGAGGCAGTGATAGCGTTCAATTAGCACGTAGAAAACATGCCTTCAGATCTGTGGTCCTCCTGTTTTAAAATATGGTTCGATCGCATGAAAAAATGTTTAAAATGTAAAGGAGAGTATTTTGAAAAGCAATAAACATAATATTTTGGTTTTAACATGTTGTTTTTTTTTTAAGTTACGCAAATCTTATAGTGTGACCTACGTAGTATTTCGGATATTATTTTATTATCCACAAATATATTTTTTCCGAAGTTTTGGTATATGCTTTTTATGTATTTTAAGGTAGTAGTAGTTAAGTGTTATATTATACGAGTAAGTATATTTACTAGATACCTAACTGATCTAGTTCTCTTAACATAAGCTCGGTTATGTTAATAAATAAATATGTTAGGGACAATTCACACAACGCCATCTAGTCTCAAACCAAACAGAGCTTGTGATATGAGTTATTTGATCTAAGGATAAACTGATATAAATAACATATTTTTAGTACTTACATAAAAATAATATTATAATAGGATTTGTGTTCGCATTTCTTCGAAACGATTCAAACGATTTTTTGTCTTCAAAGGGTAGACTTTCATTTCTTCTCATATCTCGAAAACAACACAGTCATGCGGTTAAGATCATTATTTTCGCAAATCCTGTCCTGCTTGATTACAATTGGTGCAAGGGCTACATTTGTAACCAGAAGTGTACCGGAACTAGGTAAGCTTTAGAGACAGGAGTGTGAACGGCAGAAAGCCCTTCGTCAACCTTAGCTTATTTATTAATTACAATAGCAGTTCCAAAAACAGCACAAAATCTGTATGATGAATCCATTAACTCATTATATTAGTATTTTCTGATAATTTTGGGTAGGTATATAGGGTCTTGTAATATTTTTCACATACTTACTCCTGTCTCCCATTTTGTGATAATGTTTATATGATATCAAATTTCCCGTTTCAGATGGTGGTAAAAACTGCATTGAAAGTCAACATAAAATACCTATCAACTTCTCTCTACAGTTTCACAGAGTAAACTAAAGATTCTAGGCGATAAAATCATAGTGACATCTTTTGTGCAAACAACCAGTGTAACCTGAACCATTACAGATAGCTAACTTGAAATTTTAATAACCACCATGCTTGTAGGCGGAGGTTTTATTATGATGGTTCTGAGTAGTATTGTTGAGAATAGTATTATAAAGCTGTTCGTTAGTAGACAAGCTATTCAATTGTGGTAGGTCGTCACTTGGCGAGAGATAAGGCACTTGATGTTGTTTCTTTAAATGTAAACTCGTCTCTGTTCTTATCCAGTAAGCCTCCAAATTTGCAGTTTGAATACAGTTAGTACGACCGCAAATTAACTGTGCAGCCCGATTGTTGTCGCTGCACAGTTGAGGTTGAAATTGCAGGAGTTTAAATGCCGTTCATCTTTCTAGAAAGGTTCTAAAGTCAACGGACTAGTTAAGCCCATTGGGTCACGTGACCTTCTGCAATATAATTGGTTCTGCAATATTATCGACTAAAGTAGGTCAAGACAGACAGATCCAACTGTCATTGTTGATATTGTGAGACTGTGATTTTTACACAATTCCATTGAGCCCAAAGTAAGCTAATAATAAGCTCCTGTTATTGGGTTTAGATAGCTGATAAACACCCTTGTAGATATACTTCTAAATACATAGGTACATATCATAGACTATTTATTCTATTCCTCCGAAAGGGAGACTAACATTTCTTGCTGTCTGTCTGTCCACATCCCGATCCCATATCCCGATATCCCTTTGGGATACCCATATTCCGAAAGAGGCAATCCTGCTTGGTTAGAAAAGGTGCAAGGGCAACTTTTTGTGACCGGAAGTGAACCGAAACTACCCTTCGGACACAGGGGTGTGAATTTATTTAGGTATTACAATAGCAGTTACAAAAACTGTATGATGGGTTTGATCAAATGAGTAATGACTATAGATATTAGCTCATTACAATAGTCTTTCTGATCATCATTGTCATCGACATCAGATAGTTAATAGTCAGTAGAAAGTAAAGTAAGATAAATTACAGCTTGACAAACAAACCGTCTAGCTCATCACACAAAGTTTTGCCCTGGGTGCACAAAAGTGTGGTCCTGTCCACCAGGTCAAAACTGGTTGTGCAGGTGAAATGTGGGTATTATAATATACCTCTACCCAAGGACCGGTAGTCCCAGACGAAGATACTATCTTTATTTAGTGACGAAGCCATCCCACTTCATGTCACACGTCTCCCCGCGCGAACCGTAAATGCATCACAGACCATTTAAAAAAAAACAATTCGGAAAACAGTGTTGTCATTGTATGTACTTATATGGTACTTTAAAGAACTGTTGCTACATCTAGCGACATCTATTATTCAGTTGAGGAATTAAAAGGGAAATTTACGATACCTCTGTTTTATTTTAGTTTCCTATTGATTGATTGGTTGCTCATACAATCTGTTAATCGTTTTTATGTTACAGTTTTCGTTTAGTTATTTATTTAATGGATAACAGGGCACTATTTTTACTATCGTACAGTGTAACATTGCTGATTTTTTATGTGTTTTAAACCTTGTGTAAACAAAGAATCATGTTTTACACAGATTTCTTTATGTGTTGCAGTGTTTGTAACAAATATATCGTCCGGGTGTAGGTTGAACTGAATTTATGTTATGCTTTCAAAAGTATTAAATATCATTAAATGATTGTCATATGTGATGGCGCTTTGGCGCTTTAATAAATTACCTTTCATTGGTAGCAATCTTAGATTCGATGTCGGAGTCGGTTATACGAGTAGTATTTTGTTTGATCGGGTGGGATTGTGGGAAGAATAGTTATATAACTAGGCGGTTCGCCGTAACGTCGAAATAAATAAGACGGAGTAAAAGACAGGTTAATTGCATTACGGCATAAATAAATCACACCAATCGGATGAATAGTTCCATAGTTAAATAATTAGAAGTTTTGAATTATTAAATTTGGCGCGCGAAATCCAACAATCGATTTTAGTTCCGCGACCAAGGCCGCGGCCGCTTTAACGTCCGTTGCCGGGCGTCTCTGGTTACAAGCAGAACGTATTTCCAGTGGCGCCCGGCGGTTTTTTTTTTTTTTTTTTTAGTACTGTGAAAGGTACGTTACTTTAATGTTTGATAACACAAAAACTATATGAACTACATATACCAAAATACAGCAAAGCACGTTACTGTGTTCTATCTGCATCTGCAAGCCAAATTTCAAGTCGATAGGTTTAAAATTGCGACCGGTATCGTGGCACAAAGTTTTACGATTGAAACTAAGTATGAGAAAGACTAGTAAGAAAAGCTACGTTGTTGGCGAGTAACATAGGCTACCTTACTAATTATAGTAAGTTACGAACATTATAAGTATTAGGCTTAGTAGCATTTGGCCAGATTTTCATTTTGTCACCAGATTTTGTACTATCAAACAGAAAATGCTGCAGAGTGCGAACAAAGTACCAAGCGTCCGCTATTGTACAATAAAGAGTAGGTACCTATTTACTCCCTTGTTAGGTTATATTACCTACATAGAGGTGTGACATAAAAGTCCTGTTAACAAAAGCCTTGAGATCTCACCCGAGCCGAAATGTCAAAGTTCACGGCTCCACAGATGCGGTTGTTCTGCGTCCCTAATCTGTATTGATTCATCTAACCACTGGTGGTGTTCCTGTTCCCAATACCTACACACCAGTTTATCGAACAAAAAGGTACCCTATAAACCCTTTGTTAGATATTGGTTTTGATTATTTAGTGATATTGGTATACAAATTGGTACAAAGTGAAATTCTGCAGTGATAGTTGTTTTGAAATAAAATATGCTTGATCTCTAAAGAGGTTGCCGTTGATAAAATATATGTATCTATGTATCATCGTATAATATTAATACAAAAGTACCTATCAGGTATAGTGGTTGGAAAATTGCTCCAATATTTTGTAGCAGCCTTCAGTCCATAAGGCTTCGACACGTAGGTTATAGAGCTTATATAAAAGAATAGGTAGGTACTAGGATTTCTCAGAAAAGTATACTAGTACAGATTCCTCATGGTCTCCATCCCACTAGATAAATTGACCGTCATGAGACATTAGTACTTTCACTCGGAAAATTCCCTTCAGCCGCGTATGGGGTTCGTAACCAGTTACAGTAGAAGAAAAATTCCTTTTTACGAAACCAGTTACGAAAGAAGAGGTTTTTTTCTCAACATTTTTAATTTTCATGAGCATCTTACATTCGATGATGTGGAGTCCTTTTAACTATAATTGATGAAAATTTAAAGTAAATCGTAAGAGCCGTTCTTGAGAAAGATCTCACTTTTTTTATTCAGGGGAGTTCAGGATGCAAGAAAAACTCAAAATTTCAAAATATATTTTTTACACGATCACAATACTTTGCTATGAATTAGTTGACCGAGCGAGCGAGGCGTCTCAGTTTTAACTCGAGGACTGGCCGATTTGGCGTTGTTGGTATGTGTGTCAGTTCCGGTCTACAGGCCGCATTTTTCAGCCGATTTTCATGAAATTTGACACAAGTGTTCTTTGTTGCAAGGCGCAACTTTTGTCGAAGGGATTTTTCGATTGGGGGGAAAATGCATTTTTCAGCCGATTTTCATGAAATTTGGCACAAGTATTCTTTGTTGCAAGGCGCAACTTTTGTGGAAGGATTTATTCGATTGGGGGTAAAATGGGGGAGAAATGGGGGGAAAATGCGAAAATAACGCGAGGTCTACTGTTCACAGAACCACTAGTATACAATATTTATTTATTTAATTTAATTTAATTTTATCTCATTTCGACTCAACATCTTTGTTCATAATTTCTTCTTCCTTTTTTAATGTTACCAAGTAGGTTACAATGTCTGTAAGGTATGTATATGTCTCATTAGAAAACACAATAATCGCGCGTTATTTAGTTGAAAACCTCTGGTTGAGCTATGATTATGATTCAATCGGGTATTTGGGAGCATGGCAGTTTGGACTTCAGTCCGTATCTACAGTAGGCTTTTTTTTTTTAATTCCGCGAGTCCACGGCCGCACCCATGTCCATTGCTGCGGGCGTCTCTGGTGACACTGGAAGGCATTTCCAGTGGCGTCCGGCGGACTTTGGCCAGCTGTGTGGCCTCTTCGGGGGTTTTAGTCAATTAATAATATCGCGAAACACGACCACTTACCCAATCAACTTCTTTTATTAATATTTAAGGAGGTCCGTCATAAAAATATCAGGACAATATGTTCGTGCTCGCACCCTCCTAAAATCTCGATCGATTATACTATATACACCGTGAAAGTACCACCGTTTATGAAAAAAAAGTATTTTGGACTCCGTTTCGAAAACAGAACCGACGGGGAGTATTACTTTGAAAAAACTAACACATTTTATTTTACAAAATTGATGTACCTAGTCTGTAGACATCAAATGAGTACTCGTGGTAGCTCACTGCCTTAAAAAATCCTCCTAGTGCTAAATATGGATCCATGGTCGTCTGAAGGTGCAAATGGGCCCTTTAGGTGCAAAGGGGCCCTTCTTACATCTATCGGGCCCCAGCGACCTCACCTACTAGTGGCGCACCTGCTGATTAACGGACGAGGTTCGTATATTACGGTACCCACGTGGTGGCTTCGGCCCCTACGTGGATACCAGGTGGTACAACAATGTTGGTCCGGGGGGGTACCACCGTGCAGCTGTGCTAAAGCCCCCCAAGTAACCCAGCCCAGGCTGGGTTGCGTTAGGGGTTTAGCAGCTGCACTGCCGGGCCCAGGGCGATGTATGGTGCGGCAGGCAGGGGTCCAGTGGGGGCGAAGCGGAGTCTAGTGTGGGTGGTGTGGGTCGATTCGCCGGCCAGGGAGACCCTTAGCAACGGCGTTGCCGCGGCCGCCCGCAACATAGTCATGAGGCCCGCCTGGGACCAACCACCCCAGGAGGCTGCCCCACATGTTGCGCATAATCCTGATGTGGGGTCGCCGCTCCGGGTGGTAACCGGTGTGGGGTAGCGGCGGCCTTGCATCAGGGGGGTTTGGGAGCCCTTCCGTCCGGTGGGTCGGCTCCGACCTAGCCACACGGTTCTAGACGAAGCTAGCCTCTGCACTTTGTCACTTACTGCCGCACCAAATGACGCCCTGTCTTCACGCTTCCCTATATCTCATCATGACAGTGCAACAAAGTTATAAACGGTACACAGCGGCCTCTGGAAACCTCACAAAGTCGATTCCTTTTGAGGTGGAGTTCGCGAATATCCGCGGACTCCATGCGAACCTCGATAACGTCCACCATCACCTAGAGACGGCACGGCCTTCTGTGATATTCCTTACGGAGACACAGATACGCCGCCCTGACGACACGTCTTACCTCAGTTACCCGGGTTATGTCATTGAGGAACAATTCCGCGACAAAGCCGGAGTGTGCGTGTTCGTTAGGGCGGATGTCTGCTGCCGCCGGTTGCGCTGTCTAGAGAACCCCTCCTACTCCGTCCTTTGGCTGCACGTGGATCATGGCTCTATGAGCCAGATCTACGTGTGCGTCTACCGCTCCCACACAGGGTTCAGCAAGAGATGACATTGGGACAACAAGGCTTTTCGAATACCTCAGCGAAATGGCTGACGATGCGCAGGTGCGGTTCCCGAACGCTGACCTGGTTTTCTTGGGGGACTTTAACGGTCATCACGTTGAGTGGCTGGGGTCCCTCAGGACTGATCATGCGGGACGAACCGCCCTTGCATTCGCTCTCTCCCACGGGCTGACCCAGATGGTACAGGGGATCACCCGGATACCTGACAGGTCAGACCACACGCCCGCCTTGCTGGATCTACTGCTGACGAGTCGCCCAGCCGAGTACAGTGTGTCGGTACGCGCCCCACTGGGCACTTCCGACCACTGTGTGGTGCACGCCAGCTTCCAAGTGCCACCGCCTGCTCGTGCTGAACAAATGACTCGACGACTATGGCACTACTCGTCGGCAGACTGGGACGGTCTCCGCAATTACTTTGCGTCCGTCCCGTGGAGCCAACGCTGCTTTGTAGGGAAGGCGCCTTCGGATAGCGCTGCTGCCGTTGCTGGCGTGATCAGTCTAGGGATAGAATATTATATCCCTTTCACTGATGTCGCCAGCATCCGCAAAGCTCGCCCCTTGTTCGGGCGTGAATATGCCGAGGCTGTTCAGAAAAAACAGTCGGCGTATCGCGCCTGGGTCAGGGCTCGGGCGGCACGTGACCCGAATGTGAACCGCCTCAAAGCAGCGTTCAATAGGGCCACTAGGTTCAGCAAGAGGGCCTTCAAGAGAGCGGATGCCCAGCGCGTCACGCGGCATGGTCAGGAGCTCACATCCCACCCCACGGGCAGCCGTTGATACTGGCAACTGACCAAAGCCGTACAGTCAAATATTTGCCAACCCTCGCTGCCACCACTGCGTTTTCCTGATGGATCACTGGCCCACAAAGCCCAAGAGAAGGCGGACATGCTCGCAGACCTCTTTGCGGCTAATTCCCGCGTCGATGACCATGGCCTGCAGCCCCCCGCCATCTATGCCTGATATTGTTATCAGGCAATGTGATGTACGGGCAGTGTTGCGGTCGCTCGACACGCGGAAAGCCAGTGGCCCTGACGGCATTCCGGCGGTGGTGTTACGAAAATGTGCCGCTGAGTTGTCTCCAGTACTAACGCGTCTGTACCGCCTGTCATACTCTACAGGGCTCGTGCCGGAGGTCTGGAAAGAGGCGAACGTACAACCGATCCCCAAGAAAGGGGATCGCTCCGATCCAGGCAACTATCGACCCATAGCTATCACCTCAGTCATTTTCAAGGTGCTTGAGCTCCTTATCAATAAGCAGCTCATGCGATACCTGGAGGATCACTTGCTAATCAATGATCGGCAATATGGCTTCAGGCCAAAACGATCAACGGGTGACCTCCTGGCATTCGTCACGCATGTATGGGGTGATGCTATGGAAAAGTACGGCGAGTCCTTGGCTATTAGCCTGGACATCGCCAAAGCTTTCGATAGGGTCTGGCATGCTTCGCTCCTTTCCAAGCTTCCGGCATATGGTCTACCTCCTCAACTGTGCAGCTGGATTGCCAGCTTTTTAAACGAGCGCCGAGTGCGGGTCCTCTGCGATGGCCAGGCTTCTCGCTTCTTGCAAGTGAATGAATGAAGGAATGAAGGGTACCGCAGGGGTCCGTACTATCACCAACTCTCTTTCTTCTACATATCAATGATATGCTATCCCTCGGATACATTCATTGCTATGCAGATGACAGCACACTGCACGGGAGTTACTCGGTTCGTCCGACGGCGGGGCGATCTGAGATTGAGGAGGAGAGACGACGACTCGTGGCTGATCTCGACCGTAACCTCGACAGTATCTTCCAATGGGGTGCCGAGAACTTGGTCGAGTTCAATGCCCGCAAAATACAGGCGTGTGCATTTACAGCGAAAAAATCCCCTTTCCTTATACCCACTCTTCAGAATGCAACATTACCTATGAAGGATAATCTACACATCCTTGGCATAGACGTACGTCGAGAGCTCAATAACACTAAATACATTGAGAGATGTATTGGGCTAGCTTCGCGGAAACTAGGAATACTGAACAAGGTAAAGCGATTCTTTACACCGCACCAGAGGTGTCTGCTGTACAAAACGCAGATTAGACCCTGCGTCGAATACTGCTCTCACCTCTGGGACGGCTCCGCGAAGTATTTGCTGGACGCACTCGACGCTATGCAGCGACGCGCTGTTCGCATTATAGATTGTCCGGAGGTAACGGGAAGCCTTGAGCCGCTAGCCCAGCGCCGAAAAATTGCTTCCTTGGCCGCGTTCTACCGTATTTACCACGGTGAGTGTTCTGAAGAGCTCTTCAATCTGATCCCACCCTCTCCCTTCCGATCCCGAACAACGCGTGCCGGGCAGAGATGTCACTCTCGTACCGTGGAAACCGTCATCGCGAGAACTGAGCGTTTTAAACGTTCGTTTCTCTGCCGAACGATGGTGGCTTGGAACGCCCTGCCCGCGCATGTGTTTCCTCCAACATATAACCCTGGGTTCTTTAAGCGAAGCGTGAAGAGGCACATTACTGGGTCGTCAAGTTGAGGGTCACTCTCTATAGTATTCCTGTGTACTGTGAGAGTTGCCTACAATCACCAGACGTCACCACAGCTTACCATCAGGCGGGTGGCGTCAATTTGTCGACCTAAATATATATAAAAAAAAAAGAATTAAACAATTTTTATTAATTTTATTTATCCAGAGGCCGCTGCAACCTACGTCTATTGCCGAGCGGCAATAAGGAGACGTAGGCTGCTACTCAGGCCACGGAATTAAAAAAGAAACTATTTCAATTTTAAGATTTTTTTTTGTAAAAATAATCTATGTTATCGAAACTGAGTACAATGTATTTTCTTTTTAATTGTGGTACTTTCACGATGTATATGAATACAGATTTCTAGGATTAACATTTACTAACAATAGTGTTTTAGTATGTTAGTAACAAAAATGCATCACTGCAATAAAGTTTTATTGTATTGTATATATTTTTTTAAAATTTGGTAAACTAGGGGCCTATTATTCAGAAAGGTTTTGATAAATTCATGCAGCAAAAATAGCTGTTCAGGTTTTACCATACAATCGATACGGAAGACACGCTCCTAATTGACGAAATTCTGAAAAAGCTCCCTAAAAATATTTAATAATTAAATTATCCTATATTAAGCAAGTAATCCATTTTGATATTACTGTCGCCTAGAAACGTATCAAACACCTAGTAGGTTACTACCACATTTTTCATGTTTTCAGTTTTCATAGAAAGTCGATAGCAGTGACATCTATTCACTCCCTGCAGAACTAGGTTACTTATTTTCTAGGTTAGCGCTAAAATTACAGCCCACTGTAGGGAAATCAATGCATTAAAATTAAAATAACATTTTTAGTGCTCCTTGATATTATATTTGGAGAATTTAAAAAAAAAGTTTACATGAAAAGTAGTATGTTCAGTTTTTAGTTTATGGTTAACGTAAAATTAAAGGACAAGATTAAAACTTGTTAGAGATCAAATACGAAATTATGGAGATATAGGGACCACCCAAATTGTGGGAACTGAGGTATCAAGGGGCCTAAGGCCTCGGCCGCTCCTACGTCCATTACCGAACGCCTCTGATGAGCACACAGAGAATTTCAAGGGAGACTGAGGTATCAAGCATGCTGGCTAACAATTATATCGGACCTATTTCTACAAGCCCTATCATTTGTCAAAGTCAGGTTTGCTTCTAAAATTCATGGAAATCTTTTCGGTATCGGCATAGAGGAGCACTTCGATTTTTTATATATCGCAAGAAGATTTAACACACACTATATGTTTGTAATTACATACCATCTGAAGAAACTTCCAATACATAAAAATGGCAAATAGAAACGCCTCAATGGGCAGGATTTTAACACGGTCACTCGCGATTACTTCGGCTCCAAGGCATATCGATTAAACATCTATAACGGTAATCTTAAATAATGAACCTCAGCCTATACGTACACATAGGAATTTCATCATTTTTACAAACAACAACGAAAGATTCTTACATAATTCCCGTCCGCCATTATCGCGTGAGACGCACGGGATAATCGCTCTTAAAAACAACGTGCGTTAGGTACATATTTTCCATTTTCCGACCACGATAGCTCTATTTCGGAGCTGCGCCGGCGGTTACAACCTTGAATTCGGAACGCACCTTTAATTTTAGCCGGTTAACCTAGATACGGGAACCATTCCGAGTGAGCCGGATCGATATTCGCATGCGCGATGTCTTGAACTGTTTTAAAATAGTACGGGTGTGGTGTGTACCTTCAGGCGGCGGATTTTTGGGCAAGGTATGTCGAGGCCCGGTGCTCGCGGCCGACTGATGGCGGGCCGGGCCAGGCTGGCTGGCGACGCAGGCGCCCTGCCGACGCACCCCATAACGATCGCACCAGCTCCCGTGGCGTGTAGTCACTTCACTTGACAAGATACACAACCACCAGCGACCAGGTGGATCAACATCCTCTTACTATCGCTTGTATAAGTCGTATATTCTTGTAAAATCGACATTCTTTCCTATAATTTATTTATCGGGAAAAGGTAATTTCAAGAACATTCACTTTCAGAAAAATACCTACCTTGAACATTAAAAAAAATACATTGACGGTGCCTAAAAAAAAATACTTATATATTTGCATGTTTTTATTAGTTATGCTTATACATTTAGTTTCGAAGTAAATAATTTTTTCTATAGTAATTTTTCATGCGCGATAGTAGCGCCTCTAGTGGCGAAAATCAATACCACTGAAAAGCTCGCTTTGCTCTTTTGTTTGGTGTCCAGTTTAGTTACCAATGTACTGTGCCAATGACGTTTGACATTATGAAAAGCAGAAGAATGGCTGTCTCACTCACTCCAGGAAGTTCAAGGGAGAAGCGTATAGTTAGTTTCAGTCTGTCTGAGAAGCTACTTTACTGGAAATAGTAAAACTAAGTGAATAGTTGACTAAATTAATTACCTACTTGTTATTTTAGTTGGCAAATGAGTTTTATACTTAATACTCAATACATTTATCGCTTCCATAATGTGGTACAGATGTTAAAATAGGTAAAGTTACAATTATGGACCCTGTCGGGCACAGCACAATGTTTGTCTGGGGAGAGGAGGAATTTTATTTGCTTTATTTATTAATTACACATTTTTTTATAAATCATGTATTAAGTAGGGACAATCGTAATACAATCATGTAAAATAAATAATATGTTTTACTACTTACATATTTACTTTATTAATTAAATATTGTACAATAGGCACCTATATAACTACAATAGCACAAGTAAACTGATTGTAAAAATGCTGCGTGTGGCGACATCTATTGTTACGATTTCACAATATAATAATAAATATTAATGTTCTTATTTAAAAAAAAAATCTGGTTGGATTTGAGTTTCTCCAGTCTATTAGAGATTGACACGAACTCAACCAGTGGCATTTTCAGTGGGTTTAAAACTAGTACCACGTCATCTTATAGTGTTTTCCAGAACTAATTAGTTTAAAAATATGTCAATAGATGGCGACTAAACATTTATCATCTACATAAAGTCTCAAATATTGGATAGAAACAGGCGTTACCTGGCGAAAATCCATGACAAAGTAATGGTAAGTAAGATGTTAAAAACTTATTAAAATTATAATAGCATTATTTTTCGCAGAGTTTAAAAAAGACAACAAAACGTCGACAATTGTTTCGCCTCTAAACGAGGCATTATCAAGACAAGTTTTTGCTTTAAAAATAGAATTCCTAGCCGACGCTGAATTATTGTTTGTTCTCAGGCATATGTACCTTTTTTTTTTTTTTTTTTTTTTTATCTTTGAAATTTTCAGAAAATTATTTAGATTCGTCATAAGTTGGTGTGACTCTACCGAGGGTTCCAAAATGCAACGAGACTGAGAAGAGCCCTCAAGAAACTCAGCTCGGCTTTTTTCAAAATATTTCATCTTAAATCTAATACAGAGTTATTTAGAAAGGAGCAATTCGTTACGTTGTTACAACCAGGCCGCCTTGTCATCTAAGAAATCATTAATACTATAATAAGCTTTATGGCACAATTTACTTTTTATTAGTTTTTTAAATTTATTGACAGATAAATTTGCTATTTCGGTTGGAAATGTATTGTACATTCGAATAAAGTTCCCCGCAAAAGAATTACTCACTAAATAAATTTAGGAACAGCCAGTTTATCCTTATTTCTTAAGTTTAGATTATGATTATCACTATTTTTCACAAATTTACTTTTGTTCTTGTGGGTATACAATAAAATTTCATAAATATACTGTGAATACACTGTAAGGATGTTAATATGCTTAAACTTATCTCTTAATGACTCCCGAGACCCCATTCCATAGATAGTCCGGATAGCCCTCTTCTGCAACACAAAGATGCATTCAATATCGGCAGCGTTACCCCACAGTAGTATGCCATAAGTCATGATACTGTGGAAGTAGCTGAAGTAGACAAGACGCGCCGTTTTAATGTCTGTAAGTTGTCGGATCTTTTTGACAGCATAGGCTGCTGAACTAAGCCTGGCCGAAATTTTCCCGATATGAGGCCCCATTGCAATTTGGAGTCTAACGTTATGCCCAGAAATACAGTGTCATCGACCAATTCTATTATATCATCCCTAACCTTAACACTGGTTTTAACAAGTCTTACATTAGGTAAGGTGAATCTTACACATTTAGTTTTATTTTCATTTAATAATAAATTATTAACACAAAACCAGTGGACTATCCTAGAGAGGGCAATGTTTACATCGTCAAGTTCGCGCTGTCCACGTTTAACTTTAAATATTAAAGAAGTGTCATCAGCAAACAAATCTAAACAAAACTACCTCGGAAACACCCCAACGCTTGCACTCTTGATTGAACCAAAGATTTTGACTTGCTGTTCTGTGGAGCTTGATCAACTTTATGTATAGTTTGGCCTGGATAGTGATGCTCACTGATCTCAAATATTGGATAGAAACAGGCGTTACCTGGCGAAAATCCGTGAACCGTGAATCCGTCAAAGAGAACAGCCCCATAGGCTGTTCTCTTTGAGACAGTCTTGATAATGCCTCGTTTAGAGGCGAAACAATTGTCGACGTTTTATTGTCTTTTTTAACTCTGCGAAAAATAATGCTATTATAATTTTAATAAGTTTTTAACATCTTACTTACCATTACTTTTATATAAAGTCTATTAAAATATGCATTTAGTCTCGCAGAATATGCTAATTATATGACCCAAAAACACTTTATTTTTATTTTCTGCGATCTGATTTACAACTGCATTAACGACGAGTAAAGGTAAACATATTATTTGTTGCATTAGTGATTCTGGATAGTAATTTTTATTCATGATGATCAAAATTGGTAGGACCCTATCATAAAATATTGGGCACCTATACATTATCTTAGTGGGACATCCAAGACCCTTAACTTTTATACGGCTGTATTTATATAATTATTTGAATTACTAGCTGTCCCGGCAAACTTTGTACTGCATCAAATATGGCTTTTAAACCTTTTCTGAACTTTTAAGAATTAGTCAAGACTAGAACTAGCTTAATCGATCGAGCCATTCGCGAGACGAACGGCTATACATTTTCAGGTACCCCATACTTACATAATCCTTATGAATCACGACCAGTATTTATTGTGTTTTTAGCAAACAAACTCTGAAACATAACATCTGAAGTGGGATTTTGTTTCACAAAGTGATAAGTCATGTTTACTGTTAATTGTCTTTATTTAAAAAAAATATACATTTAAAACTATGTTTGGACATAACAAAAGGCGTACATTGACAGTAGAAACTTTGGAACAAAAATATTACAATACTGTCGTAACTCCAATTGTCATTACAAGGGGTGCATGTTAGAAAAATAAATTATTATGTTACAAAAGAGTCTTAAGAACGATGAAATGATTACAAATAAAGAAGTTGTTCAATTTATTTATATGAAAAATGGGTAGGACCTATCGAAGGATAACTTCGTTGAAATTTCGGTTAAAAAATCAAGGTAGTTTTATCACTAAATGACATAATATTTACCTATAGAATTGTTGAAGTGACACATGCAAACTGAATTACTCTGCATTAGTATCTCTTTCGTCCTCTTCAATTTAAGCAATTAAGATTTGCTTTGGTTTTAAATTTTTTTGAAGAGTAGTATTTAAAAAACAAATAGAGCGGCATAAGTCAGTCAATTTTATTTCAGAAAAGGAATGGAATGTCCAAAATTTAAGCTATAAAGTAGGTTCTTTTATTAGGTACCTACGTTATTTCGCAGTGTCTTAAATGGGTAATTTTGGTAATCGTTTAAATCGTTTAAATATCAATGATGCTTATTGTGTAATTTAATTTGAGTACTATGAATGCGACGTTACGAGTCCGGGCGCTGCGCTGTTTAGTATTTTTTTAATCCAATAGTCAGTAAAATCAACCTTTTAATTTATTTATGAGATTTAAAATATGCAATAGTTGAACAATAACAGAATGGGGATGATGACTGATTTTGATAAACTGTCCTAAAGTAGTCCTCATCATTCAAGTAGTCTTTTCCCAACTTAGTTGGGGTCGGCTTTCCAGTCTAACTGTGATTCGGCTAAACTTCGATATTTTCCGTGAAGCGACTGCCATCTGACCTTCACAACCCATGGGAGATATCGAGTTCTGTAGTTAGACCGGTCGGATTTTTAAGGGCTCCAACTACCAACCGGGACCGACGGCTTAACGTGCTCTCCGAAGCACGGAGGGGTCTCAGTGTCTTAAGAAATGGTCACCCATCCTAAGACCGGCCTGACTAGATGTTGCTTAACCTTTGCAATGTATTAATATTGTCGGTTACCACTAGACCACGAGCCCCTCAAAAGTAGTCCTATTACCAAAAAATATAAAATAAAATGTTACTTTATTTTTAAGTTTAAAATACGTTCCAAAACGCTCGCCGGTGTCATGGAGTCTGTTTGTGACGTCACTGACTCTGCTTGATTATACTTTGTGCATTGATCAAACTTCATGCAAAAACAAAGTGACGTACAGCTCTCCTAGTATAAGTAGGCGCGTGGCAAAAAATGGAACTAATATAATTGTATGAAGTTATTGTTCTGAAATCTGGTTTTTGACATTTTTCAATGAAATGTGGCGACGCCATTGGAACGCCATCTTAACTTGGCAACCTGTACGTTCAAGAGTTCGTGACGTCATTCACTCTGATTGGTGGTCAACTAATGATGGCGGAATGCTGTATTTTATAGTTTTATTTTATTAAATAAAATATCGATCTCGCAATGAAAATACATTTTTCCAAATCTATTAATCCTATATACTTAAATAAACACATTACTTTAGTCTTAACTACAGTCATCACCCCTTTTTATCACTTGATAATATTTTACCGCCTTAAATAAAGTACCACATGATTTTGTCAGAATATTGTATTGCTACATTTGTTTTGTTTTCACCTATACAGTTCAAAAATTTTATGTTCACAGATAAAATTCAAATTAGCTACCAAATTTTATTAATTACGTACATAACAATAAAATGGAATGAAATTCATTTACTTACTTATTTTATTCTTAACATATAAGTCTGGTAACCTTTCACAAGGCAAGCGTTTCTTACATATTATACTGACAGGAGTTTACCGTTATTTACGTACTATATAACAGTTCATTATATACAAGTTAAAATCTCATTTATATCACATTCTCATTCATTCAAAAATGTACCCTTAAACTACTTAATTAATAATCACGTTTGCCGAAGACGAGAGCGCATCTTATTGATTTTAATATCCTAGTGTTATATTTTTTTCTTTGTATTCCATTCATTTTTATCATCAATAACATTTTATATCGGTACCAATAAAGAAACAAAATTACAGTCGCACACACAATACCTAAGGCATAATTTTTGAGCACCTAAGTATTAGTAGACTGTCAAATTTCATGATTAATTTTGAAATAGAACTGTTAAAATTTGCTCGTTTGTATTTCAGGAGTTCGATTTTTGCTGAGCGCGTGGCAGGTGGCTTTTTAGGTTGCATCTGGCGCTCCGCAAATATCGGGTTCCCAGACACTCAAATACCGAACAACGTTTCTTGTCCTGTACCTGGAGTTAGTTAGGAATAACTAGTTCTTCTATGTATCAACTAATCAAGCATTACCTTGACATTGGCGAAATCATCGATGGAGCCAGGTTTTTAAAACAGAAGAAGAATAATTAGAGCTGTCAAAATAAATATTAAGCAACATTTTTCAAATTTAAGTACCACATTGCAAACATTACGTCTCTTTGATCTTAAAACTTTCCTAACAAAATTAATAACAATTTTTAACCTTAGATTATTTAATTATTTCTTTTTTATATAATTGCTGTAGAAGCAGATGAATGAGTGATTTTTTTGTTTCATTTTTTTAACTTGAGATCTGTGTAGATATTCACTTCAATATTAATAACGATTTTAAAACCAGTACAAATATTTCTAATACTAATCAATTGGTTGTCGTCAAGCCGATATGAAATTATTCAATAAATTAAGTTAGGCCTCTTAAAATCTACATAATTGCGTTATTGTACTCATTTCCATACAAACTAACACTTGATTTTTGAATAGCTGAACATTGTAGGTGTTTAATAAACGTATCTCATCTAATTTAAAATATTGAAGCTTCCATAATGTATTTTACATTATTGATCATTCCCAATTTAAATTTTCCGAATATAGATTTAAAGTTTTAAGACTATTTAAATTTAAAAATCGCACTACACAAAAAGTCACAGGTCTCAAATTAGGTTAAAGTTGCAAAACCTAAACTTGAAAGAGTATTGAGGATAGTTTTGTATAAGAGTCTAAATATAGATTACATGCTAAGAAATCAAGGCAAAACTAGAGTTCAAAACATTATTGATATTCAACTCATGTCCTGATCAGGGACTTTTTATTGGGTCCTACAACCTTCGATGAATTGCGGCATAATTATGTATATTGACAAGACGTGGACGCTTTAAATATACTTAAGTAAATATAGAAATAAATGTACACACTTCCTTCAATATTGGTGATTAAATATTTGAATGATGTTAAAAATAAAGCAGTTATAAAGGTGGAATAAAAATGCTAACATTGCAATTTTAAGACTGGAAATTTATAAAATAGATTCAAGTCTTGCTTACCTCCTACTAGAATTTATTGATTTATACTAAATATAAATATTATAAATGAATGAAAATAAAATGGCTGACAGCAAGCAGGAATAGTTTGTGACATTGATTATTTATACGTATACCTAAGACATGACCCCATTTAATTTGACCTGTATTTCATCAAGATTTCTTTAAAAAATATTTTTAATAATAATGATTTCATTATGCAAGTATCATTGATTTGTGATGTTAATAAATACATAAATTTGATTTAAAATGTACGGAACCGATACTGATAATCTTTGCACATACCTTAGCAAGCTATGAGATGAGCTATTCAAAAAACAAGTGTATAAAGTAAATTCTATATCACAATAGATAGTAACTAACAAATAATGTTACACCACATTACAAAATATCATAAATACACATATCTACAAATTTATTTAAAATAATTGTTAAACATTTAATTACTTAAAGCTAGATATGATTTCTAATTGAGTTAATGAAACTATAGCCAATGATAAAAATTAGGACAGTATTTTATAATTTAGATCGAAACCATCATAAGTATAATAAGTCAAAAAGTAAAGTTAAATTGAAATTGTATAGAAATATGAGAGTCAATACAACAATGTGATTCACCAAATAAATTCACTTGAAACTTTATTGTCCATCTAATTTCAAAGACATGAAACTTTCGAAAATAATTGCAGAAATCACATTTCATAATTATCACAGTTTTGACTCTCAGGACGTCAACTTCTATTCAAGAAGTACGAGTACATTCACCCGCAAAAGAGATTAAAAACATTTAATATTTAATTAAATATTTAGGTAAGATATTTGACAAATAAATACTACGTTCAAATGTATTATGAAACATTGGCACACTAATATGAAGAGCTATATAAAATGTCAATTTTATTCATTTCAATACTGTTTTGACAGTAAAATCTCATATTCTCCCTAACCATTATTAACACTGATCAAAAGAAATATAAAATTCTTCTAAAAAGCGTAATGGCTGCGTTTTCTTAAAACTACTAAATTACTATACTTAGATTGTTAAAAAATCAGTTTTTCTAAGGTCTTCTATTGTAAACTATTAAACATAGTATTTAGTAGTTACGAAAAAGAATAGTTATGGTTATATGTGTAACCATTTGCACCATTAAAATGCGATGTATGATTTTAACTTTGGTATTAATATCATCCTACACAGTACTATTACATTAGACACTACTTACATCCAGTAATATTAATAAAGGAATGTCAAGACATAAAAAACAATCAGTCCTGATCCTTCGAGGAACTCAAGTCTTGTCTCCACGGACCCTTAAGTCCAACCCTTAATTCAATACAGGGTTAAACCAGACAAAAATATTTTTCATCCAAAACTAGTTACAATACAATAACAAATCTGTATCACAGATTCTTATTTTACTTACTTACTACATATCAAATGAAACCATCCAAACTGTCTATTTACCGCCATTGCTGTGTGCTGTGATTGGTTGAAAACAATCGCGTGATACAACCGCCAACAACTGGTCGTGCACAACAATAAGTTTCAGTAAAAAAAAAAATATGAAAATGGAGTTAGATCTTTCTTTAGGACAGGATCAAAATATTTCATATCATAAATTTTCCTTCAATTGAACATTCACAGAACATTGTTACCATACTCCATACCGAATAGTGACAGAATAACGAATGCTAGGCCGAGGAATACGGAACCGAGTAGATCTCCGAGGGCGGTCAGGTAGGGGATGGCTGCGTTGTCAGGGTCCTTCTTCTTCTTCCACATGAGATGGACTAGCATGTACGATAGGTAGAGAAGCACCATGACCTGAAACGGAACAAAGTAGTTTAGTTGAATTATACAAAATCGAATACTTCGAAAATCTAATTTCCAAATTGGTTACGTTGTTTAAAAAGAGGTCACGGTAGCTATCGTCACAAAAGAAGAAAATCCTCAATACGTCTTTTCTTTCTTTCATTTGCATCAGTCAAAGAGAGCTAAGTCAAAATGACGTCATATTCCTTCTACATTTTAAACTGTAACAACAACAATCGGAACGTTAGATAATGATAAAGTGTATTTGGTCTAAGCATAGTCAGATTTCGAAAAGAATATATTTCTTTGACACTAAGCACAATAGTCATTACATATTTAAAGTAGAAACATAGGTTTCTAAGGATGAGCAGTTTCAAACAAAACTAATTGCTTGACTTCAAATTATTTAAATTTACAGCAGTTTCAGTTGACGTATGAATTCATTTTTTGCCTCAGTTATGATAATGTTGTTTCAAGTTGTGACTCTAACTATGTCACACATAATGCGCACGATAGGAAAATACAAAATGATTGTTCGTTAAAATTGTCTCTGATTGTCGCAATTTGAGTGTTTTCAACGAAGATTATAATAATGATAAACTTCCGTACAGTATTTACACGTTGAAAAAAAAAGAACAATAAATGTTGTAATATATATTTAACAGACTTAAAAAAAGAGTTATTTACGTTTTCAACAAACTATTTTACATTTAAGTGTAAAAGAAATGGGTTCAGGTCGGTTTTACGACCGAGTTTAAAAAAAAAAGTACTTGTTACTGACGTAAGTACGTTATTGTATAGAGTAACACATTCCCACAGGAACACATTCAAGGACAATTTAGATAATGAATTATTCATATTTGGTTCAGTAGTCTAGTCCGCAGGACTTTAATTGACTGTGCCATAGCGGCTGGCACGTAAGATTTTGTTGCCATTCATCAGCATTTCATCGCAAGGCAATGGGTTTTAATTTTTTTTTCAAAATTACAATATAACTGCTAATTTTTATTAAATTCATTCGGCCATTTTGGACATAACCTATTATAAGCGGGCCTGGTGACGGCAATAAGCTTGCCCCCTATTACGTGGGACTAAAAATACTGGCAAGTTGTGGGTGTGTAATGCACCTCTCCCTACCCCTTCGGGGATATAGGCGTGATATGTGTGTGTGTGTGGTTCAGTAGTTACGGATCCTGAATATACAAACAGACAGACGATCAAATATTTCCTTGTTTTACACTATTTATTGAACACCATTGTCTTGATACGCCTTATCCTTATCTTTTCTGCAATAACCTGGTTCGGACATTCCCTTGCAACTTCCTAAAACTAAAACTACCTCAAAAAAAAAAACATGAAATGACTTACTTGTAGCAATGAGCAGACGACGTAAGTGATACCAAACGCCCACTGTATGGTGACGAGCCCTTGATAGACGAAGTCAGCGACCGTCATGAAGATGATCTGACCGAACAACGCCAGTACTAGCAACATGCGAGCCACCTTAGCTGCGGGAGCTAGAAGTTAGGACACAAGTTAGTAAAAAGTAATCTCAGTAAATCTACCAATACTTATGCTAGAAAAAAAGACCACACTCACTTCCAAAGAACAACGTCTTCCAAGGCCACTCAACAATCCTCGTATTTTCTGGCAAGACTCCAGGTATGGCTGTCTGGTGAAGGTTGGTGGCCAGCCTTGAAGATTGAACGCAGACCAAGTTCCCTCCAATACCGTTGACGATTGGCTGGAACACTTCATATCCACGGTAACGGTCCACAGCCTGGTCGAGGACAATACCTCCAATGCTGTTAAGAAAAAAAAAACCAAATTAAGTAAAAGGGTAGTTCCTAATAAATAAAAATTGCGTAAAGCGCCATCTATCTAATGTGTGCTGAAGTATTTAGAAGCTACGTGTTCTACATCGCGATATTAAAGTTTGCATCTATTCTCAAAATTTAAGTGGAAGATCCGTTATAATCCATCAGTATTTTCTGTTTAACATAATAACAACCAAACAAAACATTAAACAGAACTTCTATTTGAACTGAATTATTTATCATACTAGTGGTCGCCCGCGACTTCGTCCGCGTGGTAATTTGGATTTTTTCTCGTTCCCGTCGCGCCGCGTCATATTTTGAACAATTCACACAATATCTTTATAAATTGTAGCCTGTGTTATTCTGATGTATAAGCTATATTTTTGTAAAGTTTCATTAAAATCCGTTCAGTAGTTTTTACGTGAAAGAGTAACAAACATCCATCCATCCATCCATACATCCATACATACTCACAAACTTTCGTTTATAATATTAAGTCACACACACACACACAATTTGCCAGTATTTTTAGTCCCACGTAATAGGGGGCAAGCCTATTGCCGTCACCGGGCACATTTATAATGGGTAATTTACCCGTTGCCTCGCGATTAAATGTTGATTAACGGCAACAAAATCTTACGTGCCAGCCACTATGGCACAAGCAATTAAAGTCTCGGACTAATCATTTACTAGAATCTCCGAAATCTTGAGACCAATTTACCCATGATATAGATTAACATCTTGTAAATACTGACAAAAGTAACATACCCACTGATGAAGAGTGCTGAGATGACAGGCGTCCAACCGCTGGTGAGGACTATCTTGGTGTACTTATTGCGATATACGACAAACACCCACAGCGGTAGGAGGCCGTAGTAAACGCACATCAACGCGATCGGCTGCCATAGTGATATCTCTGTAACACAGATACAAAAGTATTATACATTGAAAAAAATCCAAAGTTCCCAGAAACAGCAATAGGCTCGCCATCTATTACATTGGACCAACCAAGTAACTGGCGAAATCTGGGCGTATTAAACGCCTCTGCCTACTCCTTTGCGGATAAAGGCGTGATTTTGTATGAAACAAGACGATAAATAATAAAAATCTGTTAGCATAAACATAGGTATTAATAACACAGAATAATCGATGTAAGTGTCTGTTAAAAGACGTCCTTTAAGCACGAGACTCATCTCTCATCTAAACATATTGTTGTAGTAAGCGCCATCTGTTAGGTAAGTTTTTACTTACTGATAGATATGGCGCTAATAAAAATAATACGAATATCGGAAATGCCATCTATTGTTGAGTGGAAGAACTAGTTAAGGTTTTAAGTTCTGTTTGTCCTACACATATCTTTCCGCAGTAAGTTGGAACAAGGAGTTAAGTCTTATTAAGTACTTAAAACTTATTTACGCCCGAATACTTACGTCACTGAAATATTCAGGAGCTGTAAACGTTGAACAGCCCTTAAACTTGCTGAATACCTTTTGGTGCGTACCAGAGACGCCCGGCAACGGACGTGGGAGCTTGCAGACTTGGGATTAAAAAAAAAGCCCTTAAACTTATTTTTTTTTATACCCAAACGTCACTTTTTGAATAATTGAAAGACGTTGTAGTATTCGGCTGTTAGTGCTGCAGATGTGGGTGCCTGCCTAACCACCTATTCGCCTCTGCCCTCAGCTTATAACCCCGAATACACATAGGCAACCTTTCATCCATGTAATGTCTTCCCCTAGGATTTGAGAACGAGAAAACTATCTCACGAGCGGAGCTGCGAGCAGAGCTACTCTATAGATACTATTATTGAAAGAATTGATTGTTCGTTTTGATTTTGATTTCTATGAATTTAATAGGCTTTATCCCGAGTAATAGTACCTATGCCTCGCGAGTGGAGCCGAGAGCACAGCTAGTTGATTATAAAACGCCTGTCACGTTTAACGTAGTATTTTAACTGCATTTAATGTGTAGTTAGATTATTTTCTTACGAGTCACTTTGGCCTTCGTGTTCAAGATCGTGACATTGCGGACATTACTAATTCTACTGTCTGGTGTCTGCTGTAACGATTTGGCTGAAACTTGATATTTATGTAGCTGATAGCTAAGAAGGGCACTAACTACACTGTACTAACTAGGTTCTGGTCCAATATCTAGGAGAGATATTTCTTAACTTTTTGTAAATGTAAAATCAAGTGTCTATTAACAATTGGTAACGAACTTGTGTTTTCTTTATAGGTAGGTAAGTACCTACATAATAATATTTATGTCTCAAGAGCTCTTCTTAGATACTTTTCAAATATAAACATGACAAAAATAACAATTACTTATAAATCAAGTGAAAAAGAAATAAACTAAAGAAAACAAGGAAATTATGAACAAAATGAAAGGTTGAGTTGGTAGGAAAATTAGCGGTTATGACTATTTATTCATCATCACTTCACAAACATTTTTGCACTTTAGAGATGTGACGCCACACGCTATAGGTACTCTGTCCTTAGTTTATTTTCTTTTCAACTGCTTTGAGGTGGCCCACGTTTGTGTAGCGCACAGCCCGGGCCCTGATCCAGGCGTGATATGCCGACTGTTTTTGTCGAACAGCTTTGGCAGAATCTCGCCCGAACCAGGGACGGGCTCTGCGGATACTGGCGACATCAGTGAAAGGGATGTAATATTCCATCCCTAAACTGATCTCGCCAGCAATCGCAGAAGCGCTTTCCGAAGGGGCTCCTTCGGAAAGCGCTTCTGCGATTTGAGGAAAGGCTTTTCCTACAAAGCAGCGCTGGCTCCAGGGGACGGACGCATAATAATTGCGTAGACCGTCCCAATCCGCTGACGAGTAGTGCCATAGACGTCGTGCCATTTCTACAGCACGTGCAGGAGGTGACACCTTCATGCCAACGTGAACCCCACAGTGTTCAGAACTACCCAATGGGGCTCCTACCGAAACACTGTACTGGGCTGGGCGACTCGTCATCAGTAGATCCAGCAGAGCGGGCGCGTGATCTGACCTGTCTGGTATCCGGGTGATCCCGCATACCATCTGGGTCAGACCGTGGGAGAGAGCGAACGCGTGGGCGGCCCTACCCGCATGATCAGTTCTGAGGGACCCCAGTCATTCAATGTGATGGCCATTGAAGTCCCCCAGAAACACTAGGTCAGCGTTCGGGAACCGCACCTGCGCATCATCAGCCGTCTCGCTGAGGTACTGGAAGAGCTTTGTTGTCTCAGAATCCCCTGTGTGGGAACGGTAGACGCACACGTAGATCTGGCTCATAGAGCCTTGGTCTACGTGCAGCCAGAGGACGGAGTTGGAGGGGTTCTCTAGGCAGCGCAACCGGCGACAGCAAACATCCGCCCTAACGAACACGCACACCCCGGCTTTATCTCGAAATTGTTCCTCGATGACATAGCTGGGGTAACACAGGTAAGACGTGTCGTCAGGGCGGCGTATTTGTGTCTCCGTGAGGAACATCACAGCGGGCCGTGCCGTCTCTAGGTGATGGTGGACGGCATCGAGGTTCGCATGGAGTCCACGGATATTGGTGAACTCCACCTCGAAAAGTAAAGTTCTGGGGTTTCCTGGGACCGCTGTGGAACGTTTTCTTTTTTTATGTTGCACTGCCATTATAAATTTGAAGAAGAAGCGTGAAGAGAGCGTTAGTGCAGCAGTAAGTGACAAAGCGCAGGGGCTAGCTTCGTCTGGAACCGTGTGGTTAGGTCGGAGCCAACCCGCCGGACGGAAGGGCTTTTTTGTCGATGGTGTTGTTTTATGTACTTTTCCTGTTTTATGCAATAATTCGTACTCTGGACTGTTTTATGGACTCCGATTTATTTCCTCGTGTGACTATTGCATGTCCAAAGGAGTCTGATATTGTTTTGCGCGACCGCTACGACAACATAACCTACAATATCAAAACACAATAAGTATCTTTATTTTCCGGCTTTCTCGATGGAAAATGACTTCACTTATGGAGTCTAAAAGTGACGCTAAATCTTTCGACATATTTTTCGTTTGTGCGCTCATCTTTTGTAACAGACAATAGCCAGTACCTATGGGCAACTGCCATTGTTCTTTAAATCGTACTATCAAAAAGAAAAGAAACGAATGGACAATTTCACAGCCTATTATATAGTTATCAATTATCTATTAAACTTACGTACTTATTTGTTCATACATATACTGCGCAGTAACAGCCAGTACAGTGTTGCTAACAATATCTCCGATGGACGCCGCCAGTGGTGTTGCCACGTTGTCCGGATTCACCTTCAGCTTGTGAGACCCATAGATGACCATAACCATTACGAAGTCTAGAAAAAAAAGTTTAATTATAGGAAAAGTAAAAAACAGTTACCGTAATAATTAATACAAAGCGAGGCCACACTGTTGTCAACAAGCTCTCCGACACTTGTTTTTAACTAAGATAAATGTGGATGCTCTGTGGAGAGACGCTTGTTGTAATAAACAGCGTGTGGATGCCGTGTTCCACAGCGTAAACGTTTGTTTTAAACCACACAAGCAAGCGCAATAATTCAAGAGTGTGCTCCACAAGCCTTCCACCAAGGTTCCACATGTGGAAAGCTTGTTCACAATCTGTCTGGACAAGGGTGTCCAGACAGAAAGAAAATTAAAGTTGTCGACGACTGTGAAGACATGACACGACTTTAACTATTTACTTTGACTAGGGCCCAAGACATACTTACCTGCTTGGAAACGGCAATGGGTCGCACCATATTATCTGGAACCATGTGACTGGCGAAATGTGGCCGTAATTAAGAGTGCTTTTCCTGTCAAACGTTTTTCCGCAATGCATGTCAATGTCAATGTCAAATTACGTACAGTTATGAAATCAGTTTAATATAGCGGCCGTCCGCACTTTGGTTGCTATGGTAACGAGGCTAGTAGCGAACTGATTTGACGTTGACATCGACACGCATTGCGGGCGAAATACGCACGTTGGCGAAAATGTATGACAGGAAAAGTGCCTGTCTCTTCAGGGTTTGTGTTTTGTGTGGGTGTTGTCTATTTAAAAAAAACTTTAGCTGTCAGCTTACCAAGTACGAAGCAAGTGGTTGTAGCGGTGAAGACAGCGCAGGCTATAAGCAGCAGGACATACGATCCATTTATACCACGGTCTGTGATGGTGTTCACCACTATCGCAAATATAGATACCACTGTCGCCGCCACTATTGCTTGAACCTGCAAACATTGACTCTATTAGGCACTAACTAATTACCGCGGATCCTTGGCGTCTAGAACCCATTGCACAAGCTATAAAGCTTAGTTTTGCTAGATGACGTTGTGTGAGAATGTCCAAACATATTTATTTATTGATATTATTAACTTTTAATATCGGTTCAGTAGTTAGGTAGCCTATGCATGGCTTATGCAATGCAAACAAGCAATCAAATATTTCCTTTTTATAATATTAGTAAAGATGGGTGCAAAGGTGCTTTGGGTGCAAAGGGGCTCTTGGGTGCAAAGGGGCTCTACCAACATCTATAGGGCCCCAGCGACCTCACCTGCTAGTGGCGCACCTGCTGATAAACGGACGAGGCTCGTTAATTTACGGTACCTATGGAGTGGCTTCGGCCCCTACGTGGGTACCAGGTGGTACAACAGTGTTGGTCCGGGGGGGTACCACCGTGCAGCTGTGCTAAAGCCCCCCAAGTAACCCAGCCCAGGCTGGGTTGCGTTAGGGGTTCAGCAGCTGCACCGCCGGGCCCGGGGCGATGTATGGTGCAGCAGGCATGGGACCAGTGGGGCCGAAACGGAGTCTAGTGTGGGTGGTGTGGGTCGATTCGCCGGCCAGGGAGACCCTTAGCAACGGCGTTGCCGCGGCCGCCCGCAACACAGTCATGGGGCCCGCCTGGGGCCAACCACCCCAGGAGGCTGCCCCACATGTTGCGCATAATCCTGATGTGGGATCGCCGCTCCGGGTGGTAACCGGTGTGGGGTAGCGGCGGCCTTGCATCAGGGGGGTTTGGGAGCCCTTCCGTCCGGCGGGTCGGCTCCGACCTAACCACACGGTTCTAGACAAAGCTAGCCCCTGCGCTTTGTCACTTACTGCTGCACCAAATGTCGCCCTGTCTTCACGCTTCTTCTTCAAAATCTACAATGGCAGTGCAACAAAAAAGAAATAAACGTTACACAGCGGCCCTAGGAAACCCCACAACTTCACATTTCGAGGTGGAGTTCACTAACGTCCGTGGACTCCATGCGAACCTCGATACCGTCCACCACCACCTTGAGACGGCACGGCCCGCTGTGATGTTCCTCACGGAGACACAAATACGCCGCCCTGACGACACGTCTTACCTGTGTTACCCCGGCTATGTCATCGAGGAACAATTTCGAGACAAAGCCGGGGTGTGCGTGTTCGTTAGGGCGGATGTTTGCTGCCGCCGGTTGCGCTGCCTAGAGAACCCCTCCAATTCCGTCCTTTGGCTGCACGTAGACCATGGCTCTATGAGCCAGATCTACGTGTGCGTCTACCGATCCCACACAGGGGATTCTGAGACAACAAAGCTCTTCCAGTACCTCAGCGAGACGGCTGATGAAGCGCAGGTGCGGTTCCCGAACGCTGACCTAGTGTTTCTGGGGGACTTCAATGGCCATCACATTGAATGGCTGGGGTCCCTCAAGACTGATCATGCGGGTAGAGCCGCCCATGCGTTCGCTCTCTCCCACGGTCTGACCCAGATGGTATGCGGGATCACCCGGATACCAGACAGGTCAGATCACGCGCCCGCTCTGCTGGATCTACTGCTGACGAGTCGCCCAGCCCAGTACAGTGTTTCGGTAGGAGCCCCACTGGGTAGTTCCGACCACTGTGTTGTTCACGCTGGCATGAAGGTGTCACCTCCTGCACGTCCTGTGCAAACGTCACGACGACTATGGCACTACTCGTCAGCGGATTGGGACGGTCTACGCGATTATTTTGCGTCCGTCCCCTGGAGCCAGCGCTGCTTTGTAGGAAAGGCTCCTTCGGATAGTGCTTCTGCTATTGCTGGCGAGATCAGTTTAGGGATGGATTATTACATCCCTTTCACTGATGTCGCCAGTATCCGCAGAGCCCGTCCCTGGTTCGGGCGAGATTGTGCCAAAGCTGTTCGACAAAAACAGTCGGCATATCGCGCCTGGATCAGGGCCCGGGCTGTGCGCGACCCAAACGTGGGCCACCTCAAAGCAGCGTACAACCGGGCCACAAAGTCGAGTAAGAGGGCCTTTAAGAGAGCGGATGCCCAGCGCGTCGCGCGGCTTGGTCAGGAGCTCACTTCCCATCCCACGGGCAGCCGTGGATTCTGGCAACTGGCCAAAGCCGTGCAATCTAACTTTTGTCAGCCCTCGCTGCCACCGCTGCGTTACCCAGATGGAACACTGGCTCACAAAGCCCAAGAGAAAGCGGATATGCTCGCAGACCTCTTTGCGGCTAATTCCCGGGTCGACGACCGTGGCCTGCAGCCCCCCGCCATCGCCAACTGTGGCCACACAATGCCTGATATTGTTATCAGGCAATGTGATGTACGGGCAGTGCTGCGGTCACTCGACACGCGGAAAGCCAGTGGCCCTGACGGCATTCCGGCGGTGGTGCTACGAAAATGTGCAGCTGAGTTGTCTCCAGTATTAACGCGTCTGTACCGCCTGTCATACTCTTCAGGGCTCGTGCCGGAGGTCTGGAAGGAGGCGAACGTACAACCGATCCCCAAGAAAGGGGATCGGTCCGATCCAGGCAACTATCGACCCATAGCTGTCACCTCAGTCATTTGCAAGGTGCTTGAGCTCCTTATAAATAAGCAGCTCATGCAATTCCTAGAGGATCACTCGCTAATCAATGATCGACAATACGGCTTCAGGCCAAAGCGATCAACGGGTGATCTTCTGGCATTCGTAACGCATGTCTGGGGTGGGGCTATGGAAAGGCACGGCGAGTCCTTGGCTATTAGCCTGGACATCGCCAAAGCCTTCGATAGGGTCTGGCATGCTTCGCTCCTTTCCAAGCTTCCGGCATATGGTCTACCTCCTCAACTGTGCAGCTGGATTGCCAGCTTTTTAAACGAGCGCCGAGTGCGGGTCCTCTGCGATGGCCAGGCTTCTCGCTTCTTGCAAGTGAATGCCGGGGTACCGCAGGGGTCCGTACTATCACCAACTCTCTTTCTTCTGCATATCAATGATATGCTATCCCTCGGGAACATTCATTGCTATGCAGATGACAGCACACTGCACGGGAGTTACTCGGTTCGTCCGACGGCGGGGCGATCTGAGATTGAGGAGGAGAGACGACGACTCGTGGCTGATCTCGACCGTAACCTCGACAGTATCTCTCAATGGGGTACCGAGAACCTGGTCGAGTTCAATGCCCGCAAAACACAGGCGTGTGCATTTACTGCGAAGAAATCCCCTTTCCTTCCCCTACCCTCTCTTCAGAATGCATTATTACCAATGAAGGACAACCTTGATATCCTTGGCATAGACGTTCGTCGAGAGCTCAATAATAAAAACTACATCGAAAGATGTATAGGGCTAGCTTCGCGGAAACTAGGAATACTGAATAAGGTAAAGAGATTCTTTACACCGGACCAGAGGTGTCTGCTGTACAAGACGCAGATTAGACCCTGCGTCGAATACTGCTCTCACCTCTGGGACGGCTCCGCGAAGTATCTGCTGGACGCTCTCGACGCTATGCAGCGACGGGCTATCCGTATTATTGGTTGTCCGGAGGTAACGGGAAGCCTTGAGCCGCTAGCTCAGCGCCGAACAATAGCTTCCTTGGCCGCATTCTACCGTATTTACCACGGCGAGTGTTCTGAAGAGCTCTTCAATCTGATCCCACCCTCTTCCTTCCGATCCCGAACGACTCGTGCCGGGCAGAGATGCCACCCCCACACAGTGGATAGCATGTTCGCGAGAACCGAACGTTTTAAACGTTCGTTTCTCTGCCGAACGATAGTGGCCTGGAACGCCCTGCCTGTGCACGTGTTTCCTCCCACATATAATCCTGGGTTCTTTAAGCGGAGCGTGAAGAGGCACATCAGTGGGTCGTCAAGTTGAGGGCCACTCTCAATAGTAATGTGTGCTGTGAGAGTGGCCCACAATCGCTAGACGTCGTCACGACTTACCACCAGGCGGGCGGCGTCAATTTGGCGAACCAAATATAAAAAAAAAAAAAAAAAAAAAAAAAGATGGATAGGTACTCGTGGGATGGAGAGGGGCTCGTGGTCTAGTGGTAAACGACAATGTTAACACATTGCGAAGGTTAAACAACATCTAGTCAGGCCGGTCTTAGGATGGGTGACCATTTCTTAAGACACTGAGAACCCTCCGTGCCTCGGAGAGCACGTTAAGGCGTCGGTCCCGGTTATCATACAAGCATATATGGCAGTCGTTAGGGGTAGTTGGAGCCCTTAATCAAAAATCCGGCCGGCCTAACTACAGACCTTCGATATCGCCCATGGGTTGTGGAGTCAGATGGCAGTCGCTTCACGGAAAATATTGAAGTTCAGCCGAATTGCAGTTAGACTGGAAAGCCGACCCCAACTGAGTTGGGAAAAGGCTCGGTGAATGATGATGGATAGGTACGATTCACAATCCTTAAAATTTCAAAGAACTTTGGAAAATCCATAAAATTTGTGATAATTTCCATCAGTCACCAGGACAGGGTTAATCTTACAAGAAGAACGCTTTAACTATACTTATAGCCACCGGTGTACAGTTAGCACAGTGACCTGTTATAATTAAGAACTGTTAAATTTCTAACTAACGTTTTTGGCCACTTTGAGACACCTACCGCAATATTTTACCAACATAATAGTTAGTTAGTACTTTTTAAGTTTAGTGCAAAGACCTTATAATACAACGGACATAGGATCTAGAACAAATCGCAAGAATATTAAGAAAGAAATTATAAATAGATCACAAAATTTTTTGTGATCTATTTATAATTTCTTTCTTAATATTTTAAGAATAGTTTAAGCAAACTCATTGCTTTGAAATACAAAAATATATGGATTTGGTAAGGATTCATCTAAAAATTCAGTGTCTAAATATCGTTGTAACACGATACACTGGTACCGTCAGTTCGATAGAACTGCGGTAGGTGGATCCAACGCTAACCTTAATAGCGCGATGTAGAAATTATGAATATGATATGAAGCAAAAATTCGATGTTGTCGGTAGTGGTCATCGTAGCTCAGTTGGCAGAGCAGTCCCCCTGTTAGGGAAAGGCCGTGGGTTCGAATCCCGCCGATGACATCAGTTTTTGTGATCTATTTATAATTTCTTTCTTAATATTTTAAGAATAGTTTAAGCAAACTCATTGCTTTGAAATACAAAAATATATGGATTTGGTAAGGATTCATCTAAAAATTCAGTGTCTAAATATCGTTGTAACACGATACACTGGTACCGTCAGTTCGATAGAACTGCGGTAGGTGGATCCAACGCTAACCTTAATAGCGCGATGTAGAAATTATGAATATGATATGAAGCAAAAATTCGATGTTGTCGGTAGTGGTCATCGTAGCTCAGTTGGCAGAGCAGTCCCCCTGTTAGGGAAAGGCCGTGGGTTCGAATCCCGCCGATGACATCAGTTTTTGTGATCTATTTATAATTTCTTTCTTAATATTTTAAGAATAGTTTAAGCAAACTCATTGCTTTGAAATACAAAAATCGCAAGAAAATAATGTCCCGAGTCGACCTATACATTATACATAGGCATACATAGATATAAACAAATTTCATATTAAAATTTAAACCTTGATTCAACGGAATAGTGTTCACTTTTGTTTGCACTAATTTATCGCATTACGTAGCTTCTATCTGTCCGCCTGACTAATTCACCTTATGAAGCTTATACTTGAACTACGTGAACATAGAAACAATGGAGTAGGTTTATTTTGTTAAAGTCTTTTAAGGATTCCATGATATGTACCTACGTAGGCGTAATAATTAATGTAACACTACAATAAATTCCATAATCTTATAAATTGTAATTACTTGTTTATGTTAGACGAAATAAGCTGAAAAACTAATTAACGACTGACAAAGATTTTTTTTTTCGAGTCAGTTTCATAATAAATAACTGTAGTGTATGAATAACAAAAAGGGAATTAATGAATTTAACTAATTATAATATTATAAATGCCAAACTTCTTGCGGGTGTCAAAGTTCTTCCGCTTTCATTACTATTTTCATAACGCTATGTCGCTACGTCTACTACAAGATAGCCGTGTTTCAAGTGACTGAATTAGTTGCTAAAACTGCGCATCATTAATTTATTTTTATCTTATGGTTAATTTTTGGGATACGAAATTATTGGCTACTAGCTGATCACCGTGACTCCGCCCGCGAGATATAGTTATCTCGGCCCCGATTCCCGTGGGAATACATTACCGAGAATCCAAATAAAAAGAAAATAACAGTACATATACGAAATAAAATGACATGTGTAATTATATTTATGACAAAACAATGATACCCTGTGAAAATTAAAAACATTTTTGGGCTTATCTCCTCCATTCAATCAAGGGATTCTTGTACAAGTTTCATAAAGATCGGACCTCTTTTTGTTATGTCCATAAAATGAGCCGAACAAACAAGATTGTTATTTTTTGGATCAAAATATTCTTCTCGCCGTGCTAGGGCAATAATATTTTTCCATTGTGCACAGTGTACTGGATCCCGAGGAAAACTGAAATAGATGTTGGTTCATATAACGAAAAAAAAATCATAAAGAGCCAAGGCGTCTCCACTATAATCTTTGTTCCAAATAGTTTTATCGCTATCGGTAATCCGAATAAATCTGAATGGTCATTTTGTTAGTACATTATTCAGTGAAAATGAAATGGTCTCTTTCTTTTTACTGAGCTTGGGATGAGTTCGAAAGAGACAGATAGGTACTTCGGTATTGGACTGGATTGCAATATTTACTTTTGTCTTTTAATTTATTATCGACGAAATACTGTATTTTAAGTGAAATAATAAATTGCAAATAATAAAACAAAAGCTTATTTACTGAAAATATGATACACCGTCTTCAATTTGCTTTTTTTTCGTAGTTTTTACACGTTTTTACAATACAGTACGGCATTGTGCAACGTGTTGTCGTTCAGTTGTCAAAATCAAGACTGGCGCGCGATTGTTTCTCTTTTAGCGTTTTGTTTCTCTTTTAGTTCGGACACTTTTGAGCGATGATCCGAAATCCATTGTATTTAAAATCATTGGTTTAGTGCGTTAATATTACAGACAAAGCCGCAGGGTTTTACTAGTAACTGTATACTACTTAGAAATTTAATCCAGGCGGCAGATTAGAAAGAATCCTTGCAGAATATCGTCATCATCATTATAATATAATAGTAATTTATCGTCTAAACAAAGATCTAATGGTAAACGCACACTTATTCGAACCGAACACGAACGTGCCGAACGAGTCGAGCGTAACGAACTTTAGAATTCTGTATTTGAAATCTCATGTAACCACCCCACTTATCCGGAAGAATCTTCTTTCAGATTCAGACGATTTTATACGGATAAGTGCGCGAGGTTAAAGGGAAAGACAAACTGAGCCTTCATATGTTTTTATTTATTTATTTATTATTATATTTATACATTTTACAGCCAATAAATTTATCCTGTAAACCTACATAGGTTTGTGTAGGATAAACCGTTCTCTTCTCGTTAACTTCTTCACAACGTAGGTACTTAATACTTAAATACTTACTACATACAAGTTAACAGTGTATAACAGTGAGTGTTGAATTTACAATTAAACAGTTTAAAAGTACCCATCATTAGTTATAAGTACCTAGATATTATGTAGGTACAAGTAAAAATCTATTAACGATAAAACCAAGCACACGCGCGTGATGCACCTACCCCGTAACCTATGTACCCTATGTGACGTACCCTATGTGACGTATGCATTTGTATGCTTACAAATACACTTGTCATTCGCAACGCTGTCGTACCCGAGCCAGATTTACAGTGTTGCCACGCTATCCCACGCGTACGACGTTCAGGCTGTCCAGTGTATGTTGGCGTTCCAATAGGGGCACCACGAAAAACGTCAAAACAAGAATTCAGAACAATAACCACATACAATTAAATTATGCCGATCAATAGACGAGGTTCTGACGAACATAAAAGTTCTTGAAAAATGACAATAGGCTCAGCATCAAATTTGTGGGGACCAACTTTACTGGCAAAAAGTGCGCATCTGGGGAAACTGGCGTGGTTAAATTATTTTATTTTTTTTGCCACACGCTAACTTATACTGCTGCTGTATTACTTCGAATACGTAGGACTAGTGTGTCTTTACATAAATGAGGTTTCATATAGGTACATACCTAGTACAGAATTCCAAAATTCGTTTCGTTGAGCGCGTTCGGCTCGGATAAGTGTGCGTTGACCTTATAGTGAACATACCTACGATTATGTTAATGCCACACAAGGTGTCCGCAGTCTGACAGATAATAATATACATTTCATATCTTTGTTTACATTGGCAACACGAGACTAGAACTGAGTTGGTGTTGCCATGCGCATTATATGTGCCGGTTAAATTAATAAGAATAAATTAGGTGTCTGTTTGTAATTCCAATAAATACATGTTTAAAAATAATAATTTAAAAATTTAACATCGTCTGCTTAGTTTGCCGCTAGATGGCGTTGTATAGAAATCTATCATATTAAAAACATCTTACCTGGACTAGAGATATGTTCCCGACGACCATGGATATGAGTTCGCGAGGGGAATCCATATTTCCGAGGTTCGCCTGTGTCGACAATCGGGACGCCAAACACATGTCCAGGTTACCTGAGGAAAATTAAAAGACGTTTCAGACTAAAATACGAATATCCAATGATACATACTTGTATAAAAATTATTACAAAGACACAAAAAAAGGTAGGCAAGTACCTACTTACTTACAGACTTACTGACGTTTGTAAGAGCCATTTAGTGACCTATATAAATAAATAAATAAATAATTTCATTTCTTAATTATTTTTATGTCAGTATTTTTGTTTAGTACGCTTCATAACTATGTGGCGCGTACTTAACGAACCTCCTGACGTCATAATATGTAAGAAACGTCCAGATAATACGAGAACACACATACTGTTACTACAAGCGTTTCAACATACCTCCCAACAACCACTTCATTTAATTTGACTAATTTGGACTATGTAATGCTAGAAATCTTAATTTTATATTGACTGTTTTACTTGACTATGTACATACTTATCTGAATAATTGGACTGATAAACTCTAATACCTAAATGTACCAAATTCAATTTTTTTTTAAATTTTAAATTGTTTAATGACCACTTTGACTATGTATATTGATTTAATGATAATGTAGACTGAAATGAATTTAATTTTTGTCTGTTCAATTTATGGGTAACCTGAAATAATTGTTTTTTTTTTATTTTTGTTTTATAATGAATTCTTTCTATAAAAAGTTGTTAATTCTCAAATAGTTTTAAAATATGAATTGGACTGGACTCGAACCAGCGGCTGATCCCTTTTTGTAATTCATAAGTATTGTCAAAATATTTGAGAATAAGTTATCATACTTCATTGCTTATAAAAATATTTAAAAGTTGTTTATTTATTTATTTATGTACACACAAGAACGAAAAGCGAGATAAGAACAGTAGGATAGAGTTATAGTACAAAGGCACCACTTATTTCTAAGAAATCTCTTCCAGTGGGCCAGGGGAAGGAAGATGCTTAGTTGAAGAAAACTATAAAAATAAAATACATACTCGTACTACGAATGTGCATACATATACCTACATAAATGACCCTTATATACTATAAATAAATCCATAATAAACATATAAAATATATACTACTTAATTTACATAATAATTACTACATACACATCACATATATAAACAGATAGTGAGGACAGAGAGGAGTTGTTAATTGTTTCTTATTATCGTCATTGCGAATATATAGCATTCCCAAATTCGCAACGCAGGGATTCATTTCTGATGACCAGATGAGAAATACTTAGGTCAGCGAGTTCTTTGAAGCGAGCCCCTTCGCTATTAACATCTTTAAATATGCTTGCATAAGCATCCCACTAAGATCTTAGGAGTCCAATCTAACCTCACCGGGAAGCGGTACACCTGCCAATCAACGTATGAAGGCCTGAAGGCTCTAGCACCAACAATATTATTATACCTCTGTCTACCTCTTTGTAGAACCAGGCGTGGCTGTACGTAGGAACTGTTCTATAAAAATACCCTTAACCCATTCATTACAAAAATCACACATATGATTTCAAGTAAATAGGTAAGTACATAATTATAATTTTAGTGTTGAAGTGATTATTTCAAATTCATTTCTGATGACTGAACTAATTGTCAAAACACTTCAAAGCAGGACAGTTGTACTTTCCCGCTGTCATCCATCATGCATATGACGTACCTAGTACCTTAACATAAACTGTCTGTCTGTTAAGTATATTACGAGTATATCTATAATGTCTCAATGAGTCTAATCTTAAGTGTGTTTGGAAAAAATTGATATCAACAAACTTAAAAGCCGTGACAACATTATGAAATCAAATCTAATACCTACACTTTCTTTATATATCTACAAAGTTAAGACAGAAATATGAGACACCACTTAAGTATCACACACATCCACACACATACACACACAGACACACACACACACACAAATTAATTTAAATATTTTATTTATACCATAGTTCGTTTTAATTGTTAAATTTCATGTAAAAATGGACTCGTTGAATTATGCTGTATTCAGGGCCGCGCCGACCCCTGGCAGCGCCTGTGTGTACCCTATGAAGCGCCTTTTTTTTATGAATCTTCATGTTTAAGTTTTTTTTTAAATTATATAAAACCAATTCGCTTGCCTACTGCGAAAAATTAAACGCGAATCGGTTTTAGGGGCCATTCTAACATCTTCAGTACCTCACCTGCAAGCGGCGCACTTGCTGATCAACGAACGAGGCAATGTGAATTCACGGTATCCATACCTCGACCTCTACGTGGGTACCAGGTGGTACATCAGTGTAAGCACGGGGGGGTACCCTCGTGCAGCTGTGATAAAGCCCCCCGAGTAATCCAGCCCAGTTTGGGTTGTGTTGGTGGTTCAGATGCTGCCAGCAGCTGCTGCACAGCCGGGCCCGGGCGATGTGTGTGGTGCATCAGGCATGGCACCAGTAGGTGCGCAGTGCAGTCAATTATGTGTGGGTGGTGTGATTCTACCGGTCGACCCGCCTCTGGCCAGGAAGGCCCTTGGAAACTTTGGTGCCGTTGGCCGCCCGCTTAATAATGCGTCTTTTTGTTTTAACTCCGCGTGACCGCGGCCGCTCCCATGTCCATTGCTGCGGGCGTCTCTGGTGACACCAGAAGTATTTCCAGAGGCGCCCGGCGGACTTTGGCCACCTGTGTGGCCTCTTCGCGCTGGAGACCATAGCCTGGCTGGCTAAACAACCACCCCCAGGATGCTGCCCCACTAGGTCGAGGATAATCCTGATGTGTGTTGCCGTGCCGCATGCCGGTGACCGGTGCGGGCCCCGGTGACCACGCATCAGTGAGGTTTGGAACCCTTCCGTCCAGCGGGTCGGATCCCATCTAACCACACGTTTCTAGACGAAGCTAGCCCCTGCCGTTTTATCACGTACTACTGCAGCAGATGTCGGTACACGGGTTCACACGGATACCAGACAGGTCAGATCACGCGCCCACTTTGCTGGATCTACTGGAGCTGGTGAGTCGCCCAGCCCAGTACAGTGTGTTGGTAGGCGCCTCACTGGGTAGCTCCGACCACTGTGTCGTCCACGCTGCCCGCCGCTGCCATCTCCTGCACTTGTTGTGCAAATGATTCTTAGGAAGTGGATGGTAGAGTACAGCCGTAATATATTATTAATTTATTATAATTGTATTTTTATCACGATTTCTTCTAATTTTGAAGACGTTAAAAAAGTCCTGCCTGCCTAACCTAACACAATGTATTGTTTTTAGCGTGAACCTACTAGAATATTAACTTTTAATTAAACTATCGCGTTACATAATCTATTATAACATTCTACTGGAATTAGCACGAATCATAACGATAGATACCTATGCCCAGAGGTACATACCTTTGTGCCTGACGTTTCGACCAGGTAACCACGACCGGTGTAACCTAATCGAAACGACAAGTACAAAAGGTATGTACTAGTTGAGGGCCACTCTCTATACAATACTTTGTGTGCTGTGAGAGTGGCCCACAATCGCTAGACGTCGTCACGACTTACCACCAGGCGGGAGGCGTCAATTTGGCGAACCCAATATAAAAAAAACACCTGTGCACATCTATCGGTATGATTCGTGTTAATTCCCTCAGAATATTATAAATAACATACTAGATTATTATTTTAATTTTAATTACAATCAAAACAATTTAATGCGCACCATAGAATTAATTAAGCTTAATTAATTAATTAATTAAGCCTAACACACTTTCGATTAAAGGATTGTTCAATTATTTTGGCTCTCTCGTTCGTTAAAATCGGGGAATTCCGTGGCTCCTCTCGGCTGGCGTCGCACGTACCGCATCGGGTTGCGTAATTGCGTTCATAAACAAATTCACGGCGGGCGCGCCTTGATGAAATTGATCTAAGCACAGCTCAGTTCTTTGATTTTAGCTCGTAGGTACCTAATTAATGTAAACTAAACAGCCCAGCTGCAAACGTGAATATTATCTTGGAGGAGCCTTGTACAATGCATTAGGTATGTAGGTTACTTACTTATCGATAGGTACCTACTCTACTAAAAAGAATACTTCTTCCAAAATAATTTCGGTGAAGGCGCGGGCGCCCCTATCGTCTTGGCGCCTGTGTGCGCCGCACACTTCGCACACAGGGGCGGCTCGGCCCTGGCTGTAGTGATTCTACGTACCTATTAACACTTGGGGCTGTATTGTATAGCAAATATGTGGGGCCTGGTATCCCACAACACAAGTTAACTCTTATAGTGGGTGCCAGGGTTTCTTTTTTGGTGTTGTTTCATTGTCTTTAACTGTCAATTATTTTAAGATCATCTCATGTATTGTTTTTTGGTAAATAAATAAAAAAAATAAAATAGAAATATTAACAGTATAAATGGTAACCTTATCGCTAACAGTGATCTCTTACAGACAACCTAATTAGTACGGGATCTACAGGGTAGACCTAGTCGGCTAAGGGGCCTAATCTGCCAGATTACCGGATCCAAAAAATTCCTCCTGTCTCGAAAGGGTAGTTCCAGTACACTTCTGGTCACAAAAAGTTGCATTTGCACTTATTCTAATCAAGCAGGACAGCAAGCAAAAATAATTATCTAAATAGCATGTGCCCATTTTGAGACATGAGTGTGCGGACGGACAGACAGCTCGAAATTACATAAAGCAATTCGCCCTTAGCCCTTCAGAGACATAAAGTAATCCGTGAAATATTAATGTGTACGAGGGTGGATTGAAAAGTAATCGACCTAACCAAGAAAATAAATACGTAATAAATGAAATATATTTTTATTTTACAACGTAATCACCATCAAGTTCAATGCACTTTTGCCATCTTCCCTTCCAAGCATTTAGCCCGTTGAAAAAAAATGATTCTTCCTTAGAGTCAAAATATGCGTCTACTGCTGCTTTGACCTCGTCATTTGTCAAAAATCTTTGACCTCCCAAGTGCTTTTTTAGGTTAGGGAACAGAAAAAAGTCTGACGGTGCCAGATCAGGTGAATAAGGTGGATGCGGTAACAGTTCAAAGCCACAGTTGTGAATTTCTGCCATTGATTGGACAGACGTGTGAACACGAGCGTTATCTTGATGAAACAGGACTTTTCTTCTGATCATTCCTGGACGTTTTTCTTTTACTTCCTCTCGTAAACGACGTAGTAAGGTGCAGTTATAATCAGAGTTTATAGTCTGACCCCTTTCAAGATAATCAACCATAATCACACCCTTCGAGTCCCAGAATACTGAAGCCATCAACTTACTTGCCGACAAAATCGACTTAGCCTTTTTGGGGGGTGGTGAACCAGGTCTTTTCCACTGTTTTGATTGTTGTTTTGTTTCCGGTGTACAGCAATGAACCCATGTTTCGTTCATAATAACAAAACGATTCAAAAAAATCACATTCATCAGCTTCAAATGCAATTTCAACTGAAAGCAGTCGCGGAACCCATCTCGCAGACACCTTGTGGAAACCCAACACGTTGACTATTATGTTTTGAGTACGTTCATAAGAGATGCCTATAATCTCGGCTATCTCTCTAATTTTCACACTGCGGTCTCCCATAATTAAGTCGAGTATTTTTTTAAGATTTTCGTCAGTAGTGGACGTCGAAGGCCTTCCAGAGCGGGGTTCGTCTTTCACACTCTCTCTACCACACTTTAATTCTGTTATCCAGTTTTTGACGGATGAATATGAAAGAGCGCAATCCCCTAATGTACTGACCATATCATCATGGATGGCTTTTGATGACAGCCCCTTCTTATGGAGGTACTTTATGATGGCACGCTGCTCCATTTGCGGAAATGATGTCAGATTGCTTTGAAAATAAATTTATAAAATTAAAACTAATTATCGCACACGTTTTAAACTTCACACAAGTAACAGGACTGAACTGAACTAAATAATGTGGGTAGATTTGATTTTTAGAACTCAATGGATCAGTGTTAGGCCGACTACTTTTCAATCCCCCCTCGTATATAGTATCATCATTTTATTAAATTAATTCGGCCATTTTGGACATAACCCACTTTCTAGAGTGCCCAGTGACGGCCATAGGCTTGCCCCCTATTACGTGGGACTAAAAATACTGGCAAATTATGGGTGTGTAATGCGCCTCTGCGTACCCCTTCGGGATATAGGCGTGATATGTGTGTGTGTGTGTTATAATAACAAGAGAAGTTACCTACCTACATAACGTCACAATACCTTTGTATAAAGACAATGCCGCATAATTACAGTAAATACCTAAATCATAATGCGTGACAGTCATGAATCGTCTCGAACAAAATGACAGATTTATGTCGTTTATAATAGAGAGTGCAAAGGTATTACATACATAATACCTACACATGGAACTTACTCATAAATTTATCAGTACATACACTTGAAAATATGTTGAGAAGTGCAAGATAAAGTGAAGTGTTTTAAGACATAATGTAACGCTTTGGAAATCGCAGTATAGTAAGTATTATTTGTCATGACAAACCTGACACAAGATGTTTATGTAAGTTTATTTTCCTGGAATGAATTGGCTGATTGATTACTTTTTCCTACTTTATCACTGTTTGAGACGAATGTCAAGTTGATGTGCATACTGTAGAACGGCATCATTTCTTTGTATATAAAAGAATAGCCTTTTTATATAAAAGAGTATATGTGTATATAAAAGAATAGCCAAGTGCGAGTCGGAGTGGCGCACAAAGGGTTCCGTTCCCAAACAGTAAAATATCACGTTTATTGTACTGGAGCCTCCTTAAATATTAATTATATTCTGCTTTTTAGTATTTGTTGACATAGCGGCACCAGTATTTCTGTTTGTATCTTTAAATTATAACTTTCTAACTATAAGGGTTCACGAGATACATCGTGGTGATAGACAGCGAAGTGTTAGTAATAGGGTTCCCATTTTACCCTTTGCTACAGAACCCTTAAAACTACTAAATGTAGAATAAATTTAAAAAATATCTTACCTTTGAGACCAGAAAGCGACGGGACCAACACAAAGATGGCGGATATGTTTTGGAAAACCTCCCAATCCTGTAACAAAATATTTCTTCAGTATTTTTTATAACCAGACATTATTACGGTGAACAATTGGCTCTATCAACATCTCGATATCCACAAAAACACGTCTATATTCCCGAAAGAGTAGACGTGTTCTTTACGTCCAAATTTCGTCAGCCACTGCTGGTCCTACTTAATAGGGGAGAGCCAATTGCCGTTCTGGGCACTGAAGGGATTTTTGCCAGAGTCTGTCAGCTATTGCACCACGTGCGGGTGGGGTTTGGCCCTGACTTGAGCCCTGGAGATGCCCTAATAGAGCAGCTCTGTTGTATTCTGCAAGCACACTTCTATAGCGCAACATTAAACAAGCATTCTCAGCGAGGATTAGTAAAAAAGTTAGAGATGTCTAGTAGAAAATTAGAAGTCGATTCATTCAACTTCTAAATTCTGAACAGCGTTGACGAGGAAAAACAATACCAGAAACGGAAACTAACTTATGTATATTGAAAAATAAATTACGAGCAAAAAAATGTTGTTAATGTCCAGCTAGTAAAGACGAGATGATTTTTTTATAATTCTCAGATATCTGTCTTTAAAAACATAATGTCACATTTTAGTGGTACAATACAGAGCACTTTGGAAGGAGTTGGGGAAGGCCATTGCCCAACAGTGAGACGGTACAGGCTAATAAAATAAAACTGCTAAAGGTGTAGGAGATATTTTGAGGAGGAAATATACGATGTTCTATCGACATAATCTACCTACTTCCCTCTTTGACTTCCTATAAGTATAGTAACATCATCAGCTGATTGACGCCCTCTGCTGGCACAGGTGTCCCCTTCAGGCGTCACAACATTCGGTATTTTGCTGCTCGCATCCAGGCATTCCTTACGATGTCATCGGTCTACCTTGTGGCAGGCTAGCCGGCCTGCAGCAGGCCAACACTCGTCGTTCCACCTTGTGACCAATGGGTATACTCGTAGTAGATCTTACCCGAACTGTGCCCAGGACAAGACCGGCGCCAATTGTTCCACAACCAGCAATGAAGAACGGAAACGCCACTTGCACCAACGTGTTCCACCATCTTTCTTCTTTTTTCTACAAATAATAAAGAAAAGTTCGTTTATTTCGATAATCTCAAATTGTGTCAAATAAAACCAGACTGTTTCAAGATGTTTATTGTCATTTGAATATTTTCAAGGAAATCCAACAATAATTATTGTTATGTCATTATTAACACTTTGTGATATTATTGGAGGACATTTAAATACACACTGCCGTCTAGTTTCAAACTAAGTAGATCTTATACTAACTGCGAACGCGACCAACTCTGCTACCTGCTGCCTATATGGCACTCAGACATAAAAACACGTCTTTAATTAATATGGCACTGGGGAATGACCTCACGATGTATGCGGTGCAGATACATACCGAAGCATCCGTGCCCGGTAATTACCTGCGACGCGCGATACGTGAGGTTACCGTGTGAACTCTTCAGCCACTCGTCAATGATCGGTCCTACCGCCTACGCAAGGTCTATATCGCTTCCAGGTCCATAATGTCTCTTAGCCGGGACCCCCCCGGCTAAGAGACATTATGCCATCCTGACGGCCAAGGTCTTCAACGGTCTGTTTAAAACAGACACGTTGTTTGTCGTCAGTCTCGCCACTCACACCCATACAGGAGCTCTGTATAAAGCCATGTCCCGCACTATCCCCAAATACAGTCTCGCCACCCATACGAGAGCCCTGTATAAAGCCATGTTCCGCACGATCCCCAAATACAGACTCGTAGAAGGAGCGTTGGGTCTTCTCAAGTTGCACTTCAGTCGCGAAAGCGCGGCTGCTGTAAGGTTCGGAAAAGCTGTCCGAAGTTCCACCGGCTATCGAATATGAGCCCTTCATCGAGCGCCCGATGCCGATGCCTTAAGTTTCCTACAGTTATGCTGGATCCTACAGGTGGTCCGCGTCGAGGCCAGTGAAAACACAGAACCTCGATCTTGTGCAGGGCAACTTCCAGTCGCAGCCACCCGCTGTATCCAACTGACGACTTGAGCAACACCCGTCGTGGCCTTTAGGGCTGCCTTTTGGTGCATTACTCCCCGCGTCGCGACTACTCTTGGATAAATATTCCCCTGACAATACAACAGAGGTACAGAGGCACTCCATGATAAAGTCTGGATTCCATAGCAGAAGCTTATAGCTATAGTTCAAATGACCGTGGCGTGCAGTTAACTACGTACCTAATGAGTTAATGATTACTATAGATTATTGAACGAGTTATCATTAAACAATGAAAGACCTTAAATGGTATGTTTTTAATTTTTTTTTCCTTTTCTATTTCTGGTTGAGTTATTATTAACATGGTTTCCTATCTATTGCGTTGGAAGAATTCTTCATACGTCCATCACAAATCACAATACTCGTACATTTCTTTTGAATGAGTTTCTTGTATTCTACAATATTGTGATTCCTCATAATTGTGACCTCACAAAGTAGTTACAAGGAACGGATATTCTCCTTCCATCCTAATTAGATCAGCAGTTTTAACGCGACGCCCGTGCAAAGATACGATTTTTTTTTAAATTAGGTAAATGTCTACGTCTACTGTCCCCTGGTGCCATTGGTCTGATGTCCCTCGAAAGAATAACCCCAGGGCGAAAAGATTCGTTTAGAAAGAAATCCAGTACGATAATAACAAGATATTTAGAAATAACAAGATTTTGTTGATTTGATTTCAATTTTTTTTCAAAATTACAATATAACTGCTACTTTTTATTAAATTCATTCGGCCATTTGGGACATAACCCATTATATATGTGCCCGGTGACGGCAATAGGCTTGCCCCCTATTACGTGGAACTAAAAATACTGTAAAATACAAGTTGTGGGTGTGTAATGCACCTCTGCCTACCCCTTCGGGGATATAGGCGTGATGTGTGTGTGTGTGTGTGTGTGTGTGTGTGTGTGTGTGTGTGTGTGTGTGTGTGTGTGTGTGTGTGTGTGTGTGTGTGTGTGTGTGTGTGTGTGTGTGTGTGTGTGTGTGTGTGTGTGAATGAAAGATGTGTCATGAATCATGAATATGTTTAAATATTTCACAATAGTGAAACATTTGTATTGCGTTCAATAAATCGATAATGTAGATACTGTTGCAAGATAATTATTGCATTGTGTTCTTGATTGAATTACTTATTTTCATGACTAAACTAACGCCCACGGCCCGTGTTGAATTTTTTTTTCTAATTTCCATGGGAACTTATTCCCGGGAAAAAAGTAGCATAAGTTTCTTCTTATAACATCAACTATCTGATATAATTGAGCGGAGTTTACGAAGCTCTTTCTTAGACGACTCGTGTATTTCGTTTGTCATTGAACTCCACCTAAACGATTAGACCGATCTTTTTGAAATTTGGCACGGTCATAGTGACCATCACCGTGAGTGCATATATCTGAATTCATAAAGATCGGTCCAGTCGTTCGACCCGGATCGACAAACTCAGCTCAATTATTGCAACAGCAAAATGCATTGCATACCTAGTTTGACAATATGAATAATAAAAACTATAATCTTGGTCTGGACTCGAGCCAGCCACTGATCCCTTTCCAGGAGGAACGTAATACCAACTGACCAAGACACCACTTGCCCCAAATATCAAATTTTTGTGATCACATTGTGTTAATATTGCAACTTACGGCGTCGCACGCCAGTAAAAATATATAAGATAAAGTTAGAATACTTCACTGCTTATAAAATATATTAATCAACTATAATAATATACTACAGGAAAACCCGTTGAAATCGGTTTAGCTGTTTCAGAGATTATCTGAACAAAAAAAAATTGTTTTTTTATGCAAGCCGTATACTCTCTTCATATTACATTCCTGTAGTAGGTAGATTATATTAATTACTTTTTTTTTAAATATAAATCGTAAACACGATAGTATTGGTTCACTTGGAGCAGACTTAAGAAACTGTCATATGTTCCGCTGACCCAGAAAGGCAGTACCTACCTACGTCATACCAACCTATTTCCAGAACTGGCCTGTCAACGTGGCCAAACAGCCAGTATTCTGGGAACCTTCCCAGTCAGCAATGACGCAGAAAATGTTTCAAATGTTGTAGGTACATATTGATATTGAAACACGTATTTGAATTTGTTAATATTTAAACTGGTCAAAGAGGCTTACCCCAGATAGTGGTTGTTTCTCAGCGTCCGCCTCTGCTTGTTTCTTGTCCGGGGGATCCCCCGGACTCTTGTCATTAGAGTTTATGGACGCCATATTGTAACAAATGTCACTTGCACCAATTTCATCTGTAACAAAAAAATATAATATAAATTAATACATATTTTTAGACATTCTCACACAACGTCATCATCGTGCTGTATCTAGACAAAACTAAACAAACTTATTATTCACAAACAAATACATAAATAAATTATACTTATACATAGAAAACACCTAAACTTCGACACAAACATTTGTGGATAAATATTTACAATTTAAATATTGACAGACGGTCTTCGGCTTTCCTCCTAAACAGTGAGTGCTAGAAACATGAAACTTTGCATAGATACGTAGGTCACACTAGTTTTGCGTAACTTAAAAAAACAACATGTTAAAACCAAAATATTATGTTTATTGCTTTTCAAAATACTCTCCTTTACATTTTAAACATATTTTCATGCGATCGAACCATTTTTTAAGACAGGAGGACCACAGATCTGAAGGCATGTTTTCTACGTTGGTCTCGTGTTTCGAGTTGGTAAAAGTGAAACCTCTCATCAAATCTTTGATTTTGGGGAAAATACAGAAATCACAGGGTGCTAGGTCGGGGCTATGCGCAGGATGGGTGACGAGTTGTACTTTTTCGGAAGCTAAAAATGACTTTGTTTTGTTGGCCGTGTGTGAAGAAGCGTTGTCATGATGTAGGAACGCGGCTTTTGGGTCGTCTTTCGCGAACTTTTTCTAACACCCTGGGTAAACAAATGGTAGAATACCACTCGGCATTAACACTCTTTTGATCTTCAAGTGGAATTGTACAGATGGGACCCGTAGCTGAGAAAAAAAAACGCTTTTTACCAACGTTTCTCGCCTGCCTCACTTTTCTTGGCTTGTTCTCATTTTCAAACACCCATTCACAAGATTGCTGTTTTTTTTTCGGGTTCAAAACAATAAATCCACGTTATGTGTCCTGTGACAATGTCATAAACAGTTTTAGAATGTCCGTGGTCGTACTTCAGTAGCATATGTGAGCACCATTCCACGCGAGCCCGCTTTTGCTCCGCTGTCAGTTCATGAGGGATCCAACGACAACAAAGTTTCCGAACTTTCAATTCTTCGTGTAAAAATTTCTGGATTTAACTCATACCTATCCCCAATAGTCCTCGAATAGTCTCATAGGTAATCCGCGGGTTTTCTTCAATTAACCGCTTAACAGTAGCCACATTATTTTCGTTGACGGCAGTTGAAGGCCGCCCTTCACGAAATTCGTCATGTAAAGAAACTCTCAAAATCCTCTAATCTCAAACTCTCTCAAATTCAGCAAACCATCGCCTCACGGTGCTCAAACAAGGTGCTTCTCTCCCAAAAGCATTTTGAAGACGAGCGGCACAGTCTTGCGGAGAGAGAGATAAAAAACAATTGATATATGATTTCCCGCCAATTGTTTTTTTTATTACTAAGAAGGTTGCAACGTTTAAAAAAATATAACATTCGAAATTCTAATAGTTTCGATTACCTAGAAGTGCAAAACTTTTAGTGTGCCCCATGTATACTACTTTGACAAAGTGCTGAAATAAAATTATGAACCTTAAGTGTGCTCGAATTTGGTCTTTTATCATTTGTTTTTGCTACGGTTAGTTTTTGCTTATTCCATTATTATATATTTTCGATTTTATAGTATATTATTATTATTTCATTTATTTTTATTGTAATTTTCCTTTTTTTTCTAAGCTGTTGTTGTTTCGTTGTTTTTGTTAAGTATTTTGTAAAACTGGAGTAATACTTCATTTTTTTTTCTTTCTTTCTTTCTTTTCTTTCTATGAACCATTTTTGTTGGGGTACCTCCCCTACACGTAACCAGAATTCGTTTTATTTTCTTGCGTTTACCCCGGAGTGTGAATGATTTTTTGACTTAAGTATGTATCCGTTTGAGAGATTGAAAAAAGCTTTGAAGAGCATATTTTTTTAAAAAGCTTTGAAGACCATGTTTTTTTTAAAAGCTTTGAAGAGCATGTTTTTGCGAAAACTGGGTAAAACCCCCTCTTTAATATCTAATCGGCTGGCATGAAGAACCTAAAAAAATCATGATGGTAGTCCATATACTGAACTTAGAAGGAAAACTATACCGGATTAGATAGCTCTGTTAGATCAGGATTTATAGAGGTTTTTATGGGTGACTACCCAATCCTATTCTATGCGTGGCCCGACACGCCTTGGCTAGTTTTTTTAGAATTAAAAGTATCCTGTGTCAATTTAGGAATACCTATATAGGCTCAGGCTAACAATACAGTAGACTGCGAAATTGTCCATCAAATTTCTTCCACAGTTTTAACCATTAAGAAGTTTATTATATTATCTGTGGTACAACCTAAAGTTATTATTCTACAAATAATTTAAGTTACATTAGTACAAGACCATAATTCAGTTTCGTAACTACAATTTGTTTTGCCATTGCATGCCGTCGCGTCTGAGAAAGCATAAGTTTGGAGGTCGAAACAACAATTATACGGGATTCGGCTTGTTCGTAATTTGGAACAAGTCCATAAATATATTTCATTTTAATAACAACATCCCAAATGTTCAGGGACGAAACGTCGGATAATAAACATATGTATATAGGTATCAACAAGGCAGGTTTCTACGGCTCCAACTACCTGTAACGACTGCCATAGATACTGGATTGGACTGGTATGACAACCGTGACTGAAGGCGGTGCTCTCTAAGACACCTAAGAAATAGTCATCCATTCTAAGACCAACCCTTGAATCTAGTGAGACTCACTATGGATGTGGCTTGTCACCACAAACATTGAGCCACATGTTGTCGTGTCCAGGTAGCCCAGAGTCCTGTAACTTAGAGGAACCTATATGAGGCCAGGCCAAATGCGATTCGTGTCGGCCATTTAGTAAAAAGGAAAAAAAAAGTGTTGTCCATCGACACGAAAAGAAAACGGAGAAAACCTGGCAACTACTGTTGGCTTAACCTTTGCAATGTGTTACCACATTCTATTCTTACAGCTCTTATCATAATAAAATATTGACAAGTCCGATAGCAAAGAGCAGTAAATGTTATCAAAACTATTCAAAAGTTGAGTAAACGGAGATAAATCAATGTATAGTTTGAACAAAAATGGTGATAACAGATAATATTCGGCTCATAAGCTTAAGATACATTGATAAAACAGATATAAGTGTGAGTATATTGATGATAAGAATACGCGTGAATTGTTGAAAGAAATCTCTATAGCTTAGTATAGAAAAGCAACAAAAATTACAGAACCGAATTTGAAAATTTTTTCACTTATATGTAACTACATCCTTGAGTAATATAGACTTTTCCCGACAATGTGTTACCGTGGTATTAGGGAACGAGAAACCTTTATCTCAGAACTTTGTCAGAGAATTACCTACCTAATATCATTAACGAATGTAGAATTACCTTCTACATTCATTGCCGAGCGCCTCTAGTTAGCTTAGGAAGAATTTCCTGTGATGCCCGGCGGATTCCAGTGGCGCCCGGCGGATTCCAGTGTCAACCGGTGGTTTTCAGTGGCGCCCGGCGGAGTTTGGTAACCTTCCCAGTCAGCAATGACGCGTAGGACTTGTGTAAATATTCTAACTTACTCTTGCTTAATTTATTTGTCAATTTAGAAAATAAAAGAACTTAGGCTAGATTTGAATCAGTGTCAACTTCCTTTCGGGGGAATTGCTATGACCAAACTGGCTAATCTGACCAATCTACCAAGGCCACAGTCGAAGAAATTGAAATCGCGAGCTATATTTTGCGTAATCTTCCCAAATGGTCAAAGGAATACAATTGACAAAATCCCCAAAATGACAACTTCCCAAAACGACCACTTCCCAAAATGACAACTTCTTACATAAAGTAAATTTTTCTGGTGTCACCAAATTGACGCCTTTCACCTGATGGTAAGCCAAGACGACGGCGGACATCTAGCGATGGAGGGCCACTCTCACAGTAAAGCGAGGTCATAGTTATCTACATAACAGCGAATCTCTCGAATTACGTCGGTCAATCATTGTTGACAAGTTGCAAAGACAATTGCAACATTGTCCATTGACAATGTTGCAATTGTCTTTATGTAAACTGCGACACTGAATGGATAGTTATATTTCATGTCATAAAAAAGTATATTTAATGTCATTTTCATGATTTGTATCCATTGTAAAATTAAATTTTGCGCACATTGTGACCAAATAATTTTGTGATCAAATTGCAGATGTCTAAAATAAAATAAAATAAATAAATATTTTAAGACATTCTCACACAACGTCATCTAGCCTAGAATCTAGACGACTAATAACCATACTTCTATATTTCTAAATACAAACCTACATGGCTACATATTGTACATAGAAATCACCCAAACTCCGAAACAAAGATTTGTGCATCACACAAATAATTGATTCGACCCAGAATCGAACCTGAGACCTTGGGGACGGTAGCAGCAGTCGCATAGTCATACCACTACGCCACCGAGGCAGTCTTGAATAAAGGCCGGGTAAAACTACCCGTAACCGGCGAGCATATAATTATGAAGACACAAATGAAAGTGGAGGAAGCGAAAGAAGTATGCCAGGTTCGTAGCAAGAGGAAGTCCGTGGTCTATAACCCCTATGTGGTATGTGATATTAAAAAGTTAGCTTACCTACACTTGCAATTCGCTGCATTTTATTGCACTTAGAAAGTAGAAAATTACATTTGCTGGTATTAATAGCTACCTTAGTAGATATTAGTTTTAAATTAATTGTAGCAAAGCCCTAATACTATCAGAGATGGGCACCATTTAATCATTTGAATTCCGTTAGTATATAATCTTTAAATATCAAGAAAACAGCTGACCTCTGGGGCATCTCTGTGTATTTAGTAAATTCTTTTGTTGAAATGGTTGCTCCTGAACTAGTAATAATATTTAATAATTGTGTTGATAGTGGTGTGTTCCCTAATTTAATGAAATCTAGTAAATTAATTCCCCTGTTTAAATCGGGTAGTACTTCAGATCCGTTCAATTTCCGTCCCATTTCTGTACTACCTACATTTAGTAAAATTTTTGAAAAAAATATGCTTAATCAAATGCAAAATCACTTTAACGTTAATAAACTATTACATACAAAACAATTCGGTTTCACTCGTGGTCGGTCCACCACTGATGCCGGAATTAAATTATTAGAGTGTATATACAGGGCCTGGGATGAGTCATATGATGCTTATGGTGTATTCTGTGACTTATCTAAGGCCTTCGATTGCGTGCAGACTTTAATTAAGAAACTTGATCATTACGGAATCCGGGGGACGGCCTTGAATTTCGTCAATTCTTACTTAAGTGATAGGGTCCAGAAAGTAGTGATCAATGGTAAACAGTCACCTGGTTATATTAATGATTTCCCTCACCTCAAAAGAGACGACCACGAGGTAGTTTTGTTTGCTGATGACACTTCTTTAATATTTAAAGTTAAACGTGGACAGCGCGAACTTGACGATGTAAACATTGCCCTCTCTAGGATAGTCCACTGGTTTTGTGCTAATAATTTATTATTAAATGAAAATAAAACTAAATGTGTAAGATTCACCTTACCTAATGTAAGACTTGTTAAAACCAGTGTTAAGGTTAGAGATGATATAATAGAATTGGTCGATGACACTGTCTTTCTGGGCATAACGTTAGACTCCAAATTGCAATGGGGGCCTCATATCGGGAAAATCGGCCAGGCTTAGTTCAGCAGCCTATGCTGTCAAAAAGATCCGACAACTTACAGACATTAAAACGGCGCGTCTTGTCTACTTCAGCTACTTCCGCAGTATCATGACATATGGCATACTACTGTGGGGTAACGCTGCCGATATTGAATGCATCTTTGTGTTGCAGAAGAGGCTGTCCGGACTATCTATGGGATGGGGTCTCGGGAGTCATTAAGAGATAAGTTTAAGCATATTAACATCCTTACAGTGTATTCACAGTATATTTATGAAATTTTATTGTATACCCACAAGAACAAAAGTAAATTTGTGAAAAATAGTGATAATCATAATCTAAACTTAAGAAATAAGGATAAACTGGCTGTTCCTAAATTTAGGCTTCATAAAGTGAGTAATTCTTTTGCGGGGAACTTATTCGAATGTACAATACATTGCCAACCGAAATAGCAAATTTATCTGTTAATAAATTTAAAAAACTAATAAAACGTAAATTGTGCCATAAAGCTTATTATAGTATTAATGATTTCTTAGATGACAAGGCTGCCTGGTTGTAACACGAATTGCTCCTTTCTAAATAACTCTGTATTAGATTTAAGATGAAATATTTTGGAAAAAAGCCGAACTGAGTTTCTTGAGGGCTCTTCTCCGTCTCGTTGCATTTTGGAACCCTCGGTAGAGTCACACCAACTTTTCACGAATCTAAATAATTTTCTAAAAATTTCAAAGATAATTAACTTTATTTTATTTATTTTATTTTATTTTATATTATAGGTAACGTCTTATCTAGGGGGTTCGTGGTTAAGTATCTGGTTACGTTAGTGGTTTTAGGATGTGTGACCATTTTTTAGAGACCCTTCCGTGCCTTGGAGGGCACATTAAGCCGTCGGTTGACATACGAAAATCTTTGGCAGTGGTTCCGGGTTGTTTGGAGCCCAAAAATCTGACTGTTTTAGCTATAGAATTTCGATCGACGACGACACCGCACTCCACACGTTGGTGGAGTGCTCAGCGTGGGCGAGTCAGCGCCGGGACCTCGTAGTGGGTCTGGGCGTGGATGGTCTCGCTGGAGACCATGCTTCAAGCCATAGTCTCCAGCGGGAGTAGGTGGAACGCGGAAGTGTCCTTCTGCGAGCAAGTCATGCTCGCGAAGGAGGCGGCCGGGAGGGAGAGGGAGCGTACCCTCCCCGCCGATTTCCGTTCGGCGGCGAGGGCGCCCCAGACTCCGCGTCTACGCCCAAGACTATCGACCTCCATGATCGGGGCCTGAGGACGGCGGGATCGCCACCCGCCGTCCTTACTCACTCACTGACGCGGGATAAAACCCTACCCCAACGACGCGGGATTCTCGTCCCGACCAAACACCCGCAGAGACCACAGAGGTAGTCAAAGTCCGCCGGGCGCCACTGGACATACCCTCTGCTAGTAACCAGAGACGCCTGGCAACGGACGTTAGAGCGGCCGCGGCCATGGGCCGCGGTTAAAAAAAAAAAAAGGTATCGCCTGGGTTGTGGAGGTTAAATGGCAGTCGCTTCACGGAAAATATCGAAGTTAATTCGCATCGCAGTAAGCCTGGAAATCCGACCCCAACTGGGTTGGGAATGGCACAGTTGATGATGATAATGTACTCTTATCAAAACAGCGACCACACATCCTGGCGTCAGAATAGAATAATTATTATCAATTATGAGAAATGTTCAATCATTATCGTAATGGGGCCATTGTTTGTGATGTGAAGATAATAATTTATGAGATAATAAATAAATAATAAATATGTTAGGACAATTCACACAACGCCATCTAGTCTCAAACTAAGCAGAGCTTGTGATATGAGTACTAGATAAACTGATATAAATACTTAAATACATTTTTTTTTAAATACATACATATTATACATAGGAAACACCCAGACTTCGGTACAAACGTATGTGTCATCACACAAAGTTTGTCACGACCGGGAATCGAACCCGAGACTCCGGCGTCGAAAGCGGATGCACTACCAACCACGCCACCGAAGCAGTCATCATAATTCCCATTAATGTCCGGCTTGGTCGGGAAAAGTGCTCGAATGACAAACTGATATTTCGTTCACCGAGCCTTTTCCCAACTCTAAGTTGGGGTCGGCTTTCCAGTCTAACTGCGATTCGGCTGAACTTCTATATTTTCCGTGAAGCGACTGCCATCTGACCTTCACAACCCATGGGCGATATCGAAGTTCTGTAGTTGGAGCCCTAAATCAAAAATCCGACGGTCTAACCCTCGGATTTTTGATTTAGGGCTCCAACTACCCCTAACGACTACCATAGACGTTAGTATGACAACCGGGACCGACGGCTTAACGTGCTCTCCGAGGCACGGAGGGGTCTCAATGTCTTAAGAAATGGTCACCCATCCTAAGACCGGCCTGAGTCAATGTTGCTTAACCTTTGCAATGTGTTAACATTACCACTAGACCACGAGCCCCTCTGACATGACAAACATGTCAGACATGACATGTTTGACATGACTCTGACATGATATATGACGAGATATTCCTCGATCGCCACCAAATCGAAACAAAAAATCGCCACAACCTCAAGTGTGCCACTTTACGCCACCAATGGGCGTTTTCACATTGCGCGATATGGTCACGATAATTTAGATTCTTACCTTAAAGTTACTGCTGCTACTTACGATATCGTCACGATATCATGCAGATGCAAACCTAATATGCGATATTGACGATATTGTGGACAAAACCGTCACGATATCGTGCAATGTGAAAACGCCCATTGGTGTCGATTACTACATTACATTTTATTTTGGTAGGTATCTGTATAAAAGATGCATAATATTACCTATAGATTTATGACTTTATGAGTGAATTATAAAATAATATCTTATTATCTACTAAGTAATTAAACATTCTTAAAAATAAACTCACTTATACATTCTTCACAATTATTTTATTATGCAAACACCTTACCGGTTTTGCCTTACGGCATCATCAGAGGTAATTGAACTCAGTTAAATATTACGGTGAAGATGAGTAGTAATATCTATAAAATCTGTGTATGCTATTAATAGAAATAAAATATTTACCATATAGGCAAGTGAATAATATGTCCCTAGTGAAAATACCTCTGATGATGCCGTAAGGCAAAACCGGTAAGGTGTTTGCTTAATAAGTGAGTTTATTTCAATAATGAATTAAATAATAAAAATACATTTAAGTAAATATAATGATCCCAGTTCTCGATACCGGGGAACTGCAGAGGAAGTCATAAGATTATTTTAATCCCAGGAATGGGGAACATTAAAACCAACGAATGGTTGCGAGTACGTAGGTACTTATTATCTCTAATACGTTACAAACTCTTACCGATAACATTATAGCCATCCCTCTTGTTCAAGATCTTACTCAAAGAGAATTCAATCTTAGCAGCTATACTTGGGAACACCATTTTGCCAGATTCACGGAAAGGAACAAAGTTATACTTTGTTTACGCCACTTCTGTTGCGAGTTGTACAAAGACTGAATTTCAATCACAATTCAATCGCGGAACATACGTTTCCTACTCAAAAAACTATCATTATTACGTTTAAGAAACTGTTTAGATAACAATCTTTGCACACTAATTATAAAGGTTTTAGTGCCACTGATAGACATACACCACATGGATTTGCATGAATATATTTACATATATGAAAATTCCTTTTAAAAAATTGTAACTGAACTTGAATTTACATAGACATACTATTGACACAAATAAAAGTGTAAAATAACGAAGATAATACACAATTTAGTTTAAATATTCACATCAAATGTGTACATTTGTACAAAAAATAATGAAAGATTTTCCGAATTATATTTTAAATTTTTAATCACTAAATTCAAAAACACTTCGACGTAAACGCGAGTTATTCTGAGAATATTTTAGTAAATACTAGAAGGTTTTATGCACTCAAAGTTAATTAAAATAATATTATCGTTAATGAGTAATGATGGTAATTAAATGTGTTTGTTTGTTGTTGTTGCTCCGGAGAGATGATAACGTAATGCAATAATTTACAAAGATTGCATTTTATTGTCACTCAAATAACTTTTTGCACTAAGTATTAACACGAATTGTAGAATAAAACTACTTCTAAAATTGATAGATATATTAGAATGTTTAAAATAATGCATAATATTAGGTGTCAAGGCTGTCTGACGTTGGTACCTACTTACTTAATTAGTGTTGTTTTGAAAGTAAGATGGTATCAGACTGGCTAAGAATTAGATCATTATTCGAAATTATGAAGTTCTTTAAATACTGTTGTGTATAGACACAGATTGTAATTACTGGCAGTTAGAACACATTGGCAGTGAGATGTAATTGCCAGGTCCTTCCATCACAGGCTATACCTCAAAAAACTCACAATGAAAAATAAAAATACCGTCAGATTACAAGCAATCTCGCAAGTCTGACAAAATAAGTGCAATTACTAGAGATTGGAAAAGAGTGACTGTGAGTGTTTTATAGTATATATGGGTGGGGGGGGATGTCTATACCTTAATTAACAGTCACTCGTTTATCATTCCTCCTTTCGAACTTATCCTCTAACATATTATGTAGGTACTCGTTCTCCGAGAGATACTTAGTGTATTTAATTTATAATAATACTAGCTGTACCCTGCCACGCTTCGCTGTGGCACATTGTGATTTTTTTTTACTGATGCAAAAATTTGATAAAAACAATCCTTGATGCGGATTATATATCATGCTAAAATTTCAGCTCGATCGGTGCAGAACTTTTTGAGTTTTTGAAGCGTACACAAACCAACATAACATTATATATATATATATATATATATAAAGATTAGTAGGTGTATTTGTTTACTTGTGAGGTTGTATATTTTATCTTTAAAACTGCTGAACCGATTCAGAACATAATTTAAAATTTATATGCTGCATTATTCCATTATGTATGTTCCTATACCACGCGGGTGAAGCCGCGGCCTAGTAGCTAGTTAGGAATAGGAATAAAGATAAAATATGTAAGAATATTGACACAGAACGGCACAAATAAACATAGTTTGTCTACGATCAAATAAACTATTGATCTAAGTAGCTTGTGCTGTGAGAACTAGATATTTAATTGAATAATAACAAATATTTTTAAATTGGAACGAAGTTCTCTAACGCAATTACGGGTAGTCCGATTTAGTAGAAATCGTTACGTTACGCTTATCAGTGGCTACCAACCGGTGGTCCGCAGAAGCCAAAATATGGTCCGCTTTTTTTTCATTTTTAATTTTTGCGTTGGCGTCGTTAGTAAAACGTAAAGTAATATAGGTAGTAGTCAAGGTAATTTATTTTTTATTTTTTGGTGCTCGTGGTAACTGGTCAGGTTAACTAAAAGGTTAAGCATTATACCTATTTAGTAATTATTTGAGAACCCTATCATTAGTTAATTGTTTACTTTGTAGATTAATGTTAGATACAGATATATCTACTTGTCACAGTAATTACTAAATGATCACCGACGTACCTACTTATTTATGCTATGTATATGTAGGTACCTCGGTCGACTGCAGCTACGAATATTAAATATCTTTGGACGCAACTCTAGAAAGGAAAGATCTATGGACAGGTTGGTCGTGCAAGGGCGCGTGGAGGGTACAAGATCACATGGTCGGTCCCCAAACCGCTGGATTTACCTCATCAGACACACAGACAAACCATGTTTTCCGAGACTGCCCGAGAGACATTAAGAAAATAGAAGCACTGTATAATTCTTGTTTCTCCTATTTAAACCAAGTCTTTTACAGTGTTCATATGGTCATTAGTGCGAACACTTCAAAAGTACAGAGTGTAAGCGGTGAACAGCCAGTCGGCCTGCTAACCTACTTTATCTGACCTTAACTACTGAATGAAATGAATAAAAGACTTATGTTTCTCTTATTATACTACAGAAAGGCGAACGTGTGCTTTGTATTTTACCAACTGTTAAAAGAAAGATATATATGCTATGTTTTCGAATGTTTATGGATGTCTTCCTACTTTCTCGGAAATATAGGTGTAAGTTCAGCTGGTAATGTCGACCTAGGTTGTTTTTTCAAAATGTGTAGCCGAAGATAATGCATGAAAGTACTTATGGAAGTCGAAGAAGCAAATGATGTAGGATGTCAAGCAAGATAGTTATAAGATACAATTGACTGCCTCGGTGGCGCTGTGGTATGAGTATGCGACTGTCGCCCCTGAGATCCCAGGTTCGATTCCGGGTCGAATCAATTATTTGTGTGTCCCACAAATGTTTGTTTCGGAGTATGGGTGTTTTCTATGTATAATTGAGCGGAGTTTACGAAGCTCTATCTTAAACGACTCGTGTATTTCGTTCGTGATCGAACTCCTCCTAAACGACTGGACCGATCTTTTCAGATCAGATAAGATCGGTCCAGTCGTTTAGGAGTTCGACCCGGATCGACAAACTCAGCTCAATTATTGCAACAGTAGAATACATTTCATACCTAGTATGTATATATTTAGAAATATATAAGTATGTTTATCAGTCGTCTAGATCCCATAACACAGGCTAATATTAGCTTAATTTGGGCTAGATGACATTGTGTGAGAATGTCCAAAAATATTTATTTATTTATAAGTGGAATTCCATAGCCTCTGTCTAGGGTATGCGTGAATGTATGACTATGTATGTACTATGTAATGATGTAGCTATAAAACACGGAGGATTCCCCACAAGCAGTTTAGAATTTTCATTATCGTAAAATATAACTGTGTTTAAAAGTTGATGATTGTGTGTTTGTTAAGTATAATAATATTTAAACAAATGTTCCAATGAATACACCACTACAGGTATATTCTACTTTTATTATAAACTAGCTATTGCCCGTAGTTCCGTCCGCATCTCCGTCCAAAAATTACGGTCTCACTTCTGTACGTGATTGAATGTTAGCTTTGTAAACGAAGATTATTTATAAATAAGGTCCAAACGAAAAGATTTTTTTAAGGGATCCATTTGGGACTAAAGTTTAGACAAACTACTAGTTTGGAGGTCCAAACGGTACAAATAGGTCGAAACAGTCACAATTTCAGATGAGGTCGTTGGAAACATGTAGTTCCTAGGAGTAGGTACGTCATCAAAACCCGTAATATGAGGCAGCGAAAGTACGGCCCCATTTCTTTACGGTGGATGAGGCATCTGTAATAGGTAGTATTATTTTTAGGGTTCCGTACCCAAAGGGTAAAACGGAAACTATTAGGTACTAAGATTCCGCTGTCCGTCAGTCCATCCGTCCGTACGTCTGTCGCCACGCTGTCTCTCATGAACCGTGATAGTTAGAAAATTGAAATGTTCATAGATTGTGAATACACCCTGTCTGTCTGGACCTCTACACGTGGTTTGGTGGTGCTCAACCGGGGGAATGACGCCACATTTTGGAGGCGGGAGACCAGCTCGGTCGTGGACATTTCGTTCGCGACCGTACCTGAGGATCGTGTGGAGTATGGCCCTATGTGCCGTCTCAGTATGGGACATTGCCGCTCTCCAGTATTTCTCCATAAAATTTGAGTACAGGATTCATCACTGTGCGAGTGTGATCTTGATGAGGGAAGTTTGGACCAACATATTCTTCAGTTGCCCTTCTATGAAAATTTCAAAGAAATATCTTTGCCACTGTAAAAACAAAATAAAATACTATAAAATTTAATATAATAAACATTTAAAGGGGCTCTCATACAACAAACGTTGGGACGCGAGTCCGACTCGCTCTTGACCTGTTTTTATTATGTACTTCTGTATTAAAATTCAATACCTGTACTAAGACATTATACCTATAGCTGGTATATTAAGAGCCATTTCACAAAATACGCCGTCTTAGTATACGGTGCCCATTGCACTTGTGTATCGTAATTTATTGTACTTAATTTCGATTGAAGTTATATCAATATTTTGACAAAGTATATGCAAGAATTTCCTATATTACTGCAGAAACCGGTTCTCTAATGAACGTAGTTTATTTTGTAATAATTTTAGTTTTGTAATTACTGTGTATTTAAACCAAAAATCACGATCAAGTTGCGATGTTAAACTCAAAAATTGGCCGAATGGTTTATTTTTTGACTAAATTGTAATAAAATTCAATCATCTGTTACATTAAATGACGATTAAAATATATCCAATGCTTTATGTATTTTTTTAAACTCGATTTATAAGTATTTTTGATTGAAATACGACTCTGAAATCAACTCTGCGCCCGTTTTTCAATAAAATGCTTGTGGGAAATTGATTACTATAGATCAAATAAGTTATTTTTAGTAAATGTGTTACATTAAACGTCAACACGAAAGATTGGCCCATTTTTTGCGCATATTCAATAACTTCTAGTACAGACTATGGTAATTTAGGAGCTCAAAATATTAGAAATTCGTGCGAAAACGTGAAATGGCTCTTAAAGTCTTAAAGAATACAAAATACTCTAGAAAAACATTGAAACTTGAAACATTTGGATGTATATTGTTATTTACGAAAGGTTGATTGATAGATAGACAAACAGACAGATAGACAGGCAGACTTGTTTATAACTGTAAACAATAGTGGCATATCTTTGACATGGTAATTAATGCTCGGTGATGTCCAACGGTATTAAATTAAACTGTCTGGGAGTTCGTTTTTGTTGAGAAGAATAGATTTTTTTTTTATTATTGCATCACAATCAACGTTACACAAAGAAAAATATAACTTATCTGTGGTCATAATGGCCACAGACGTAAACAATAACTGTCACAATACAGTGTGGTTTGGTTTGACACTTATGAGTGACGGACGTATGTGTGGCAAGCACGTGCCGCGATTTTACAACATATTATTTAATTATTTAGATTTATTGCCTAAATTGGCCATTTCGCATTCAATACCACTCACAAGTACCCACGTACAGTAACTTGTACAAATTGCGACGCACAATATGGGATGACACACATGGTATTTACTGAGACGAGCACATTACTTATATCAGTTTATCTGGTTTTCAGTGTCACCCCATAGCGATACCTGGCGCCGACAGGCAACAGTTACTTACTGTGAAACTGTAACACAGGATTACCGACCGCAAATATGGCGAGTAAGACTGTTGAGCTCTTTTGACGTGTATTTTATTTTTAAAAATATTATCATTCTGCATAAAAGTCACTCAAATTTCACACTTTCGTCCGGGGAATTTTCGTAAAAAGTTTGGTTCACGTAGTAATATAATGTTGATAATTATTTACTTATATTTCTAGGTAGTTCACATGACGAAGAATGTGGAAGTAAGATAATTAAAGATAAACGATAATTTACTCAATTTAATCCTTTTATGAACTAAACCATAATACAGTATTGTTGGTTTTGTACTGTTATATCTTGTCAAAACATAATAAAACTGGTAAGTATACGGTGGCCTCCATAACTTGTATTACAGTGTTTTACCTGAGTAACTACCTACCTACATAATTATATTGTAATAAAATATATCACATCTTTAGATAAAAGGAAGTCATACCTATTGTAGTACAGTCAGCGTCTAATAGTTAGTCACAGTCAAGGTACTCTAATCTATAGACGCAACCAAATAGTCAATGATATCGGTACAAACAAAGTTTCCTTATTGTTGACAACAATGTAGTCGCTCCAAAGGGCGAGACGTTTAAAGTGTCACATAGATAGGTTCAGTCAAAGTGTTTAAAAATATCGTAACATGCTAAATGAGACATCAAATGCGCACGCATACTTGTCTCTTTCATTTCGAACATGACGTCGTAGACTGGTTTTTGTTTAAAACAGTTGTAAATAAAGGATCATAGCATGTATTGTTATAGAAGTAAACCATAAACCAACCAACTAAAACTTAAACGGTTTAACGGTGTAGATAAAAACCTCTTTAGACAATATAGTCTAGTATTTATTGCATGTTTATTTTATTTATTAGTCATATAAGTCATATCAATGTCAAGTGCAATAAAACCAACTAGAAATAATATGTTTGAGAGAGGAAGGTGTCTCCATAACAGATATTTCAAATGAACTGGGAATATCCGTAAGTTTCACATTAGAATTAGATCAGTTACTAATTTTTATTCATACATAACTGACATATTTTGTTTTTTTTTTAATTTAGAGAAACACAGTATACCGTTGGATAGAGAGATGGCAAAATGAAGGTGCTTTGCGAAACCATGTTTCGTTTGGTCGTCCACGTCAAACAAATACAGAAGCAGAAAGAAACATAGTGCAGCGAGCTGAGTTAGCAATCGATTTATAAACTCCAGGAGTATGTCGGTGGAATTTGGCATATCACAGAGCACAATAAGACGACGCCTCAGGGAACATGGGTTACACCATCGTATTCCTGCTAAAAAACCTATATTAACACCGAGGCATAAAGCGCAGCGTTTACAGTTCACCTCGGTGGACCTCAAGGCCCTCGAGATACAGGGGGGGCTCCGGTGCAAGACCACCCGCACCGGGGCTCGCCTACTCGAGGTCTCCGGTGCCTCCAGCGGCCCCAAAGCTGATGCCTTAGCGGCTAAGCTGAGGGACACGCTGGATGGAGAAGCCGTCCGCGTCTCCAGACCCATTAAATGCGCAGCATTGCGCATTTCGGGCCTGGATGACGCGGCCACGACGGATGAGCTAATCTCTGCCGTCGTGGAGGCGGGCGGCTGTCCTCATGACCAGGTGAGGGCTGGAGAGATCTACTTCAGCCCTACTGGTCATGGAACGACAGCCGTCCAGTGCCCAGTCGCGGCGGCACTTAAAATTGCGGACGGACGGAGCCTCCTCATAGGGGGATTCCTCAAGGCGCAGGTGTACCTCCTGCGTGCCCGGGAAACCAGGTGTTTCCGGTGCATGATGGTAGGGCACGTAGGAGTGCAGTGTGCAGTGGAAGACACCGTGGGTGATCGGTGCTTCCGCTGCAGCCGGCCCGGTCACAAATCCAACGCCTGTGACGCACCGCCTCGCTGCTACAGATGCGAGGCGGAGGGCAAAACGGCGGACCATCGGGTCGGCAGCCGTTCCTGCGCCGCTTCGAGGCCAAAGCCTCGTCCGTCCGCTGGGGACAGCGGGGGTGCCGCTACTGCGCGGTCAGATTCGCGGCGGGATGCGGATATGGACGTCCATTAATGGACATCCATATCCGCATCCTACAGGCGAACTTGAACCACTGCCGCGTTGCTCAGGATTTTCTGTACCAGGGCATCGCGCAGTGGTCCATAGACCTGGTCGTGGTCGCCGAGCCGTACTATGCCCACCCAGGAAGCCTGGTGGCGCAAGACGGCTTGGCCTGCATCTTTGGGGGGTCCGCCACAAGCACCTCGCGGCTTGCAATTATTGCAAATGGCCGAGGCTGCGTTGCGGCGGAGTATGAAGGGGTGGCAGTCGTGGCCGCATACATCTCGCCGAACAATATTAACGACGCTCAGTATGAGCTATGGCTCACTGAGCTCGACGTCGTCTTCACTGCGTGTCGTCCTCGCCCTGTCCTTCTCCTGGGAGACTTTAACGCCTGGTCTACGGCGTGGGGCTTCCGGGTAACCAATGGCAGGGGGAGATTACTTGAGGACTGGGCCACAACACGTGGACTACAGCTCCTCAACCGGGGGAATGTCGCCACCTTTTGGCGGTCGGGGGTCAGCTCAGTCGTGGACTTAACGTTCGCGACCCCTGCCCTCGCCCGCCGTATTATGGGCTGGTGCGTGGAGGAGGGTGTGGAGACGCACTCGGACCCCCGATACATCCGGTTCGAGATCGTCCCCCCACCTAACCTTCCACAGCCGGTACCGAATCCCCCGGAACCGCGTTGGGCGCTCAAGAGTTTAGACCGGGAGGCCCTCCTGGAGGCATCCATCGTGCAGGCCTGGACTCCGGCGCCGGACAGGCCTGTCGACGTGGATGCCGAGGCGGAGTGGTTCAGGAGAGCCATGTCGCAAATCTGCGATGCGGCGATGCCTAGGGTTACAACCGGGCCGGCCAGAAAGCAGGTGTACTGGTGGTCGTCAGAAATTGCACAGCTGCGTGCAGCATGCGTCTCCGCCCGCCGCTAGTACACCAGGTTTCGCCGGAGGCATCGTCGATCAGACGACGCGGCAGCCCGGGAGGCGGAGCTATATGCGTCCTACAGAGAGGCTAAGGGCACCCTCCAGGAAGCAATCACGCGGGCTAAGACGGCAGCCCGCGAGGAGCTCCTGGAGACCCTGGAGCGGAATCCATGGGGGCGCCCGTACCTACAGGTACAACGGTACAAGGTACAAGGTACGAACGGTACGATACAAGGTAAACTCCGACCGAGGGCGCTCCCATTGACCCAGAGTCTCCAGCCGGATCGGCTGGAGGGGGTCTTGGGCTCTCTGTTTCCGACGAGCGCGGAGGAGCACATCCCTCCGCGCATGGCTCCGTCTCAGACGCCCAATGTGGATAACAGCAGCGAAGACGACGTACCCGAAGTCAGAGAGGGTGAGTTAGGAGCGGTGGTACTTCGGCTCAGTCGCCGGAAACCCACCGCCCCTGGACCCGACGGCATTCCGGGCCGTGTATGGGTCCTGACCCTTGAGGAACTCGGGCCTCGACTGAGGGGACTCTTTAGCGCATGCCTCGAAAGGGGCCAGTGTGGAGGATGGGGAAACTGGTCCTGATCCGGAAAGCGGGGCGGCCGGTGGACTCACCGTCCGGTTACCGGCCGATCGTGCTGCTCGACGAGGTGTGTAAGCTCTTTGAGCGAATTATCGCGGAACGCCTCGTCGAGCATCTCACGCGTGTGGGCCCAGACCTGGCGGACAACCAGTACGGTTTCCGTCGGGGACGGTCCACCGTGAGCGCGATCATGCGCGTGAAGACCCTGGCGGAGGAAGCAGTCTCGCGGGGCGAGGTGTTGCTGGCGGTGTCTCTTGACATCGCCAACGCCTTTAACACCTTACCCTGGAGCTGCGTTAGAGAGGCACTGATCTACCACAGAGTGCCTCTCTACCTCCGTCGCATTGTCGGGGCTTATTTATCCGAGAGGGTCATAACTTACCCTAGCTGGCTCGGGCCAGCTCGGCGAGATGTGTCGTGCGGTGTTCCTCAGGGGTCGGTCCTAGGACCTCTCCTGTGGAATATCGGATACGACTGGGTGTTGCGGGGTGCGTTGCCTGAGGGCGTCAGCGTAACTTGTTACGCGGACGATACCCTCGTCACGGCGCGGGGAGCAACGCACCAGGAGGCAACACTCAAGGTCACGACTGGGGTTGCTGAAGTCGTGGGTCGGATACGGCGGCTGAGACTGGACGTGGCACTGAATAAGTCTGAGGCTCTGTGTTTTCACGGACCTCGGCGCGGGCCACCTCCAGGATCCAGCATAAATGTAGGGAGCGTTAGCATCGGCATCGAGCCCTCCATGAAGTATCTGGGCCTCGTACTCGATGGCCGATGGAACTTCGGACCACATTTCCGAAGTTTGGTCCCCAAAGTGACGGGGGCAGCAGCCGCGCTTTCGCGACTGATACCCAACTTAAAGGGACCCAACGCTTCCTGCAGGAGACTGTACCTGGGGATCGTGCGGAGTATGGCCGTGTACGGGGCTCCCGTATGGGCGCCGAGACTGACGGCCAACAACACCGCTGTTTTACACAGATCGTTGAGGACCTTGGCCGTCAGAACAATAAGAGGGTACCGCACGATCTCCCTAGAGGCTGCATGTCTCCTAGCCGCGACCCCTCCATGGGACCTGGAAGCGAGAGCCCTTGCGTCATTGTTCCAATGGCACAAGGAGGCGCTAGAGGGGGACCACAGGCCTGCGTCTCGAGAAATCGAGGACCAGCGGTCCCATCTCCGCCAGGATCTCATGGAGTCATGGAGGGTGCGACTTGAGCAACCAAAGTGGGGAACCACCACCATCGCGGCTGTGAGACCGATCATGGAGGAGTGGCTGCAGAGGCAGCACGGTGGCCTCACGTATCGTGCGACACAGATCATCACTGGGCACGGAAACTTCGGTGAGTATCTGTTTCGCATGCATCGTGAGGTCACACCCGCGTGTCAACACTGCGAGGCTTCCGGCGTAGACACGGCATTCCACACGTTGGTGGAATGCTCAGCCTGGGCGAGTCAGCGCCGGGACCTCGTTGTGGGCCTGGGGGTGGATACTCTCTCGCTGGAGACCATGCTACGAGCCATGGTCTCTAGCGAGAGCCAGTGGAACGCGGCCGTTTCCTTCTGCGAGCAGGTTATGCTCGTAAAGGAGGCGGCCGGTAGGGTGAGGGAGCGTATCCTCCCCGCTGAGTTCCGAAGTCTGCGGCGAGGGCGCCGCAGGCGTGACTACGCCCAGGACCATCGACCTCCATGATCGGGGCCTGAGGACGATGGATTAGCAACCCACCGTCCTTACAGAAGCAGGCTAGAAGGGCTGCGTGATGTGGGGCTGCATCCCACGCACGCCTTCACTCACCGATGCGGGATAAAACCCGACCCCAAAGATGCGGGATAAAACCCGACCCCAAGGATGCGGGGTAACACCCGACCACCACGCAGTGGCCACACGGGTGGCCAAGGTCCGCCGGGCGCCACTGGGAAATCTCTGTCTTTACCAGAGGCGCTCGGCAATGGACGTAGGTGCGGCCGCGGCCCCGAGCCGTGGATTTAAAAAAAAAAAAAAAAGCGTTTACAGTTCGCACGAAATTTTTTAAATTTTTTAAATTTTTTAAACACAAGATATGATGAAAGAAATGTCCTCCCTAATAATCGCAGTGGTCGAATCACCTTAGGATTTTGGGGATGGATGACTCAAAGCGGACCAGGAGAGCTAGTGGAGGTTGGAGGAAGAATGGCACTTTATACAAAGACATCCTCGAAAACGTTTTGCTTCCAACAGCCAGGATTTTTTTCCCCATGAAGCTATTAAGTTTGTCCAAGATAACAGTTCCGTACACAACTCCAGAGTTGTTCAAAATTACTTGGAAGGTAGCAGGGACCTGGAGTTAATTCCGATGCCGCCTCATAGTCCCGACCTAAACCCAATTGAAAATTTGTGGGGTAAAAAGGTTGAGGTATGAGATGGTACACGAGCACGAACCACTTCAAATTTAAGGACTCACGTTAACGAAATATGGGAGTCTATGAGAGGGGACAATTTTTGTTACAACGCTGTACAATCGATGAGAACACGTCTTTCCGACGTAATTCTTGCAGATGAAGGCTACACACGATTTTTATTACTTATTTTGCTGTAAAACTGCACTAACCGACTTCAAAGAACGTAAATGTACTTTTAACTCAATAAATCTATACAAATTTAACTTAGTTTTTTATGACACCATTCTTACAATGGTCGAACTACAATAAAAAGAGTTTTACGTTTTCGCTCAATGTTGACGCTCAAGATATTTGTCCAATGTCTATATTAGTGCCTCTGAATTGAACGACAGGCTTAACATTGGTACTTTTATACCTATAAACAAAAACCAGTCTACGACGTCATGTTCAAAATGAAAGAGACAAGTATGCGTGCGCATTTGATGTCTCATTTAGCATGTTACGATATTTTTAAACACTTTGACTGAACCTATCTATGTGACACTTTAAACGTCTCGCCCTTTAGAGCGACTACATTGTTGTCAACAATCAGGAAACTTTGTATGTACCGATATCATTGACTATTTGGTTGCGCCTATAGATTAGAGTACCTTGACTGCAACTAACTATTAGACGCTGACTGTACCTAATATAATTTAGCACAAAACCATAATTTCTGTATAATTTTACAACATGAATCACAAAAACCATAGTTTAGGGCTGGACTCGAACTCGCGACTTTCCAGGAGGAACATTCTACCAATTGACCAAGATACCACTAGCTCAAGACATCTAATTTTGTGATCACATTGTGTTAATATCGCGACTTACGGCGTCACCAGACCGCCATCTACCGGTAGTTGAGGAACTAACTACTATGGTAGGCTGTGCGTAATGTTGCAATTTATTTATTTATTAAAATATATTTATTTTACAAATTTATACTATAAGTTTCAGTATAAAAGTTGCCAAAAAACCTTTCCAGGTTTGTCCTGACAACAGGCAGACATTCACTACCTGGCACAATTATTAGACGTATTCACAGAAAAAAAGAAAAAAACAAACTCATATCATAAATAGGTACTTATATAAAACAATATAAGTACCTATATATTATAATTCACTGCTCATAAAATATATTAATATTAATATTATCTATTCTAAAAACCTTAGGAATCGCTGCAAGCTTACTTATAGCTAGATGACGCTGTGTGAGAATGTCCAAAATATTTATTATTTATATACAATGATGAAATAAAAAAATTCAAATTTATTGATATTGTGGTATACGTGAGCAAAACACGTGACAAATACAATACGTGACAAATTGAACTCAAAATGCAAGTCGAAAACTCGTCTTCCTGAGACGCCCGGGATCGGACGTTAGAGCATGGAATAAAAAATAAATAAAAAAAAAGTATCGTCCTCTAATATAATCATGATATGTATAATACATACCTAAACGCAATATAAAATTATGAAACTGTTTATATTACACATTATTATCCGTTATTACAATTAACTTTCTCAATAACATTTATTGTTTAACAAAAGACTATGATAATATTCTGATACAACTCTTTTACGTGTCAGCGGTCAGCGGATGCCCGCAGCTTCGCCGGCCTATATACACAAAAACCTATCTCAAGAACCACTCTATCCATTGGTGAAAACCGCATCAAAATCCGTTGCGTAATTTTAAAGATCTGACTATACATAAGGACAGTAGCAAATTTGTTTTATACTACGTAGGATTTTCATGCCTAATGGTAAGTGGTTCTCGAGGAAAGTTTTAGTATTTAATTTGAACGTAGCCGCGGGCGCCCACTTGTCTTTTATATAGCGAAGGAGTGCATATTATTCATCTCGTCGGTAACTAGGGCTGCTTATAGAAGTTCATCCGCTTTGCAGTTAGAAAGTCGACCGTATCTGGGTTGGGAAAAAGGCTCAGTGGATGATGATTGATGAATGATGATATTCATGATAGGAATATGAATCCCAAAAACAATTTTTATTAAAAAAAAAGTTAGCTAAATACACGTCAAAAATTAACCCAAAAACCGACTTTAAATTATTAAGAAATAAATTATAAATAGATCACAAAAACTGATGTCATAGGACTCGAACCCATGGCGTTTCCCTAACAGGGGGAATGCTCTGACCACTGAGCTACGATGACCACTACCGACAACATCGAATTTTCGCTTCATATCATATTCATAATTTCTAGATCGCGCTATTAAGGTTATTACACATATCATGTCTATATCCCGAAGGGGTAGGCACAGGTGCATTACACACCCACAATTTGCCAGTATTTTTGGTCATTTAGGGGGCAAGCTTATTGCCGTCACCGGGGCACACATATAATAGGTTATGTCGAAAATGGCCAAATTAATTTAATAAAAAGTAGCAGCTATTTTGTAATTTTGAAAAAAAATTAAACCCGTTGCCTTGCGATGAAATGTTGATGAAAGGCAACAAAATCTTACGTGCCAGCCTCTGTGGCACAGCCAATTAAAGCCCTGGGCGTCTCGGATTACCGAAATGGGACCAAATAATTGTCGGAAAGGGACCAAATATACATGGAAAAACTCGGAAACCATAAGCTTTCACATAAAAATATCATTTATGATTACTTCACCCAGTCGCAAGTTATGATGAGGTAACAAACATAAAAAAAAACATACAGTCGTATAACCTCCTTTTTTTTAAAGTCGGTTAAAAACTTCATTTATAAAAATTATACCTACTTAAAAGGTTAAACAAAGTAAATAGATAGTGGGACATATCACGAATTATTGGGTAACGCAGCTTATTTACAAAACCATGACGATGATGTTGAAAGGTCTAAATTGAAATTGGATAAAAGCCTTTTGAGGTCAACTGCATTACTGTTTCGTCACTGTTTGTTTATAATGGTAAGAGTTAAGGGCCCTGAGGGCTTCTTAGGGGCTAGTACGAAATATCATTGTTATGACTGCTTCGGTGGCGTGGTCGGTAGTGCATCGGCTTTCGACTCCGGAGTCTCGGGTTCGATCGGGTCGAATCAAACATTTGTGTGATACACAACTGTTTGTTTCGGAGTTTGGGTGTTTTCTATGTATATTATGTATGTGTTTAGAAATATATAAGTATGTTTATCAGTTGTCTAGATCCCATAGCACAAGCTTATAGCTTAGTTTGGGCTAGATGACGTTGTGTGAAAATGTCCGCAAATATTTATTTATTTAGACAATTCACTGGAACTTAAAGGTCTATTTAGTGGTATGTAACATCTGTCCTGGCTATTGGAACCATAATAGACCAATGAATATTCCTGTGAACACATTGTACTTTATAGTGAGGACAATGGTCATCATTCATCATTCACCGAGCCTTTTCCCAACGGTGTAGGGGTCGGCTTTCCAGTCTAACTGCGATTCGGCTGAACATCGATATTTTCCGTGAAGCGACTGCCATCTGACCTCCACAACCCATGGGCGATATCGAAGTTCTGTAGTTAGACCGCGAGGATTTTTAATTTACAACTACCCCTAACGACTGCCATAGATGTTTGTATGACAACCGGGACCGACGACGGCTTATCGTCCTCTCCGTCTAGGAGGGGTCTAAGTGTCTTAAGTAATGGTCACCCATCCTAAGACCGGCCTGACTCCATGTTGCTTAACCTTTGCAATGTGTTAACATTGTCGGTTTCCACTAGACCACAAGACACGATAGTGAGGACATTGGTATGGTACTATATTAAATTTAACATAATAGTAAAGGGAATATATAATAGTAAAGGGTAAGGACCAGTTGTCGCTCGCGTCCGTAGGCTTTACCCTCGAGTCCCTACACGTGGCCCCCGGGTGGTGCTAAAGAGCGAGTCTGTTTCCGGTGGTAGGCTTCGGCCGTGGCTGGTCACCACCCTCTGGGTGGAAGTCAGAGTGTCAAGCGTTCGCGCGTTACACCCTGTGAACCCTGAGCAGCCCTCTAAGAGTGGGTCTATGTAGTTGCATCCTCTGGTGTACCGTAGACGTGGCTTGCAGTATTTCCGCACGCGGTGCTTAGTTTGGAGGGCAGCGGGATCCGGAGAAACGGTTTTCCGCTGGCCGCCCGCCGATAGTTGGGAGCCCAATTGTGGACTAGCCATCCGCGGAAGGCTGCTCCGCCATCGCGCGCATAATCCCAGAGTTGCTCCTGTTGGGCCGGTTGGCAACCGGATGAGAGGCCTCAACAGGCAATTCTGGGGGGGTCCGGGCGTCCCCGCGGTCTCCAAGCTAGGTTTCCTGACCGTGCGGCAGTGCTGTAACTTTCGTTGGGGTTCGGTTGGTGCCTCACATAACTGCCACTCTTTGCCTATTTCCTCCCTTGTTCTTGAAAATATTATGCAGAAACAATATAAGAAAATGAGGTTTCAGCAGCGGATGCACGGTCTCTCACTGAAAGTGCACCTCACTAACATTCGAGGACTGCACTCCAATCTCGTCCCAGTCCACCACCACCTTGAGGCTGCAAAACCGCATCTGCTCTTGCTTACGGAGACCCAAATCTCAACCCCTGCTGATACTTCCTACCTAAACTACCCAGGCTACACCCTGGAGCACAACTTCTGTTCAAAAGCAGGGGTATGTTTGAATGTGCGTGATGACATCTGCGCCAGGCGTCTCCGTAACTTCCCTCATCTTCTTCAATCTGGGTGCTTGTAGACACCGGCATCGAAAAAATTGTTTATGTGGGTGTATACAGATCGCACAGCGGAGATCAGGAGACAACTAGGCTATTTGACCATCTGAGTGAGGCCGCCGATGTGGCTCAACAGAGGTATCCGACCGCTCAAATCGTTTTTCTGGGGGACTTTAATGCCCACCACGAGCAGTGGCTGTTCCCTTACCAGAAAACAGACCATGCTGGTAGAGAGGCCTACAAGTTTGCTTTGTCTATGAACCTTTCCCAGCTGGTTGACCAGGCAACTCGAATACCTGACATTGAGAGCCACACGGCCAATTGTCTGGACCTTCTGCTGACAACTGAACCAGACCGATATCAAGTGTCAGTTTCAGCCCCCCTTGGCAGTTCTGACCACGGTCTGGTTAAGTCCATACTTTTGTGTCCCCCACCTGACTCCAGCCCTAGAGGCACTAGGCGGGTGTGGCGATACAAGTCAGCGAATTGGGATGAGATGCGACATTTCCTTGCATCTTACCCATGGCTGTCAGTCTGTTTTTCTTCTGGCGATCCGTCGAGCTGCGCGTCTGCGGTTGCCGGGGTTATCGGTCGAGCGATGGAATACTTTATTCCTTTTTCTGACCGGCCATCTGGGATCAGAGCTCAGGCCTGGTTTGGCTCTGACTGTTTGAAAGCTGAGGCAGACAAACAGTCAGCTTATGAAGCTTGGGTTGATGCCAGAAAGCACAAAGCTCCGGATACGCGTAAAAAGAAGAAAGCCTTTAACAAGGCAGCCAAGTCCTGCAAAAGGGTCCAGATGAAGGCGCGCTTCAATCACGTTGGCCGCGTAGGAGCCAGACTCTCGTCTTACCCATCTGGGAGTAAGGAGTTTTGGTCTCTAGCCAAATGTGTTGAGGCGAACTTTTGTCGATCCTCACTCCCTCCTTTGCAGAAACCTGATGGAACACTGGCACACACAGCTGTGGAAAAGGCTAATCTGTTTGCCTCTCTGTTTGCTGAAAATTCACGGCTAGATGCTGGTATTAAAACACCACCTCAGCTACCTCCTAGTGATTTCAAAATGCCTGAAATCCGCATTCATCAAAAGGAGGTTCTCAAGATACTACGCACTCTGGATGTGAATAAAGCCAGTGGTCCCGACAGTATTCCTGCTATTGTTCTGAGGAACTGCGCAGCCGAGTTGTCTCCTGTCCTGACACGCCTGTTTCGTATGTCTTTCCGGGCTGGTAAAGTTCCGAAAGCTTGGAAGGTAGCTAACGTACAGCCAGTACCAAAAAAGGGTAGACGTGCAGACCCTGTCAACTACCGCCCAATTGCGATCACCTCCATTCTCTGCAAGGTGATGGAGCGTGTAATAAACAATCGTTTACTGGCAACCCTCGAAGACAATGACCTCCTAAGTGATCGGCAATACGGGTTTTGCCAACGCCGTTCTACTGAAGATCTTCTAGTGTATGCCACGCACCTCTGGGGTGAGGCTCTTGAAAAATATGGTGAGGCACTTGCTGTGTCACTTGACATTTCGAAGGCTTTCGGCAGGGTCTGGCACGAAGCCCTTATAGCCAAGCTTCCTGCTTACGGAGTTCCGGCTAGTCTTTGTGCTTGGATTTCAGATTTCCTAAGGGAACGATCTATTCGAGTGGTTGTTGACGGCTGCTCGTCTGATCTATTAGCAATTAACGCTGGGGTACCACAGGGATCTGTTCTCTCGGCAACGTTATTCCTGCTACATATAAACGACCTGCTCAGACCCGGTATGTTTGGGTATGCGGACGATAGCACGGTTGCAGAGAGATATTTCTCCAGCGCAAAGGCCAAAAAACCGGAAATCGACGATCTTAGAGTGGCAATGGTTGAACGCACCAATTTAACCCTTCAGGCAGTGTCTGACTGGGGCGATGCTAACCTTGTCACATTCAACACCACGAAAACCCAGGCGTGTCTTTTCTCTGCCAAAAAGAGCCCGTTCACCAAGGCTCCCACTTTACGGGATGTCCCGGTACCTGTGACTCAGCATCTCCAGCTCCTTGGTGTGGACTTATCATCCAACCTGAACTTTGGAAGCTACATTGAATCCAGGGCTAAAACAGTTTCGAAAAAACTAGGCATCCTCTCTAAGGTGCGTAAATATTTTACCTCGAATCAACTGCTGAGTCTTTACTCAGCACAGGTTCGCTCCTGCATGGAGTACTGCTCGCACCTTTGGGATGGATCCACCCGCTACCAGCTTGAGGCCCTGGAAGCTATTGACAGACGCGCCAGAAAACTTATAAGCGATGAGGCGCTCACAAGTAACCGACTTCAGAGCCTCGACCATCGCCGTCTGGTTGCGAGTCTGTGTGTCTTCTACAGGTTACATTTCGGAGAGTGTGCGCAGGAATTGCATGAATTAATTCCACCAGCACCATTCCATCATCGGACATCAAGGCGTGGTCTGAGATTCCATCCGTATGTGGTCGATATACCACCTCTTCGTACCTCTCGATTCGCTTCTTCTTTCATCATGCGAACCGCAAAGGAATGGAATTCCCTTCCAGCGTCATTGTTCCCCGATACATATAATCTTGGGATTTTCAAGGCAAGAGTAAATAGGCATTATTTGAGTTTGCGTGCTTCATCTTAGACCGCATCGTTACTTAACATCAGGTAAGATTGCGGTCAAACGCACTCAAATTTATTCATAAAAAAAAGGCAAAAATAGGTAATATTTGACATGACTGACTAGGGTTACAGAAGTTAGGGACTTGGGGGTGAACCTTACCACAGATCTAGCGTTTCGTGAGAATATTACTGGAATCTGTAAGAAAGCGTATAGGAACTTGGGTTTCGTTCTGCGTATGGCTGGCAATTTTACGAACATCAACGCAATTATAGCCTTATATAACGCTTTGGTGAGAAGTCACCTGGAATGTAATGCGGTCATTTGGGCTCCAAGTGAAGCTAAATATAGGACTCCTGCTGGAGCGAGTCCAGAACAAATACACAAGGTACTTGTATATGCGCTTTTATGGGGTTTACCCATTTTATCCTCTCATGTACCCTACCTTGTTCGTTTTGTGGGTGAGAAGAGATCTCTCGCTCACAACATACATATACAAAGTGTTAGATAGGTAAAATGAATAACGCAGATATATTAGGACAAATATATATTTGCGTGCCGGATAGGTATGTATGGCGCCGCCGTCAGCCAAAGTTACTGGAGGAGCCGCGTAGTCGCACTAATCTCCGGAGCGAGACCCCTCTGACGCGCGCACTTCGCACTTAATAGCCAGCACAGTAGAGTAGAGTTGAGTGAATTTACGAAAGTTGCGTTATATATTATATGTTATGGAAGGTTAGATGTTAGATAGTTGTAAGATTAGTTATGTATGTAAGATTATTTGCTTCACTGTCGCATTAGGATACTACGCCCTGTAATGATAGTGTTAAGTTATGAGAAATAAATAAATAAATAAAATTATTATATTGATTTAGTTTTAAGAAGACATTATATTAAATTAATTAGTGTGTTCAAACTTAAAAATCTGCCGTGAACCATCCGGTGAAACATGAAAAACCTTAGATAGAGGAGAAAACCTATGTCAACCATGCTTCTAGCAAACTAGTAGGGTGTCTTGCGCGGTGCTTCGCGCCGCACCACGCCATAGGTTTTGGCCTATAACTTTTGACCCCTTAGGGCTAGGTCAAATTTTCGATTTTTTGGCTTGCCTCCAGATCGAGGGCTACCCATAGAGGGGTCAGCCATCATTGGAGCATAAGCAGTTCTCGAGAGTTAAGGGGGACATTCCCCATTTCTATATATAGATAGATAAACGATTTGATTTGAACTTTCAACTGAGATAAGGCACCTTGGTTGTCAAAGTGACTCCACCATCCATTATTTTGTGCGTAAACTCAAGTATAATGTAACATACTAAATCTATACTACGAGTACTATTATAAAGAGGAAAGATTTGTATTTTTGTGTGTATGTTTGTAATGAATAAACTAAAAAACTACGGAGCCGATTTCAAAAGTTCTTTCACCATTGGAAAGCTACATTCACCCTGAGTAACATGGCTACTTTTTATCCCGGTAATGTGTTCCCACGGGAACCGGGAACGAGTAAACTAAATCACGCGAGGGGAGCTTCGGCGATCAGCTAGTTACTGTTATAGAGTTAAATTACAATTCTTACATCTGTGCTAATAGTGAAAGAATTTTGGAGTTTATTGGTGTTATCTACTTTAGTATTTTTTTTCCAACGGACGTTAGAGCGGCCGCGGCCTTGGTCGCGGAACTAAAAAAAAAAAAAAAAAAAAAAAAAAAAGTATTTTTTTTCCGTGTTTGAAAGCAACTGGCAAGGGTAATAAAGCCCCTCGAAAATCTGTTTTGTTTTAACCAACTTAAAAAAGGAGGAGGTACTCAATCGACTGTATGTTTTGTTTATGTTTGTTATCTCATATCTTTTCGTGAATCGATTTTGATTTTTTTTAAATTGAGGGATAAAGCTTCCCTTGTGATCCCATTGCTATTTGGTCCCATTTAGGTAATTTGAAGTTGGGTTTGGTGTTTTTTTTTTCATAAAGTAGAATAAAAATTGTCACACACTCGTACATTCAAAAGTTTAATAATGTTCTTAGGTGTTAGTCCCAATGTTAATTTTTGAGTTTATTGGTTACAAACATACAAAAATTTCCTCTTTATTGAGCGAAGCTCAATCTTAGGTGACTCATGTATTTCGTTTGTCCGCATACTCCTCCTAAACGCCTGAACCGATCTCCTTCAAACTTACCACAGTGATAACGTGTGGCGTGAGGGTGGCTTAGAACAAAAAAAAATAATAAAAATTGTTTTTTAAAGAATTCATACGTTTAGCAGTTAAAAAAAAGTTTGAAAATAAAAAAAATAATCGTTGTCGTTCAAAAATTTAACACTTCGCTCAGTTTTTTGCAAGTGCAGCATGCATTGCATACCTAGTAATCTTAGTACGAAAGTCCCAGGAACAGTAATCCGGTATATACCGCTAAAACCACTGGTAATTATGATAAATATTTAACTAAGTACCAGACAACGGGATATTTACCAAGATAGGACCTATTTATTCATTGAAAAGTTGGTATAAGCTAATTGTTAAAACTAAAAAATATGTTAAAATATTATAGTTATCCAACTAAGCAGTTTCAGACCTAGATACTTTAATAAATGTACATAGCATACACCCAGGCACCGGTACAAAGATTTTCTGGTTCACACAAAGCTTATCTCAACCAGGAATCGAGCCGGAGACTCTGGAGTCGAAAACACTAGCGACCACGTCCGTTTACTTAATATTAGTTTATAAATACCTGGAAAGTAACAGTAATGAAGATAAAATACTTAACTAAGTACTATAAAACCATAGACCTTCAACCTATATAGACTGGCAGTATAAAATAAAATTGTGTCGTATTCGAGGGCGCGCGAGATGACGTAGTAGTCAAAAAAGTGGAAAATGACGAATAAACGGCGAAGTTAGTATCCATTGAGCACGTAAAATGTCAAAATTAGTTCCTGGATTTTGACATTTGGCGTGCTCAGTGGATGCTCAAATTCCAATTCTCAATTCCGAAACCGGCCGATAGCCGTGTAAGAAACATTATACATATAAATTAAACAATACAGTTAAATAAGTTTAAATGAAAATACACCTAATTGACTAAATGAGTTGTTGCTAATTGGCAATAACGACGTGAGCAATTTTTCATTACTACCTATTACTCTTACCTACTACTCTTTCTGTCTATGTATTTAATGTCTTTGTATAAAACGGGATATTTTCCATACCAGGATCCTACTATCTCGATTCTAGTTATTGAAAACTTACCGCTAATTGTGAATACTGGGTTCCCGTTGAGATACGGCGACTGATCTTCGATTTTATCTGACAGCTTAATGACATCCGCAGCTCCGACCATGCCTGTGGACAATTACAGCTTTCTATTAATATAAGTACTAAGTATTCAGGTATGTATTAGGAATCCCAACATTATAATCATAACATAGTATAAAACATCGCTACCGTTACTTATGCTTAGATCTTTAAAACTTCGGAACGGATTTTGATGCGGGTTTCACCAATGGATAGAGTGGTTTTCGAGGTAGGTTTTAGTATATAATTTCATTTGTCAAGCGGACAAAGCTGGGTGTCCGCTAGTAATATTGTTAATCTGAAGAGTTTGAACGCGTTAATCTCAGGAGTTATGGGTTAGAATTGAAATAGACTTTTTGTGTTGAATAGTGCATTTATTGAGGAAGGCTATAGGCTAGATAGCCTCCCGTTACAACCAATAGGAGTGGAGTAACAATGGATAATGTTGCAATAGCAGGAAACATTTTGAAATCTTACGAAGACGCGGGTGTCCGCTTATGTGCATGAAGCCGACTAAAGAGATTTTCATTGCTTTTTACCATTCGATGTAAAAATTTAATCAAACCACATCTTTGTTACCAAAATGTCACAGTGGCAGGTGATTTCCATAACTGTTTTAGACTGTAATATCCGGATAGGATGTTATGAATACGCAGCAATGTATCTCGTGTCATTTGTAGTACCGATCATCACCGATGATTGTCGAGGATTGCCGAGCGGTAAAGTAGAAATAATCGTACTGTACATTACATATCTACATAACGCATATAATAACTACAATATCCCCGAGTGGAAGAGCCTAAGAGTATTATACTAATAAAGATACTCTTTAAAAGAGTTCGGATAATATATTAAGAAAGAAATTATGAATAGATCACAAAAACTGATGTCATCGGCGGGACTCGAACCCACGGCCTTTCCCTAACAGGGGGACTGCTCTGACCAACTGAGCTACGATGACCACTACCGACGACATTGAATTTTTGCTTCATATCATATTCATAATTTCTACATCGCGCTATTAAGGTTAGCGTTGGATCGTTGTGATCTATTTATAATTTCTTTCTTAATATTTTAAGAATAGTGTAAGCACTGGTAGTCTATCAGGAACAATTTTTTTAGGCCTGTCGTGTTAGTTGAATTATTTTAAACTAGGTGGCGTTACGGGTAATGGTTCATAATAGTTAAACAATATCTTTCGTTTTAGTCAGGAATTCCATTCTAGGATAATATATCTATATTTTAAAAGTTTTTCTACGATTAAATAATTGTAATTGTAATTGTAATTTATTTATATACTAAAAACAATACATGAGATGATCTTAGAATAATTTACAGTTAAAGACAATGAAACAACACCAAAAGAGAAACCCTGGCACCCACTATAAGAGTTAACTTGTGTTGTGGGATACCAGGCCCCACAGATTTGCTATATAATACAGCCACAAGTGTTAATAGGTACGTGGAATCACTCATACAGCATATTTCAACGAGTCTATTATTACACGAAAAATAACAATCAAACGAAATTAACAAACATATATGGTATAAATAAAATATTTAAATTAGTTTGTGTATGTATGTGTGTGTGTATGTGTGTGTGTGTGTGTGTGTGTGTGTGTGTGTGTGTGTGTGTGTGTGTGTGTGTGCGTGTGTGTGTGTTCACGTGAGTTAGTTACATCAGTTACAATATTGATATGGTGAGAAGGTCTTCAACCTCCGTATAGCCTTGACCCATCAACTATTTTGATACTTCTTTTCTACACTGAAATTGGAGTAGGCCGTACACGTTGCAGTTCTTATGAGCCAATTTATATAAATGACCACCGAGAACCCTAAAATGTCGAGCCGCTAATGCAGTCCTATGATATTCACTATCACATATCCTTGGCCGACGACGGCGACGTCTATTTGTGACCTCAGGATCGTACACGAGAGAACAATGCTTCCGTACCACAGATTCGAGCACAAAGAGCTTCCTAACAGTGAGAACCTTACAATCTTCGAAAAGTTGCGCTGTGTGATAGCGTAAAGGCTTTGAGAGCATTACTTTTAGGACCACCCTCTGCGCTCGCTCCAAGGCGAGCATATATGTTTTAGCTGCACCTCCCCATACAACAATACAGTATCCCAAGATAGACTGACCCAGAGCAAGATAAACTGTCCTCATAGTATTATGATCAGCAGAATGACGCAACTTTTTAAATATATAAATTAATTTGCGCACTCTGGCAGTTAGTTGCGTTATTTGACGGGACCACTTCAGATGATTATCTATGTAAATTCCCAAATACTTCACTTCCCTAGACCTATTAAGAGTGGTGCAATCACAGTGAGTCGCGAGTGAACATGAGTGAGCTCTAAGAGCGAAGGCATTAGATGGCTGAGTCACATTTGTGTGTGAGACGGTTAGATAGGTAGTCTTGTCAAGATTAAGTGTCAGACGATTAATGCGCAACCATTGCATAACATGACTTAGGGACTTCTCAGCACGATCGAACAGTATTCGCCAGTCCCTAACACGAACGAGCAAAACGGTATCATCCGCATATGTCACTATAGAACAATCCGGCAAGGTAAGCTTACATAGGGAATTAATATATAATAGGAAAAGCGTTGGACCGAGCACGGAACCCTGCGGCACACCAAAACTAACAGTAGCACTGTTACTCAGCAATGAATCAATCCTAACACACTGCGATCTGTCTGTAAGGTAATCAGCAAAAATAGAGAGGGCCTCACCACGAACACCACATTTTTCCATTTTAGACAGCAGGTACGGTACCGAGACAGTGTCAAAAGCTTTTTTGATATCAAGGAAAATACCCACGCATTTCTGGCCCGCCTCAAGGCTGTCCACGATTTTATCAACCAGACAGGCAACAGCATCCTGAGTTGATTTGCCTTCCCTGAATCCAAACTGGTTTTCGGCGAGAATCTTATTTCTGTCAAGATAGGTAGTAAGTCGTGTATTTAGTAGCTTCTCTAGAACTTTTGATAGAGAAGGAAGGACCGATATTGGTCTGTAGTTATTGACACTGTCTCGGCTGCCACCCTTATGAATAGGATGAACAATAGCCCTTTTAAAACATTGGGGAAAAATACCGTTCTCTATTGATAAGTTACAGACATGTGTGATCACAAGAACCAGAGCTTTAGCACATGTCTGCAGCAATCGCGTTGGAATTCCGTCCCAACCAACAGCACTATTCCTGCGGAGTCCGTTTATGATGCTCTCAACCTCCCCCTCATCGGTCCGCAGCAACACAAAATAATTTAGCATAGAGATGTCTTTTAGTGAGACATCTTGTCCTTGAGTAGTAGAACCAAACTTTAGTGCCAAGCTACTACCAATACCTGCGAAGTACGTATTTATTTCATTAATGGATGTGGCTGGGTCCGGGCCAATTTTCAGCAACTCTTTGGGGCAGACTTTCACTTTCCTTTAATAATTCCATTTTTTCATGCGAGTTTTTTAGTCTTCTAAGTAATTTATTACAAAAATTGCGGTATCTTATGTAGGTGAGTTTAAGGGTTATATTATTAGGGTCATTTTTTAGCCGACGGCTCATAGAATCACGGTTGCGAATACACCGCAATAAGCCACTCGTTATCCAGGGTTTACAAATTTTTCTCCTAGAAGTAATAAGAATGTTAGTAGAAAAGGTTTTAATTATCGATCTGATAGAAGTTATCAGCCTTTCTGCAGCCAGGTTAGGATCTAGGGTGTCGATGATAGAACCAAAATCGAAATTCGCAATAGCTTTCGCCACAGACCCATACTCCACTCTGACTAATTTAGTGCGAGCACTAGTTGGTAAAGAATTGAGCCCAATGTCTACAAATATTGTACTGTGATCAGTGATAGGTGCGTCAAAAATTAGTGTTGTTGCATTATGATTGGACCTTAGAAGTATGTGGTTCAAACAACTGCCTTTTCGAGTCGGATATGTATGAGTAGGCAGGAGACCGTAAGAAGCAGTAAGATTTAAGTACGCGTTTGATTGGTCATCAAGCCGGTCGGGAACTATATTTATGTTGACATCGCCGATAAGAACGAGGTTTTTGTAATTAGCTAAAGGTAACAAAACTTCATTAAGGCTATCCAAGAAGGCATCATTACTGGGAAGAGAAGGTGAACGATATATTGCAATTATGGCTAGTTTTATTGAATCTATTTTACACGTTAAGCAGTTAGATCCCAACAAGGGCCTTTCCTCCACCAAATGCGACAGCGTGTCTGCCACAAAAAGAACAAGGCCTGAATTTTGGTTCATATTGTTTTGGGTATTATATGTAGCATAGCCATTGATGTAAGGGATATTTCTATTTTTATTTAGCCAGCACTCGGAAAGAACAATAATATCTGGTCGTGTCTTAATTCTTTGCAGGAATACTGTGAGCTCGTCAAAGTTACGGTTAATGCTTCTATTGTTGGCATGTAGTACTTTCATAGACTTGTCACTATTGTTGAGTAAATCAACACAATCCTCTGGTTTACAATAATATGCCTGGGTTTTACCTATAGCGTCTATGTCGTTTGACAAATTAACTATATCAAGCATTTATATAGATTATATAAACAACACTAAAATGCACAAAACACACGTGGAACCTAGCAATATTTACGTATCCCAATACTGTACAGCAGGATACATCTTCCGCATCGTAACTAAACCGATGCTCAAAGGGGATTAGCCATCCTATAAATGAGTTGCTCATAGTAAACAATAAAGTGTGAGAGTAAAGCCCAATTCTGCAAGTACGGACAGGCCAGTAAACTGAAGTGTGAAAAAAAATTAAGTTCGGCAATTTAAAATCTAGCGAGTAAGGATAAGTAGCTATTTGATTAATATAATGTAACTTCGAACTAATGAATTGAGTGATTGAGTAATGATTGAAAGACAGTGTCAGTTGTGTAGATAAGCAAGTGTAAGTGCAGGTTGTGTGTCTTAGGATTACATAATAATATAGTTTCAAAAAAGAAACAATGCGACAAAAAAATAGAATGAAAAAACAAACAGGAAAATAAATAATGTCCAGAACAAACTCAAGGTTTCGAGAGCTTCTCGAGGCACTGTGGAGAATTAATGTTAATGGGAACTGATCCTTCCTCTTCGCGCAATAATATTTTACCGTCTCGGATCCAACAAAATTTGTAATTGTTATTCTTAGCAAAATTCCGAGCATCATAAAATAACTGTCTCAGCGATCCAGGCAGGTGCTCGGCGATAAAAATAGGAATGCGGGGACCACCTATTCCTAGGTGTACAGTGCTAAGCTTATCATCACGAGGTCTTTCCTTATTAAAAGTTTGCGCTGCCTCCAGGACACGGTTCTTCGTTGAAACTGTGACAAATTCACAGACTATGGGTCTGTTGGTATTGGTGCCCTTTTTTCCAGGCATTCTATAGACATCTCGCACCTCAGATGCTAAGACCGTGGTCTGGATAGATCTGCAAGCATTGATGACAGTCGAGGTTAGCTCTGTTGCAGATTCCTTTTCACTCTGTGGGACGTTTCTAAGCTCGATAGACGAAAGCCGCGATTGATGTTGAAGATCCACAATTCTTTTTTCTAGGTTCGCTATATAGTGTAGTTGCTCCCTTCTTTCCTTTTCCAATTTCTCTATTAATATTCGCATGTTTTCGTAACCACTGTTAATGAACTCAATAGACTTTTCAATTTCACTATTGGTGTTCTGGATAGCTGTATTCTGCAACTTTACGTCAGCTATATCCGCCGTAAGTTTCTTCAGCACCTCGTCCTGGTCCTTTTTCCATGAGTTCAACATGGACATGACACGACCTTCAAAGGCTGCTGTCCACTCAGGGTCAGGTGAAAAGTCGGGGCGCATACGCTTACTTTTTGAATTTGTATCCTTCTTATCCATCCTAACAGGGGTGCAGAGCTCAGATTGTAGTTGATCTGATGTCGGTGTATTGTTTGGCGGTGGTGTCCGCTGTACTTTCGGCATTATCAATCAGTACTTCTTAAGAATACCACAAAATAAAAAGGTGGAAAAAAAAAAAAAAATGTTGGAAAAATGTTACAAAAAATTCTCCTTCACCTGCGGGGCCGAAAGAACACCAGCCGTATTGAAAAATCAATATGTCGGCTAAATTATATCGATTTGGCATACAAAAAGAATCTTTACTCTTGGGATCGATCCTGAGTCTCAAGCACGGTAATCAAGCGCTGTACCAAACGTGCCACCGTGAGTTGCAGTGAAAAGCTCAAATTCAATGTCACTTGCCAATCCTGATAAAGTATTGCACTGAACGTAAGTAGACACACTGCTACTTAGCACAATATCACTCAAACAAGTCACCAATTGAATTCGGAGGGCAGTTATAAATAAAGATTTCAATCTTATTATATGTGTTTTATGAAATACACTGGAAAATAGCAAGGCAAGTTCACTATTTGCACCACAGTTAGTCAATAAACATAGTTAGGATACACTGTAAATAGTCTGAACCAGTACTTCGCTTAATTACTATTGTTTTCGAATTTATTTGTACGAGAAAACTTGATACACGTCCGCTCAACACAAAGTCCGAGAGGAGGGGGGAACTTATTTTAGAGGAAACAATCAATTAGCACACATACATACAAACAGGGTAAGCAGAGGTGCATTGTACACCCACAAATTGCCAGTAATTTGTTGATCCCACGTACCTAATATGGGCAAGCCTATTGCCGTTGCCGGGTACTATAGAAAATCCATAACTACTCTGTAATTTAAACCATATATCCAAAGCCAGGACAGATGTTACATACATACATACATACATACCTGCAACTAATAATAATCTTAGCAGTTCGAGCTTAGTGTCCTTATTCTGTCTGTAAAAACTGCAAGAATAGACTAGTATAGACAGATAAAAAGGCAGACAAAAGTAATAAATAAAAATACATTGCCCTGTTTTATTAATTATTAATTTTATTTATCGCCTACTCTTAATTTTACCTCGCTGCGTCATTCATTCCTAATTAGTCTCATCACTTACCGGCTTAATTTACTTAAATTAATTATTATTATAACATAATATATTTATAATATAATGTATATAATATTAATTACACGATTTGTACTTAACATTTTATTAATTACTAGTGGTCGCCCGTGACTTCGTCCGCGTGGTGATTTGGATTTTTTCCCTTTCCCGTCGCGCCGCGTCATATTTTGAACAATTCACACAATATCTTTATAAATTGTAGCCTATGTGTTATTCTGATGTATAAGCTATATTATTGTAAAGTTTCATCAAAATCCGTTCAGTAGTTTTTACGTGAAAGAGTAACAACATCCATAAATACAAACTTTCGCATTTGTAATATTAGTAGGATATAGAGGTTTTTTTTTAAATTCCGCAGTCCAAGGCCACGGCCGCTCTAACGTCCGTTGCCGGGCGTCTCTGGTTACAAGCAGAACGTATTTCCAGTGGCGCCCGGCGGAAGGATATAGAGGTAGCCTATTTTCAACCGAATTCCAAAAAAGGAGGAGTTAAGGTGTTTGTTACCTTATATCTTTTGACTGGGAGAACAGATTTAGAAAATTATTTTTTTAATTAAAAGGGTCTAATTCCCAAGTGGTCCTATTTCATTTTGGTCCCATTTCGGTAATTTGAAGTCGGTCGGGTTGTTGAGTAAATTTTTTGACGTGCTTGATTTTTCCAAGGGCGTGAGCAGAGATATTTTATATGCACAGTTTTCGCCACATACTGTACCTATCTTCTATACTTATAATAAATCTGTAGAAGTGAAAATTCTGTACATTGAAAATATCAAAAAAATAAATGGCAGGGGGTGTTACTAGACCGACGCCGAACCCAAAAATGTGAGTAAAAACAATTTTTGTCTGTCTGTCTTTTTGTTCTGGCATCACGCAAAAACTACCGGTTCGATTACGATGAAACTTGGTATAATTATTCTTTAATATCCTGGGCACCACGCTGGGCACTTTTTATCCCGGAAAAGTATATACAATAAAAAACAAACTTAATTTTGCGGTTCGATCCCTAGACCCGATTACTGTAATAACTTTGTCGTAGGTTACGTCACCCGCAGTGGAGTTCACTTAGGGGCGCTGCACACAGCTAAAAGACTATAATATTTTATCTTAAGATACAATATCGCTCAACAGCCTGTCTTCTGTACTTATAATAAATCTGTAGAAGCGAAAATTCTGTACATTGAAAATATCAAAAAAAATAATGGCAGGGCGTGTTACTAGACCGACACCGAACCCAAAAATGTGATTAAAAACAATTTTTGTCTGTCTGTCTGTTTGTTCAGGCATCACGCTAAAACTACCGGTTCGATTATGATGAAACTTGGTATAATTATTCTTTAATATCCTGGGCACCACGCTGGGTACTTTTTATCCCGGAAAAGTACATACAATAAAAAACAAACTTAATTTTGCAGTTCGATCCCTACACCCGATTACTGTAATAACTTTGTCGTAGGTTACGTCACCCGCAGTGGAGTTCACTAAGGGGCGCTGCACACGACTAAGATACTAGTAGGTATGCAATGCATGCTGCTGCTGCAAAAAACTGAGCGAAGTGTTAAATTTTCAAACGACAACGGTTTATGAGATTTTTTTTTGTTATGTGCGATTGTCAATTTTTATGTTCTAAACCACCATCACGCCACACGATATCACTGTGGTAAGTTTGAAGGAGATCGGTTCAGGCGTTTCGGAGTATGCGGAGATACGAAATACATGAGTCGCCTAAGATTGAGCTTTGCTCAATATTATTTTATCTTAAGATACAATATCGCTCAACAGCTATACATAATAAATCAGTAACTGGTGATCAAGAAAGCTATAACACGCAGGCGGAGCTGCGGGCAACAGCTAGTATACAATAAATCAGTAACTGGTGATCAAGAAAGCTATGACACGCAGGCGGAGCTGCGGGCAACAGCTAGTTATTAAATAAGATTTTAATGAATGATGATGAAATTATTATGCTAAGCGAATACTGATACGGGAATACACAACCGTAGTATACCTACCTACTTACAACATATTTATAGGTAAGTACCTACTTATATGTTTAAATAAGAAAATCAACAAGCTCAGACACGATGGGTTTATCATAAAATTATTGAATCTCCTCCACCTTCTATTATGTAAGTAGGTACTTATTACCATTTTATTTTATCAAGACAAATGAAAAGTCCAAATGTGGGTAATAATAACATAATAATAATCTCCTCTCCAATGAACTCTGATAAGAAGTTAAAATACTGCCATCTATTAGGAAATAATCGGGACAATAGAAACTGTTCATTCATGGGGGATTATAACGTAAAATACTGCCATCTATTATATATTTTTCGCACACATAATATACCGCCATCTATTACGTATTTTTCGCACACAATACACTGCCATCTATTAGGAATTTATCGAAAATTATTTAGCTAGCCCTAAAGACGCCTTTAAAACGTCGCCAATTCCTTCTATGAGATGGTTCATCTGTACTAGTATAGTATTCTTATATCTGTGCTAATAATAATCTCCTCTCCAATGAACTCTGATAAGAAGTTAAAATACTGTCATCTATTAGGAAATAATCGGGACAATAGAAACTGTTCATTCTTGGGGGATTATAACGTAAAATACTGCCATCTATTATATATTTTTCGCACACATAATATACCGCCATCTATTACGTATTTTTCGCACACAATACACTGCCACTGCTATTAGGAATTTATCGAAAATTATTTAGCTAGCCCTAAAGACGCCTTTAAAACGTCGCCAATTCCTTCTATGAGATGGTTCATCTGTACTAGTATAGTATTCTTATATAGATCTGTGGTGTAAGCAAACTCATTGCTTTGAAATACATAAATATTCGGATAATATGTTTTCAATTTCTATTTCTGTTTCCACGTGTGATAATATGTATTTATACATAGTTCATATTATATGCAAACTGTACACCATAATTCAGGAAGTTTCATTGGGAAGCCGGAAAAATATCTCACTTTCATGTAATCTTTCGACCTAAATAACGATACTATGGAGGTAACACGTGAATTGACGATTTTTATTTTAACACAGTGTTTTGTATGTAATTTATTTATTGGTAGGTACTTCATAGCCTCCAATTATCGTTTTTAATTAACATAAATAACCTTCACGTCATAATGAAGTGGGTGAGTACACAAATACAAACTACCTAGTTTAAACTACTTATATGACTGCCTCGGTGGCGCAGTGGTATGAGTATGCGACTGCCGACCCTGAGATCCCAGATTCAATTCCGGGTGGAATCAAATTATTTGTGCGATACACAAATGTTTGTTTCGGAGTATGGGTGTTTTCTATGTATATATTTAGAATGTATGTATTTAATTAGTTTATATGTAGGTATTTAAAATATATAAGTATGTTTATCAGTCGTCTAGTAGATCCCATAACACAAGCTTATATTAGCTAAAATATTTATTTATTATTTATTTAAATATTTAAAAAAAATATGTTTATGACTCAAAGTGTAAGTTCAACGCCGAGCGCCTCTGGGAGTTCTTACTAGTGCTAACCACTAACCACTAACCAGAGGCACTTGACAATGGGCCGCGGACTTAAGAAAAAAAGAAAAAGAGCACAATGCCGTCTAATAATATTTGAAATCTCTTTGAAATTCGAGAGATACATTTAAATTACATTATGAAATGACGCTCGGAGGGCTAGGCTGGCTGTTCATAGAGGAGTGCTGGCCCCTACACTTATGTATGGAAGTGAATGTTGGGTTTGGCAGAAGAAGCATGAATGTAAAATAAATGCAGTGGAAATGAGAAGTTTGAGAAGTATGACTCTGACACTGGTTGAGAAAGTGAGGAACAGCGTGATACGAGAACTTTGCGGTGTGTCAGAAGATGTAGTGAGTAAGATAGAAAAAGGGATGCTTAGATGGTTCGGGCACGTAGAAAGGATGGATGAAAGAAGATTGATGAAACAGATACATAAGGCGGGCGTGAATGGACAGGCAGGTAATGGCCGATCTAGGCGAAAGTACTTCGACCAAATCGGAGATGTTTTGACCAAAGGCCAGGTCAAGAGTACCCAGAACCGGAGAGCGTGCATGAAGATAGTTATGAAAGTGGAAGAAGCGAAAGAAGTATGCCAGGATCGTAACTAGTAGCGTAGTAAATTCCACATTTTTTATCGGTAATAGGACCTGACTGGTTCCTCTATGGCATCTACAAAGGTGTTTTACACTAATTCACTTCACATATTTTAAGTACACTTAATGTACTTTATTTTATAAATTAATCGTGAGGCTAACACTGGCCTCCATACTTAATACATTTAAATTATTTATTTCAGTTGTAACTATTGTCGATGTTCAAATCACCCGGTATACACCTTCGTAAAATATACTGCATTAAAAATATCCAAGTACTTTGTTCCATGTTATATGAGATATAGATTACTGGATTTGCGACCGATAAATAAAACGATCAGTCAACAAATTGATATTCCGAGAAAAATTTTGGCATCAATAAAAATACAAAACATCGAATAATTTAAACTGGAAACCTGCGTCATTTAAATATATCAAATCAATCGATAACAGTTACACGCTCGTTATTCGATATTATTCTAATTTGTTTATATAAATATTTAGTTGTTTATTCAACTGTTGTAGGCATTCATTAAAATCCGACACAAATTTTGTCAAAGAAAATTTTTATTCGTTTTACAGTTCCATTATTTGTCGTTCAGTTCTTTGCTTTTTAATTAGCACAAAGTACTTTTTAGAAGGTCAAAGAAATAACAATGTATTTGTTATCAGGAATTTTTCTCATTTGAAAAACTACGAGATGATTATTGATCACTAATGAAGTTCACTTTACGATCACAGTAAAGCGAAAATATTGCTTTAGTGTCGACAATTCCAAAATACCATCTCGCTGCAAAAGTAATGATTTTCAAAAGTTAATTCTTCTGTAGGTTAATTCTTCACCTAATTCCTGTGAGTTCACATCAGTTGATTTTCTACTGAATACGGTGCTCAATAAGCAATAGAATAGCCTTGCCCCCTATTATGTGGGACCAACAAGATTACTAGGAAGCTGCAGATGTCTCACTTCAACCTACCAGCCCGGGCCCTCCAAAACCACTTAAAATTAGGCCGAAAGAATAGATAAATAATTTTGAAAATAGAATAAATATGAGAGTTGTGTTATCGTGCAAAAAATAATAAAGAACCTCGACACGTGTTTCGCCCCCAACCAAGGGCATCATCAGGAGATGTCAATGGCTCGGCGCACGGCGCCGTGCGTTGTAAGTGGGTTTGGAGGGCGGTCTTGTGCATGAATAAATACGAGAGTTGGGTAATTTGCATGTGGCGGAATATTGCAAAGTAGTTAGATTTATTTAATTTAACTATGGACTTCCGAAAAGTAACGCCTGATAGTATTAACTTTATTTAAAAAAAAAATCAAACCCAAGAGAGTTGCCCTTGCCTTGTGGAAACCGTATAAAAATACGTTTAGTAGGTTTCCAGTTTATCGCGTACTGCTATACATTCAGACCCGGCGTGGTATTTTGTTTTATGAGAAATGTGAATACTTAATAATATACTCATATATATAATAATTATGATGTTAGTATGGAACTACTGAAATGTTTATTTTTATGTGTTGTAAAGTTATTGACTATTGTTCATAAAAAACATTACAGACAGACATGTGTCTTTTGCTTTAAATTTAAGATTTATGATGATAATATTTAAAAGAATAGGTAAGAACTTACTTGTTTGTCTTTACATTTTATATTATTAAATAAATAGTTCCAGTTATAATGAATTGCCTAGAAAACCTCAGTTTAATGATTCACTTATAATAATCTCCTATTTTTGAACTCTGTCAAGAAGTTAAAATACTGCCATCTATTGGGAGCTTTTCGCACACTAAATTGCCAGTCCTTTAAGCGGGATTATAACTCCCTTATTTCTTTGTATTATTACTTCTGAGCTGATATGAACCCACTTTTACGCTAGTCTAGTATCGCTATCGTATTAATTAAACGTAAAAAAGTGGTACAACATAAATATAACCACGCCTGTTTCCCCTATGGGATAGACAGATTTATAATATACGCCCACTTTTCGCTAGGCTAACTTTTGGTCTCATGAAACTTGTCACCAAACAGTTTACCTACTGACTAAATGTGGGTGTGTAATACTACTACTTCCATAGAAAAAAAAAACCATTCTGTAAACCGAACCAAAATTCCAACAGACGGAATAATTATGTGTTCAACGAGCGAAAACATTACCCTCCTTCTATGTTAGTCGGGTAAGCACCATAGTTCTGTGGTGTGTACTAAACGAAGCACCTCTGACGTCATTATACGAAACGTCTATATCATACTACAAGGCGGTTCTAGTCCCTTCTATAAAGCTTCTACCAGTTTCCATCTGCACATACGCCATAAGCCACACCTTCTTATAATTGAACTAGCCAATTAGGTATAAGCGATAAATTATAAGTACCTATTACAAATGCATAGGTATATATATTCATCTTTTGTTTAGACTCACCCATTTAACCTGTTTGTGTCAAGTCGGGGATATTGTTATGATATAAATACGAATACATTTGGATAATAAAATCAGTCAAATACTGTTACTACAAGCGTTTTAATACCTCCCAACAACCACTTCAGTTCTTTACTTAAAAATATAATAGAAACCTTTAAGTTTACCTGCACAGATATTATTTGTTAAGGTACAGAATCTATAACAGCACCCTACCGCTAGGGGCCCAAACTTTTTACATTTATTTTTTAAATACTCGTAGTAATAATCCAAAATTAAGTATTAATTTCATTTTCTATTGTACCTAAATTCTAATTTAGTTTTTCTTAAAACTACTTATAGTAGTAAATATTAATCTTAAATATATGTATAATTCTACTGTACGTGTGTATGTCACTGAACTCCTCAGCCGAACATGACTTCCATTTCCATCTAACAACCCCAATTTGGTTCTTTTTTTTTTGCATGACAACGTCTGTCAAGTCCGCTAGTTGTAAATAAATTTTTCCGTTACAGCATAAGTATTTAGGTAAGATTAAAGTTTTTAAATCTATACGGCTTAATATTATACTTCGATAACATGGATTTAAACGCCTAATCTTTTAAAAGAAGTAATTATTCTTACTTAGGATTAAAATATTAGTATTAGTCGTTAATAACAGTCACATCTATCGTTAAATATCATTGACATGACGTGTATTATGTAGTAAAACATGTTTTATGGTCTTATCTTTGCTATTTTTTCCATTACTAATAAAGTTTTAATTTTAATATTAATTCCTTTGTCCAATCTATGTGACATTTTAATGGACGTACGTACCTATCAATTATTACGAATGGCGTGGAAATTTTGTAATTACAAATCGCTAAACAATGTGTTACACATCTGTGCATACCCACATAATATAAAATTTATGTTTCTTAGAATTAATTTAAGTGTTTTGCAACTTTAGGTATTTTTACCTTTTCCGCGGCCAAGGCCGCGGCCGCTCTAACGTCCGTTGCCGGGCGTCTCTGGTTACTAGCAGAGGGTATGTCCAGTGGCGCCCGGCGGAGGTATTTTTACCTACATTTTTTTAATACAAATAGTACGCCCGCATCTTATATTTACCCAATCCCACGGGATTAAATTATCTTAACAAAAAGTATTGTGTAAATTGCAACCAACAAAGAAAAACATGGTATGCCAATTTTCATGAAAATAATAACTTATGATCAACGGTTTTTTTTAAATCACTGCCTTAACGTCCGATAAAGTACCCTAGGTACACCCCGGGTACGCCCTTGAATGGATAACCACAGGTCCCTCAGTTGGCACTTGACACGTTATGGAGAAACAAAGAACGAAATGTTACCACTTTAGGACAATAAATGAATAATCTGAATTTGCTCATGGATGGAATTACGTATATATTTATATTTAATTCTCAATACATGTATTGAGGTACATGTATTGAGAATTAGGTTATCCTGTAATGACAGGATAACCTGATTCGATACTGTAGCCTGTATATATAAAGAAAACACACACACAATAATAATTCATATACATACATTAATAACATTAAAACTTGTAGCAAACTTGTAGCGGACCATAATAAACTTCTAATTAAGAAATAGTCACGTAAGCGTCGTATAATAGTAACTTACACTGCAAAATTTTAAACAACTCTATACCTATTAATAAAAGGACGTTGAGTAAACGTTTACGCAGCTTCATTAAAATATGACCGTAATGCTGAGTAGGTAACTAAAATCCTGAATGAAGATGGCTTTATACAACAAGTGCTGTATAAATCTCTCATAACTGACTTTTATATGATCGAAACGCTGAATAACATTCACTAGTTTGCTTGTTGGATCCCTTTATTTTATGTCAGCTTTCAAACTCAAACTCAAACAAAAATATTGATTAATATAGGCACAGAATAGGGAATAGTACTTACATAATCTATACTACTATTATAAAGAGGAAAGATTGGTATTTTTGTGTGTATGTTTCTAATGAATAAACTCAAAAACTACTGTGCCGATTTAAAAAATTCTTTCACCATTAGAAAGCTACATTCACCCTGAGTAACATAGGCTACTTTTTATCCCGGTAATGTGTTCCCACGGGAACCGGGAACGAGTAAACTAAATCTAGATGGAGCTGCGGCGATAAGCAAGTAGGTAATAAAATAACACTTATTAATATCAGCACAAAGAGTGAAGCCAAAGAGAAAAGACTCCCGGCCACTCTTTTCCAATCATCTCAGTAACTACATTCATAGTAAAAAAAAACATAAAACGATGCACTCGCAAGATGCTGCAACTATACACCACGCGTGAAGTTATGCGTTAATTTAGATAATTTCAATGTGCCTAAATATTTAATAATGATAATTAATGTATAATACCCACTTGAACTTCTTCTTCTCAAATCGTGTCCCATTTCACTTACAGTCTATTTAATCTGTAGGTTATAATTTAAATCATTTACGGAATACGTCCGTTCATGTACTCCACTTTCCGATAATATACATAATTATTTACGTTTTTATCTCGATTAGACACTATCTATTGATACTATAATAAATAACACAGTGGAAATAGTATGTCTGTACATCAATAATTAAACCTTTTTTCTGTAACTGCAAATAGGCCTGATAGTAGATCGGTTAGAGCGCCGTGCAATAATAGTACTATTCAGCATGACGACAATCTCGTGAAAGCCGAAAAGACCAACAAATAAAGTACATCTGGCCCTCGAGATTGTCGACATGTGGCATGAAAGCTAAGTTGTTATTGTACCGAAATTCGTTTCCGTGCATGGACAGATAGCCAAGACCCTCGACCAACACCTAAGAGGCTCACGTTAGACAGTTGGGTCAAGGGCCTGACGCAGAAGGCAGTGTTACTCGACACGGCACGCATCGTGAGGAAATTCCTGTCTCTGGAGCCCTAACCACCGGTAGCTTGGTTCTTGTACTCGATAAGGACAAATCACAACAGGGCGGTATGGTCGACAGGCTTTAGCCTAGTAGACTGTACTACGAGTATAATTACATTAGTATAATTACTGAAAAGTTACTTTACAGATTTGCCTGTCATAGAAATGATGATATAGAAAATCTGTATCATAAAATAACTTTATAATATTTTATAATACTTGTGTCATAATCATAGGCTTCTATCATACGTCAACTTTTTTGATTTAGCTAGATAATATACCTAACTAAAATTATGTATAAAAGTAATCGTCATATAAGTTGTCTGTTGTAGTTGTAGTAAAGCACGAGTAACCCCGCGGGCACGTGCTATCTACTAAAAGAGATAACCAAATCTAGGAGTATTAGATAATTACCAAGCTTAAACCCCAAGAGGGATTGATATTGCCGAACAAGGCACTGAAACTCAGAGTTGTTTGCTCCTGTGACCTAAGTACCAAAGTCTCTTGTTCGATCTTCGGATTTGATCAAGACTTTGTGTGATTTAGTACCTACTAGTGTTTTTTGTTGTTAAGTAAGTACCTACTATTACAATTTAGAAAAAAAATATATGTAGAACATTTTTGTTAATTTTAAAAAAGGTATATATTAAGAAAGAAATTATAAATAGATAGGTATGTATTAAGGACATTTTTTTTACACAGCGCCAACTAGTACAAAGTAGGCTAATATAAAAGCATTTGTTACAGTATCTACATAACTGATTCACATTATGGATGAACCTCACAGATAAATAATAATATATCTTTTTATATTGAATGGAATCAGGCGTTACCTGGCGAAAGTCCATGAAAAAACAGTGGGGTAAGATGTTGATTTTTTTATATAATTGCACTAATTTCGCTAAATAGAAGACATTATACGTCGACATATGTTTCACCTACTCACGAGGCATTCTCAGAACAGCGAAATCCGAAGAAAGAACATAGCTGTTTTTGAGGTATGAATGTGAAAATCTCGCTAGCGCGATGTAGGACGTCTCACATACAAGTACTTTACCATTGAATCCAATGTTAACGTGATTCAGACATGCCAAAAACAAAAAATGGGGGTAGAAATATTAAAATTGGTTCCGTAAGTAACAACGTAAAAAAAACGTACGCAGCCTTCGAAGCACGCACAGTTCGCGAGGGATAAGCGGAGCTTTGCATTTGTGTAAGTGACGACCACGAAAAGTAGAGTAAAAACATTTTTTGTAGCTGTGTGTACAACATATATGTGTGTAAAAGGGTCACATATACGTTCTCGTACACTGCACTCACACAAATGCAAAGCTCCGCTTATCCCTCGCGAACTGTAACACATAATGACATGCCTGAAAACTCATTAAAAGCAGTTTCAGTTTACCTCATTACTTTTAAAATTTCTCTTGAACTGTTTAAATTTTTTAGAAGATGAGACTATAAACTTTGTAGCATACAATATAAAGTTAAATAAAAATACCTTTACGACGGAAAGCTTTTAAAACTTTTCCCAAGAGTGTTTTGTTTCAAAGATACAAAGATAGCGATAACTACATACATACATACATAGCATCACGCCTTTTTCCCCGAAGGGGTAGGCAGAGGTGTGCAAACACACCCACATCTCGCCAGCTATGTTAGGTAGCGATAACTTTGAGATATAATATACATATTACTAGGTAGCTGATACGTACGGCTTCACTTGCGATTTCACACACAACGAAACACAGTGAAAGACGGACTCGCACACTAGTCGCAAAAAAATCTCGTTTGTTGTATGGGAACCCCCTTAAATATTTATTATATCCTGTATTTTAGTATTTGTTGTTATAGAGGCAACAGAAATACATCATCTGTGAAAATTTCAACTTTTAAACTATCACGGTTCATGAGATACAGCCCAAGACGGACGGACGGACAGCGAAGTCTCAGTATTAGGATTTCCGTTTTACCCTTTGGGTACGGAACCCTAAAAATGGAACTTGTAGTTTTAAAAAACCTTTGATTAAAAAGGAACCACATGAAAGAAATTCAAATACCTTGGGAACAAACATTTTGAAGCGAAACCGCTCAGTGAATAAAAGGGAAGACAGACATACATCACGCCTGGGCATCACCAAGGGGTAGACAGAGGTGCATTACATAGGTAACCACTCTTTTCTAGTAATTTTTTCGTCCCACGTAATAGAGTGCAAGCCTATTTCTGTCACCGGTCACTATAGAAAGTTCAAAACCATTCTGTAATTCAAACCAAATTTCCAACAACCAGGACAGTTAGGGTCGGTATTCCAGTCTAACTGCGATGCGGCTGAACTTCGATAATTTCAGTGCGACTGCCATCAGACCTCCACGATCCATGGGCGATATCGAAGTTCTGTAGTTACCCCTGTCGGATTTTTATTTTAGAGCTCCAAATACGTGTTCGACAGCTTAATTAACGTGATCTCCGAGGCACGGTGGAGTCTCAATATCTATGAATTTTTCACCCATCCTAAGATCGACCTGTCTAGATGTTGCTTAAATTCTTCTTCGTTTACCATTTAGCAACTAGACCCTCCACTAAGCAACGAAACCACTATACCACTAAATAGAATAGAACTTAGTGCCATGCTTCGACAGTATAAATAGTCGAATACTTCGAATACTTTACTTAACTTAAATAATGTTATGAATACACAACCCGCCATGAGTCGGAAACACTTAACGCATTGCTATGCGTTAGCTATATGTAACACATAATTATATATACCTACAATGTGTAAATCGACCTTATATTAATATACATAAAGTCTAAAAGGTAATTTAGTAGCCACATGATAAATTTTCTAACTTTCTCTTCAATTTTCACTCAAGTGAATAAGATTTGTTGATCTGATTGACATGCTGAGATACGAGCCTAGCCTGCACATGGTTGAACACATTTCACACAGCATGAACTGGACGGAAATTTCTTAATGGCCCTCGGCAATAATCGTTTTTCCGAATGGAACTGAATATTATTAATTTATTTATTGTTGTTTTGTTTTGATTTCTGTGTGTAACTATATAGAGTTGTTAAATTATTTCCCTGTTTAAATTACACGTACCAAAATGTATAAATTATTTAAAAAAAAACTGGTAGTAACAACAACTTTGTATGCTTTCAAAACGATGGATATCCGACGAAAGCCGAAGCATATGATGACGAGAAATAGAAGCACTGTATATTATTGGGAATTTTAAAGTACCTACCTACCTAAAGTAAGAACATAGAGACGATATATTTTTTGTCAACAAACGGACAGTTTTAATTTAATTTATCGAACTTCGATATCACCTATGAGTTGTGGAGGTCAGTTGGCAGTAGCTAAACGGAAAATATCGAAGTTCAGCCGCGAACAGTAAGACTGGAAAACCGACCAAAGGCTGTATTTGCAATAGCGTCAGTTTTCCACAGCCAGACATCAAAATTGGATTATAGCTGTATCAAAATAAACCATGCATCTATCGATTAATTAGGGGAGAATGAAAATAACTTGATCAAAAAAAGGCAACGTTTGGTACTTTTTTTTTTTAGTTCCGCGGCCGCTCTAACGTCCTTTGCCGGGCGTCTCCGTGTCGTGCTGTTGTTAATCATCTACCGCAAATCTTTCAAATTACATCTCTCAATGGATAATGTTACAGCCTGATCAAGCAAAATTCTGATCTGGGTAATAATCGAACCCACAACCTCCGAGTGCAGTAGTAGAATGTGTCACTAACGATTGGACCAAACAGCTTCTCAAGCATCTCGAAGGTTATAAGCCAACCTTCAGAAGAGGAAAATTATTTAAAATTGCAAAATTCAGTGAAAACGTGACATTACGCCGCTAATACGGTCAGTAAATCCATTGGCGATCACTTAATCGATTTTTTACCGATTAATTCATCGACTAATAATAATAACTGAATTATAAATGACTTCAGGTCTGTCAGTCCTGGCTCTTGGAATTTTGGTTTGGATTACAGAAAAGGTTATTTTCTACCGACTTCCAAAAAAGGAGGTGGTCCTCAATTCAACTGTAAAGTTTTTTTTTATGTTCGTTACCTCATGTAGTTTATACTTTTCGATTGTTGGCAACCTATACCCTATACCTATCCCCATTGGTGGAACCTATTCCACTACTTTATTTGATTTATTTTCACCGACCGGCTTCGCTTTTCAGCATTATCAAAGGTTTGTTACCTTAAAAAAATGGACTGTTTACTTCCCATTGTTCTTATTCACTACAACAAAAAAATTATAAGTATGTTTAGCTAACTTAGCCAAGTTCTCAAAATAGAGAGTTCCCTTTGTTTTATCATACTTTACTGCAATGGCTTGTCCGCCGGGCGCCACTGGAAATTCCTTCTGCGTGCGAACCAGAGACGCCCGGCAGCGGACGTGAGAGCAGCCGAGGCCTTGGGCCGCGCAATAAAAAATATAGGCTTGTCCCAAATCAAATATTCTCCGAAAATCATATTTCTATACATTCATTACCCTAGGACTTTTAAATTAAATCAATAGGTAGGTTGAGGATCCAGTTTGCCAGGTTTGTTTGTCTCCGCCGGTTTCTGAATTGAGAATTTGAAGTTCCATTGAGCAGGTCAAATGTCAAAATTTATTCCTGAATTTTGACATTTGGCGTACTCAGTGGATGCTTAACTTCAAATTCTCAATTCAGAAACCGGCCGTCAGTCTCACAGTAATAGCTTACAAGCTGAGCCTATTGCCGCAATGACACCATTAGAGAATCGATAACCATTCTATTTTCGTATTTGAAAGCAACGAGTTAACTTCTATTATTCTTAAATATTACTATATAGAAATGGGGAATGTCCCCCTTAGCTCTTGAGAACTGCTTATGCTCCAATGATGGTTGATCCCTCTATGGATAGCCCTCGATCTGGAGGCATGCCAAAAATTTTTACCTAGCCGTAAGGGGTCAAAAGTTATAGGCCAAAACCTATGGCGTGGTGCGGTGCTAAGCACCGCGCAAGACACCGTACTAGTTATTCAGAATGGATCACGCTGTATTAGGTAGAGTATAAGAACGAGTACATTAAGCCCTTTACGAAGAAATATTGGGACTTACAACTATAAAAGCAATTATTGCAACGTGCAACGGAGCGAGACATTTCGACATCACTGCAAGTTTTTGGTCGTTTTCTCAACACCGCACCAATCGATCGATTTAAGTTGTTTTATTTGTGATGCCAATCTATTTTGAACCCATAGTGTTTATTAAATGATCTGAATTTGATGAACTAGTTTCTTTCTATTAGTTGATAGATGGTTGATAGCCTTACGTGACAGTCTGCCAACATACAAAAAAAACTAAGAATTGTATATACCTATTGTATTCAAATTCTATATTAGGTACTATTTATATAAATACCTATATCCCCTAAGTCCTATAACCACACTTTGGTAATGATTTTGTTGGCCCCTCATAATACGGGGCAATCCTATTTATTTTGCCGGGCACCATAGAAAATCCATGACCACACTGTAGTTCATACCAAACAAAAAAAAAAGAACAGCCAACAATATAATATCTGCAATCTGAACATATTCTGTATTATTATTAGTTACTTGCTAATGATGCATTTGCCGAACGAGAGCCTGGCGAGCATTAACGTTCACGATTAGCGGCTAAATACGCGCCTGTGGGCCCAGCTGAGTGACTAACGAAATGTGGGCATCTAATATACCTCTGCTCCGTTTTCTCGTTCCCGGTGATATAGCCTATGTTACTCAGGGATAATGTAGCTACATATCAATCAAAAAATTTTTAAAATCGGATCAGTAGTTAGGGAGCCTTTTCGCTTCAAACAAACAATCAAATCTTTTCTCTTTATAATATTAGTATAACGTATTATGTATGTATGTCTGTCCATAAAATTTCAGTCTAACGTAGAGCTATTATACTTAGTTGTCCTCGATAACACTAAAATATATTTCTATTCGAACTATTAGTTCCTATAGCGCGTTCAATCATACAAAATTATTTTATTTATACATTTATTTAATTAAAACAATGGTAAGTAAAATGTTTTAAGAAAAAACTTTTTAAATTATATAATAGCATTAATTTTTCGCAGAATCAAAAAGACAACAAAACGTCGACAATTGTTTGAGGCATTATCAAGACTGTCTCAGAGAGAACAGTCGCTGTTCTCTCTGAGACAGTCTTGATAATGCCTCGTTTAGAGGCGAAACAATTGTCGACGTTTTGTTGTCTTTTTGATTCTGCGAAAAATTAATGCTATTATATAATTTAAAAAGTTTTTTCTTAAAACATTTTACTTACCATTGTTTTGTCATGGATTTTCGCCAAGAAACGCCTGTTTCTATCCAATATTTATTTAATTGTTTTGTTTTGTATCTTAATGTAAGGTTAACGATGTTGTTTTACAACTTTTATTCGACACAATTTATTTTTATTTACTACGCCGATAAAGTACTAAAATAATATTATGAAAAATATTTTTCTTTGGAGCACCTTCCCTACACGTAATTTTTTTTTTCTCGCCTACTTCATCGTGTATCATTAGATAGGTCTAAAAAACATTGAGAGGTTGCTAAGATACTTTTTTTATTTAAGTTTCTGTTATGTTCCGTTATGTATATGTTTTGCGAAAACAGGGTGCCCCCCTTCTAAAATCTAAACGGATGACGTGAAGAACTTGAAAAAATTCATAATGGTAGTCCACATAATGCACTTTGAAGGGAAGCTATGTATAATGGATGAAATAACTCTGTTAGTTCAGGAGTTATAGAGGCTTTTATGGGTAACTACGGAACTTATGCGTGGCTCGATACGCACATGGCCGGTTTTTTTTTATATACTTCTATAGGCCCAAATGAGTAGTTATTTACAAGACGGAAATTAGTTTGAAGAGATAGACTTGAACTATTAGGTGAAGATTTCTTTAAAAAAAACAAACTCATCATTACTTTCATATTCATTACATCCCAATGTAGCTTGCATTTGCTGCTGTTTAGCGACAAGGCCTCCTTTAGTAGATTATTATAGCATGTGTAATAATATTCAATGGATAGAGAAGACTGGTAATTGTGTGAAGAATCTGATGATAAAATTATAGTAGCTATTAGGTATCCACTGAGCTTTTTTTTCCAACCCAGTTGGGGTCGGCTTTCCAGCCTAACTGCGATGCGGCTGATCTTCAATATTTTCCGTGGAGCTGCCATCTGACCTCTACAACCCATGGGCGATATTGAAGTTTTGTAGTCAGACCAGTCGGATTTTGTTTTAGGGCTCCAATTACCCGTAACGACTGCCATAATTTTCGTATGACAACTGGGACCGAACGGTTTAAAGTGCTCTCCGAGGCTCTAAATAAGACTGAAGATTGAGTGAACAATTTGATTATAAGTCTATGGGAGTTATATTGAAACAAAAATGTTTAAGACAATGAACCACTTGAATCGCATGATGCTTAAAGTCTTTAAGAATAGAGAAATTAGATGACGCCATTAGTCGTTGACTGTCGCTGTAATTATTTTCAATTTATGTTGGACTGATCTTGATGAAATTTAGTGCATAGATTGAAATCTTGAGCAGATTTTAGGCTATTTTTTATCCCGGTATATAATTCCCCTGGGAATATGCAACTAGGAAACTCCACGCGGGCGTCAGTTAACCTAATATGTAAATAAATATGAAATTAATAATTGTAAACGAGCGTCATTTAATATAGTAGGATAGAAGATAGGTAGATATTAAATCTCAAAAGTAAGGTCCTTGACCAATGTATGTTGCCAGCGATGACCTACGATACTAAGACATTGACGATACGCCTTTTGCAGAAGCTCGCTATCACCTAAGGAGCAATGGAGTGTCACTTCGTCACCGACATAGCCCAAAGAGTCGCCAAGCTCAAGTGGCAGTGGGCAGGACACATCCCTCGTACAACCAATGGCTGATGGGGCTAAAAAGTCCACGAGTGGCGACCGCGGGAGACGCAGCGTGGGTAAGGCCTGTCGCAAGGTGGACCGACGATATCGTAAAGGTCGCGGGAAGCCACTGGATGCGGAAAGCGCAGGACCGAATGTTGTGACGATGAGGTTCGTTGGGGGAGGTCTATCCCCAGCATTGTAATGGGCTGAAATTATGATGATGATGAGATGTTAAACTTAGATACGTAGGAGTAAGCATATTAACATACTGGAAAGGCTAAATTTATAGAAATATTAAATCCAGTGGTTATAATAACAAAGATGACATCGAGAGGAATGTTTTACCAAATCGAGTCGAGTGTAAGGTCGTTATTATGTTAATGTTAATCGTATAATCAAAATGTGTTGATCTTCGCATGTGAATGTATTAAATCAGGTTTGTTATCAGGTGGGTACCGTAAAACCTTATAAATAGCTCATACTTATAGTAACAGATTACTTGAGTTCATTAGTTTGTTTTCCACAATAACACTCAATAAAGTATTATATATTGACAATAGCGATCTAGTAGGATTTCCGACCGACTCAATTACCTAATATCTAGGTATCCATCTCAGCCGTTCCTAACTTAGTAAACTTCAGAGTAGATTTTGTACTTAGGACTACAATTTTTTTTTTGCTTATTGATTTTAACACGAGATCAATGTACATTCGTCCACATTTAGTCTTAAGAAAATGTGTAAATTTATCAATTATTGAAAAAGAGTGACCGAGAGTTTTATTGCCAGGTTCTTTCTCTCGGTTCTAGTTATTGCTTTGCGGATCTGGCAGTACATGTAAATAGCAATGATATTTTTTATTTTAAGTACTTACTGACGTTTGTAAGAGCCATTTAGTGACCTATACAAATAAATAATTCAGTTCATTTCGCTTCCGTCCATATGTGTAATATTTATATTTAATACGACAATTTGTCCGTCCGTCGCGTTTTTCAATTTACATACATTTTTTTTTATATATATTTTATATATGATTTTTTTTTTATATTTGAGGCGATACAAAGGTCGCTGGGATAACTAGTAAGATCTTAAAACTACGCTACGGATTTTGATAAGGTTCACCAATGGATAGAGTGGTTCTCGAGGAAGGTTTTCTGTAATATTGTCAAGCGGGCGTCCGCTAGTTATAAATAACTGTCGATGTGTGTGTAACAGGAATGAAAAGAGTAAGAAACGAGTATATACTCGTTTCTTACTCTTTTCATTCTTTTGAAGAATTTTGAATTTTGAAGAATTCCTAGAGGAAGTTTATCAGACAAGGTCAGGAGTGACTAAGGAGATGTAGTCTGATAGGGTGGAGGAAGACATGTTGCGCCAACCCCAAATAATGGATATGGTCAGGCAGATGATGATGAATTTAGTCGACACTGCCCGTTGCAGTTGGGCTCAGAGGCCAAGAGCTCAATTGCAGACATTGAGCGCAGGATTAGGGATAGGGCGGGTGAATCTTGTTCCAGGTCCTTTCTGGTGCACAGGTTGTCCATTGCCATTCAGCGCGGCTACGCTGCTAGCATCATGGGCACTTTTGCGCCGGGAACAATGCGGGACGAGTTGTAAACTTAGTTATTTTATAAAAAAAAAGATTTATGTTTTACACAGATTACCTTATTTAAAAAAAAAAATTAACAAACATTTTATAAGAATGTACAAAAAATGTTTATTTATTTAAGTTATTTTTTTGACAAAATATTGATTGTATAAAAAATGTTGACTCTAGTCAATAAAACGGTCAATATTGCTAGTATGGCAGTAAAGAGGCGAGCAATCCAAGTTTTTCTAACGGGCTATTATAACGTGTTTCTATATAATTTACGTTAGTCAATAAAGCTTAAGATATACAAAAATATACAGTACGAAACTATTTTAGTAACTTAATTACTAGATTGCAAAACAACGTCAAGTTTACTGTGTGCCGGAAGGTTCTAAGTGTAATGCTGTTTTTGTTCGGTTTTAAAGTTTCTTCGGCTTCTTCTTTAATATAACAGAGTAACTAGTGGGTAGTGACCCACTCTGGCTTCGCATTAGATAAATGTAGATAGGTGTAAGGCAGTGTGGGGTGATTATCCCGAGTAGTTTGTTGGCCAAAATCGGATCGGATTTTATTCTTGTTGTTGCAATGTCCCAAGACCTATTTTTTAATTTTGTTTTTACCTATTTTTGCAAGACTAAGACAGACTGATCCCTGCAAGGCAAGACTACATCTACGATTTGCTGTTTCGCAGTGAGGTCAAACTGTGATTTGGGTACAGCAATATATTATTTAATTATCACTCTACAACATTGCACCCGTGCGAAGCCTGGCTGGTCATCAGTCATCATCTACTGAGCCTTTTTCCTATTTGGGGTCGATTTTCGCGTGTCTTCTCCGTGGAGCGACTGACCTCCACAACCCATGGGCGATAGTGTAGCTCTGTAGTGTAGTTAGGCCAGTCGGATGTTGTTTAAGGGCTCCAAATACCTGTAACGACTGCCATAGATGTTCGCATGACAACTGGGACCGACGGCTTACCGTCCTCTCCGAACTGGTGACCAGTATTAAAAAAACCTACAAAGATTCGTTTCGTTTCTATTCTCAAATAGATTGTGAGGGACATTCTTCATTACTTTGTGTTAACACACAAAGTAATACAACAAATAAAAATACACACAATAATTGATTATGCATGCAACATTATGTAATACTTAAACATACATACAAATTATATGTACAACAACGAGCAATAAATAAATAAAGTATGCAAATTGACGTCTAAATTTGAAATTATTTGAAACAAAAATACATGGAGCTATTATTGACTATCTACTATTATAAAGAGGAAAGATTTGTATGTTTGTAATGAATAAACTCAAAAACTACTGTGCCGATTTCAAAAATTCTTTCACCATTGGAAAGCTACATTCACCCTGAATAACATAGGCTACTTTTTATCCCGGTAATGTGTTCCCACGGGAACCGGGAAGGAGTAAACTAAATCACGCGGGCGGAGCTGCGGCGATCAGCTAGTAATTTATAAGAACAAAACTTTAAGTAGAGAGGTGAATGAGAAGTCAGTACCCCTATGACATTTGTTCAGAGGTGACTTTGTAAAACCTGACCTGTCGTCTGGCTCTTAATTTGTGGTGCCAGAAACTGAACATTGATCCTAAATGAGAGACTCTATAGTCTCTCATTTTTTCTTCATGCTTCCTTGTTTTAAAAAAATACAAGGTACCAAATTAGGTGCCTTGAGAAGTACCGATGGTACGTGTAAACATCCTAGTAATAAATTCGAAGAGATCTCTCACACGTCGTATTCTCATGGGTAAGAAGACTATATACGGTAGGGTCGACCTAGGCGAACGTACTTCGACCAAATCGGAGATGTTTAGACCAAAGGCCAGGTCAAGAGTACCCAGAACCGGAGAGCGTGCATGAAGATAGTTATGAAAGTAGAAGAAGCGAAAGAAGTATTGAAAGTGGCAGAAGGTTGAAGATCGTAGCAAGTGGAATTCAATAGTCTCTGCCTACCCCCATGGGAAAGAGGCGTGACCGTATGTATGTATGTATGTAAAAAGACTATGATCCAATGCTTGTCCTGACATGCGGGTTTAACGCACGCGGGTTGCGAATTGATACGTACACGCATGCAGGCCGGACCCTCATGCAGGTGGAAGTACGCATGAAAGGAAAAATGACCTTTGTTTTGTTTATAAAGACAATTTCACAAGGTTGAGGAAGTAGATAAAGTTTAAATAATCCTTTACTTAATTCAGTAGCACATATTATTATATTATCTGAAAAAGATAATAACAACTGTGCCATGTGAAATTAGTTTCATTAATTTGGAAGCCTCTTGTTTACACACGTTAATTCGGCGTAGAAATCTACGGTAAATTCGCTGTGCGTAGACACGGTTGTTAGTTGTATTGACACTGTGAGAGCTTGTTGACATTGATGAGTATGGTAAAGATAAAAGTATACAATATTAGTTAGGTACTCATACCCCATCTTGTACTAGAGACTAACGTCGATTCACACATCACACATGTCATCGCTGACACTGACACTGACATGTTCATAAAAAAGTATGAAAGAATATTTTGCACTGATGGTTACTGAACTGTGACTGACCTCCGACACAATACCCTCGGATTGTGTCGGAGCTGAGAGTACAGTGATATAGTCGACATTTACTTATACGGTAATGTGTTGGTTACCCACCGTCTTTACAGAAGCACAGGACCACAGGGTGGCGTGCTGTAGAGTTTTCGAAGGCGGGATCAAACCCGACTCCTAACAGAGGCTGCATGGGCTGCCGTAATTTCAAAGAAAGAACCCATCCTTTACTAAAAAGTGGAATCCGTTCCACACCATTACTTAGTTACCTACCTAGGTATTACATACAGCGACCTCTTGACATACACTCACCCTCGTTTCCACAAATAGGTAGACAGAGGCATATTATAAGTTCACACTTCGCCAGCAATTTGTTGGTCCCACACAATAAGGGCTTGATGGCCCCCGGAGATGTAGATAGAGCCCCTTAGCACAGATTACTAAATAGTTACTACGTGTATGACAGAACAGTGCATAAATATTTATACAAGGTTTTTGTTGACATAAAACAATGACCGCGAAATCATAATGAGTCTATTTGGAATGTCGCAAAGATAATTATTATTGTACAGTCACGAACAGTAACATTGAAACATTTTTAAAATTCTAAATTAGCAAATCGCTAAACTAAGAATGCTAAGCCACAAGGCATACAAATAAATAACTTAGGTAATTATGTTGGTAAACGTTAAACTAGTAGTTCTGTGAACCGTAGACTTCGGTAGCTTTGTTTTGAAAATTTCTTCTTCAATTTTCTTTATTACTCTTTCATTTGTCATCCAATCCAAAAAATATCATTCAAATGTTATTCATTGTAAGCAAGGAGTGTGTGTGTAAAGTTTCATGCAAATCGGTTGATAAATACGGCCTCAAACATGATCTGACAGAACCCGTAGATGGGTACAGACGAAAGAAATTCTCCCCATTCTGCAAGTTGAAACGGAGCCTTCGGTCGCTTCGCTCCCTCAGTCAACTAAGATACGATTTCTAATGCTTTAAATACTTATATTATAATTTACTGGCGGACGCCCGCGACTTCGCCCGCTTGACAAATTATATACACAGTAACCTTCGTCGAGAACCACGGTACCCAATGTTGAAAGCCGCATCAAAATCCGTTGCGTAGTTTTAAAGTGTAAGCATACATACGGACGGAAGGGACGTTGTTTTTTAATATGTAGTGACTTCATAAAAATATTAAATAGGTGGAAATAATGAGTTCAATTATCAGTCTGCCTTCCATCGCAATACTACTTCGAACATGAAATGAATTCATTCAACAATAATAAAATAATTTTCTAGAACAATTTAGAAGGCTATAGAAGGTTTGTAACTCCGTATTCTTACATTCAGCAAGTTATGTCGTGCCATTGTCTTGTATTGTACGTATGTAATCATAGTTGGATGACACTCATTACGTCGTCTAGCTCAGTCATTTAAATATTACACGAAATTCGAATTGTATGTCTGTTTTGATAGGATACTTCAAAAATCGTTAGTTCGATCCCCGGTCATCACACTACTAACGCAATCCCACTTCTGATATCAGCACGTTTAGCTGCACGCTGGACAGGTTACGCTGTACTTGTGACTGTTAGTAGGCATCTGAGTAGTTTCTATTTATAAAAAAAAACAATGACCGGTTTTCTTCATAAATCAATATTTTTTGGACAGTCTCACACACAACTTAATCTAGACCAAACTTAGCTTGTGCTAAATACATAGCATATTATACACAGAAAACACCCATCGAAAGAAACAATAGCCAGCATGATTCATGTAATGAACTCATGACTGTAAGATTGATTCAAAGCCACTACTTTTTTATAGATTACACCAGCTTCAGTTAGTATGTATTATATTTAAGTTGATATTTTTGTTTGTTACTTGGCCTATCATCATCATTAGGTACAATATGTTTTTCTACATCACGATGTCAATGACACGCACTTTATTCTTTTAGTCTGAGGACACGCACATCATGTCAGGAGATTTTTAAAAAGATAATATTTTTATACCTACCTGTCTTAATTTTAAATTGACATTACACAACGTGATTAATTGTATAATACAAACCTGAAAGTACTTTGCCCAGAATGAGTTATCGAAGGTTTTCAAACTAAGTAAATTTTATACCAAAATTCACTCAAAAATTACTACTAGGTATTTTTAAGTGAAATTATTGTTGGGGTGTCTACGCTCTTTACCACAAAATAGGGAAAAGTATGTTAGTACTTACATAGCTTTACTATAAACGAAAAATCACGTTGTATAAATACAGTGAGACACGGAAGTAGTGCCATCTATAGCACGTTTGTTGACATCCGCAATATACCTACCAAATATTTATTAAACATTACAACCATTGACAAAAACGACGTTCACACGCCGATACAATAATATTATTATGTTTTACGCCTGTTTGTGTGTAATATACTAACAATAAAATGCTATTACAAAACACACCGGCTATCGGATCGGTATGTTACGATTGTATGAACTTTGCTTTGAAAACATACGCCGATTACCCGTGCAATAGTAGGTATTCCGTTGCAGGAAATTAAGTTCGATCACGTTTTATTGCGGTTACAATAACATAACAATTCTATTTCTCGTGACATTCATCATTTCTGATACTAATATCTTTCACGAATTGGATACAATAGTATTATAAATTGTGTATAAAGTATTTATAACAGTTTATCTAGTACACGTATCATAAGCTCTGCTTAGTTTGAGACTAGATGGCGGTGTGTGAATTGTCCTAACGTATTATTTATTAGTTTAATTAACAACAATATATGAAAGTGAAAGGACGACCCTTTAATGTAGTGTAATCGCTAAAGTGGTATTAGGTTAACACATTGCAAAGGTTAAGCAAACATTAGCCAGGTCTGGATGGGTGGACAGGATGGGTGACCATTTCTTAAGACACTGAGACCCACTGTTCAGACGTCGTCGCGTAGGTGCCAACATCAATGGCAATGGATACAAGTAGGTAGATGGAACCCTAAAAACCCGACCGATCCATTGGAGACGGGTTATCCAACGAGGACGCCCGTGGGGCTTGGGGGCTCCCACCCATTAACCTGCCGTGTTCCGTTCTCTCCTATCTCTCTCTCTCTCTCTCTCTGTTCTCTATCTGTTCAATTTTTTTATTTGGGTAGCTAAAGTGACGCCGCCCTCCTGATGGAAAGTAAGCGACGTCAAGCGATTGTGGGCCACTTTTATAGCACACTTCGCAAATGGCCCTCAAGTTGGCAGCCCAGTAAAGTGCTTCTTCACGCTACACTGAACCCAGGGTTGTATGTGCGAGGAAACACGTGCGCAGGCAGAGCGTGAAACAGTCCATTTAAATGCTACAGAGGCTGTCAGGATCATTATTACCAGCTTGCTCTGTGTTGCCAACATAATACTCCTGCCACTCATTAAATAAATGTGTGAAAAATACAATTTTATTATTTAAACTTGACATAATAATTTTATGATAGTTCTTTTGCATACATAGCCACGTAGGACGTTTACAAATTTGAATAGCTCTAAGGATAATATATTTTATACTTAAATAAAAGTTTATTAATTTGTATTTTATACGGAGGTCGTGAATTTGATATTTAGATTTCTCTTTTACCTTTAAAATTTTCATTGGAATTCTTCTAGACAACCTTCCATGAACTTTATTAGTTATTTTAAGTATGCAGATCAAAAACGTGCGTTCTATATGCTAAATCTTATTACCTATAATAGACGAGATTAGGTACTGACTCTTATTCCAAAGTGAGCGAATAATATGTCACACGGCAGGTTTCAGCTGAGCATCCGCTGAGTACTCCAAATGTCAAAATTCAGGAACAAATTTTGTCATTGGACGTGAGCACGTCCAATGACAAAATTTGTTCCTGAATTTTGATACTTACTTAGACTGATACTTACTTAGCTTCAAATTCTCAATTCAGAAACGACCGGTTTCTGAGTCTGTCTATTAGTGTCTACAACTTCGTAAAATTAATCGAAATTATGTTATCTGAGACAATAGGCATGACGAAAGATTTTGAAATCCTTTTAATATTTTCAAGGAAAACTGTATTTAGGTAATAAACACGAGATTTACGAAGTTTAAACCGTTTTTTTTTTATATTATTTTTTTTCAATAGTGTACGAAAAAAGCTCGTAGTGTCATGGCGTCGGCGTCGCTCGGTCATGTCATGTCAGACATAACAAAATTAAGCAAAAGTGTTTATGGAACAATGACGTCATGCGGTGTAATTGCTGTTTCAGTAAAAATTTTAATCTTTTATTTTTTTGAAAATGTAATTATTCTCAAATTTTAAATAAGTAAATTAGTTTTTTATTTCTTTTTAATATGTATTTTCTGCTAAAATCATTGAATTTATGATAATTTGGTACTGTCGTCACTCACACCTATTATTGAAAGAAAAGACTTGATGCTAAATCACCTACTTACCAAAAAATACGTACATTAAGTATTCTCACGTTTAAGTGTTATATTTCCATTAATATTTCATTAAGAAATTATTCAATCATTATTTGATCAAAGTCTGATTACCAAATGATTGTCAGACTTTGTGTTTGATGTGTCATTAAAAAGTTTTAATAAATGATTATGGTAAAATGCATAGACTAATAAATAAAGACTATTTTTTTTTATTACGTTTATGGGTATAATGCTATATCATTTTAATGTTGGTTATGCAAATCGTTTACACTTAAATACTCAATTATTTTTACGGAGACAATAATTTGACATTAAATTATCGTCACAAAGTGATTTGCTCCGTGGGTCTGGTTGAATGTTGTAATCTCGAAAATGACCGAATTAACTATCGATAAATGTTTTTTTTTTAATTGTCCGCCAACACAAAGCTACGGATTTAGACCCGTGTAGCTCTATGTCCTATATGTATTGCCGGGCGTCTCGAATCCATACTCGGAAGGACTTTGTCAAACTGGGGACGGGTGTTATGGGCATCTTTGGGGGTTGAGTTTTATCCCACGGTGATATGTTCGGGAATTATATTCAGTTGGATGTAACATAATCTATCCTGGCTGTTGGAATATTACTGGCTAAGTGTGGGTGTTTAATGCACCTCTGTCTACCTTATCGGGGATATAGGCGTAATGTACGTGTGATATTTTAAATATTAACCCATTCCCTATTTTATTATGTGTGTTTTAGGTAACACCTATAAATAAAATTAGATGGTATTTTTTTATTTGTAACCAGTTTTAAATTTATAGGCAATTTTAATATAATATTGGTTACCTGCTTATTAACATATTTTGCTTTTTAGCAACTTTTACAAAATTAATTGACTCATTTGATTTTTGTTCACGTGCTAATGAGCATAACATAAATTGCTCACGTTGTCATTTTTTTTAAATAAGGAGCTCAAGGGCGGGTCATGGGAAACTAATACCTCAAAATCGATTTTTACACGATCACAGTGAAAGTAATAATTTATTGCGTTCAACAATGTGCTTGTAGACCCTGTCGGTAAATTAAAGGTTTTTGACACAAAATAATGCTTTTTTTTATTCACCAAGAATTCTATTGTATTTTTTTATAGTACATATTTTATTGTCTGCTAGTATTATTAAGTATATGACAAACCAAGGCTTCAACTTGACAGGCAAAGTCTATGCCGTATCTTTAAGAGAAGATCATCAAGGTACGAGAAGTAGGTAGGTACCTATGTATTATAGAAATGAAAACATTTGTTTCATTGTCATTGGAAGACGCCAAGTAACTTTATATTGTCTTTGGTCAATGTTGGGTTTCAAAAAGGAGTTTGAAATTCGAAACAGGTAGAGAAAGTTTTTTTTTTCAGTTCGCGCCTAATCTTTAGAATGGCAATGACAATGAACCCGATGAATGTTTACAAAATAAATGAAACACAAGCAACCGGTTTGTTTGTGAGTTTTAAATGCATCGTTTAAAAATAATAAACATAAAACAATAGTGTTGAAAACTGTAAAGAAATAGCATAACTGACGGAAGAAGGTTACAGTATCCATCTAATATTACAAATATTAACTAGTTTCACCATAAATAATATAAAGTGTGATAGATAGCGCCTCTGTAAAAATTTTAACCTGAGTCGCAATACTGAAATTCGATAATTAGTAACTATGAATTGAATGGCAAATACTGGTAATTAACTATTACCCAAATGTCGCTTACTTTTATAGTTATCAAATCAACAAGAAGTACCTAAAATCAATGTTATTAGAATTGTTTTAAGAACTGAAAATACTTTATTCTTTCAATTCTTTCCATAACGTGCATTTCAAAGAAACTGACCACTGTTTATCAATTAGGTAGATACAAATTTTAAAAAGACTGCAGTATGGCCCCGTTCGCACGAGAGATTTATGAACGCGCGCCGTTTACGAAAATATCTTGGTAGCAAGTTCAATCACCCTTTACAAAACGCCAAAAATCACTGACATAAAATTGCGTGTAAAATAATAATAAAAAATAGGTAGTTACCTAGGCACAGACGTATTAAAAACTTTTTTTTATTAGTCTATGCATAGGCATTACTAAAAATATCATTACCGGTAACAATTTGATTTGACGTTCTATTTTCGAACGACAATGCTATTAAAATAGACGTACATACTAGCATAATGGCTATTAATTCGGAATGCTTTGTGATTAGTTGTACTTATCTACATTTAGGCTTTTTTTTTAATTTATTTTTAAACAGTAAGTAGTGTTGTCTGTATGACTAATTTAGAATATTTAGTACCTAAATCGACTAATCGCTTTGTAAATTATGTATGAATAGGTTAAATGATCATGTTTATTTCCTTACTTTGCAAACCAACTCAATGCTAAATCTCATTAGGTAGGTGTCTACTTGATTATGAAAATACGTAGGTATGAATTTTTTAAATTTTCGTAGTACCCTTGGAGTAGAATAAACTAATTACTTAAGTACCTATTTACTAAAGTATTATGAAGGTACTTGCTCAAAACAAAACAACTTATTTAAAAAATGTAATGGTATTCGTAGATCATATTTATTAAAAAAATCTAATTACAAAAAACACCTGGAAAATTAAACGTAAAATATATTCCCAATAGCCTACTCCATGCCACTAACACATTCATATTTTAAGCAAAAAAAAAACCATGCAAATACTTACTTGTAGTTGTGCTGCTACAGATTCCCTTAAACTAATATCACAGGATTTTATAACATTAAAATACAACTATAATACTTTTATAATTTCACACACAACACTGATTTATTTTAAAAACAAAAATATATTTACATTCATTTATTATTTACACCATAAATAATATTGTTTATTTATTTTTAAACTGTTTAATGTTTACATTTGCGTAGTTCGGAATGTCAATTGATTCGATTTTTAAAACAATTACATTTTTAACCACGTGCGATGGTTGACGGTTTCGTATTTCGAATGCGACGAGCAGGTGCGTTCGGAAACGCGACCGCGGCTAGACTGCAGATTCAGGTAACACACCTTTGCCTTTATTATGAAGTGGACAACTCAATCAGTGATAATGATAAGAATACAAAGGCCAGCTTCGTCGGCAACAGATGAACAGACGGGGGCTGAATACATTGCGGTCTTAAAACCGGTTCTAAAGTCAATGTTCTGCACATTGAATAGTTTTTTTATGGGGTGAGTAAGATGGCGAGACGGGCAAAATTTTTTTTTAATTTTTTTTCTTGTATGCCCGGAGATTGTAGGCCTATGTAGATTTAGTCTTGGTTCCTGGAATGGAAAGGTTCAGTGTCCGGTAATAGCAAATTTTTAGACAAATTGATGGTTAAATCATCTCTGCGTACCCCTTGCCGTAATAGGCATGACATAGGATTTAGAAATCCTATTCCGTAATATGGGTACACATTTAGTATTTCGCTCAATTGCATGCTGCAGTGCAGTACCACGGCAGCGACCGCAGCTCCTAGTTATTATTGAGTACAGTGCGTGTACGCAAGGACGACTGACATGAAAGAACAGATAGTACCTACTTACATTTAAGTATTATTACTTTCTATGTTGACGACATCTAGATTACCTATGCACAAAATCGAAACAAATTAAATCAAAGTATTTTTATTCAAAATAGGAGCAGTTAATACACACTTTTTGAATGTCAAGAAATGCACCCATTCGATTACCACACACCCGAGAAGGGCAAGAAACTACACGGGGTCAACATTTTAAATGTAATTTTACATAGTATTTACTTAAATACTTATAAAAAAAATTAATACTATTATTACTATTATGTATTTTATTTATTTATTCATTTGGACAACCAGTAGTTATTACATTAGCACTTATAAACCATAGAAACAACCATAATATTATGTGTAATGCAGAACATTTTAAGGTGTCACAGCATGCATCTAATAACAGAATAAAGTAAAACCTTAAGTAGTAAGTACTGTTTATACAGACATAATTATTAGTGTTGTAAATTAAAAAAAAAGAAAAACCATTTAATAAATGTAAAATAACATTTCCAGGTAGGCGCTAACAAACAAGCCAGAAACACACAAACATTAGATACCAGTTGCTGAATAGGTATTTCGTGTCGAAAAAAAAATTGTATGTTGATGATGGTTACTAATTGACATTTAAATTTTTTTGTTATTGTTGTTATAAGTTGTAATATTATTATCCTTGTATTTTTTCACATTTCAACACATATGTAATTATTTGTTAAGAAATAAATGTCTTGTCTTATTAATTTTTACACAAATATATATTTATAGGGAGCATGTGAAGAATATTTACCTATATTATTTCCAGGCATATCTGTCATCAATATAATCTTTAATTGAATAATACTCTTTATTCATTAGATACTTTTTAATAGTAGTAATCACGTGTTTATGTCTTTATCTCCGAAGAGGTGGACAGAGGTGATCATCACGTCCTCATTTCTACAGTCAAGTCACTATTAGTCCACGTAATAGAGGACGAGACTATTACTGTTTCCGAGTTCTTAACCTTGTCTATGTATCAGCAGGTGCACCACGTGGAGGTGAGGATATCTTGAACCCTAGAGATGTTTATAAGGGCCCTTAGTTTCACTTCTATATTATTTGTTAAGGATGTGCGACGAAGTAGCTAGCCCACATAGCTAGCCACATAGCTTATGCCGAGGTTAAAGCTGGCTTAGTGTTTCCCTTGGAGTTTTGTGGTTAACGGGTGATAAGCACACAAATGCAGAACAATAGATCACGTCTACATAGACAGAGGGTTTTATTTCGACCACAATTCATCAGTCACTAGGCTCATAGGAGATAGGTAAAAAGTAATAGAGCGTTTACACATTCGTGCGAACTTATGCGAACAGAGGCGAACTAAGACGAGCACGAGCATGTAAATAGGGCGCTCGTGCCGTCTTGACGCTCGCCTCGGTGGCGGTCTTTGGGACACGAGTCAAGGATTCGTAGTCAACGCGAACTTAGACACTCGTGTTGATTCAGTAAGGACAAACTTAAAAAACCGGTCAAGTGTGAGTCGCACTCGCGCACTAAGCATTCCGTACCAAAATGCCTTATATATATATATATATATATATATATATATATATATATATATATATATATATATATATATATATATTTAGTTTATAATTATGTATATTGGAAATCTTATTTATTATATTCTGATTTTTAGTATAGCAGAAATACATCATTTGTGAAAGTTTCAACTTTCTAACTATATCGGCTCATAAGATACAGCCTGGTGACAGACGGACCGAATGGAAAGCGGAGTCTTAGTAAAAGGGTTCCCGTTTTACCGTTTAGGTACGGAACCCTAAAAAATATGATGGCACTGAATGTGCACGAATGTGTAAAAAGCAGTTCGTGGGCGCACTCGTGTACGAACGTCTCGTCGAAACGTTCGACGACCGTTCGAACGAATCGTTCGAAACCGCGAGACGAATGTCTAAACCCATCATCACAAGCTCGCCCCCTATTAACGGTACCTATACGTAACACACTTGTGAAATAGCGAGGGAAATGGCGAGGTACAACATGAAGACATGTTACTCGCCTCGCCATATTTTATAGATGAACATCGCGAGTTGGGGATCGTGTGGCCACTAGGGAAATATTTGCGACACTCAATCGGCAAGTGGACATCGTATGGCCTCACAATTATAGGGGACGATCCTACTGCCTCTTGCAACTTGCAACTTGCGACTTGCGAGTGACTCTTCACCTGGCACCTCCAGGGCCTTAGTGGCTGACTTGTGCAATACATAGCCCTAAACTAGATTAAAGGAAAAAATAGTGCCTAACCTAACATTCTGTTTAGTGCTAAATAAGTTAGTTCGTATGTTAAGGAAAGTACCTACGTATTACAAATATTTATAAGACAATAATACGATTTCATTGAGTGTTCCAACAACTGATAATTTTTGTGATTGCATATGATTGCTTATACTTTGAAGGTAAAGAACGTATATGTCTAGTCGATAAGCCACTTAGTTTATTAAGAGTTGGTAGATTTTTTTGTTGAAGTTTGTCTGCAATTGGTGATACGAGTACCTACTTGATGCAAACACATGTAACCGGGTCTTATGCGCGATTACACGGGATCCTTGACCACAGCTCTTGCAACAGACCCGGTTTCCATAAGTTTATAATGTGTACAAAACGCGAAAGTTAAAATACCTACACATTTTACTAATCCTAACCAAAAAAAGAATTATCTTCTTATAACTTTTGTGCTTCGGTGGCGTGGTCGTTAGTGCATCGGCTTTCGACTCCGGAGTCTCGGGTTCGATTCCCGGGTCGAATCAGAGATTTGTGTGATCCACAAATGTTTTGTTTTCTATGTATATTATGTATGTATTTAGAAATATATAAGTATGTTTATCAGTTGTCTAGATCCCATAGCACAAGCTTATAGCTTAGTTTGGGATAGATGACGTTGTGTCAGAATGTCCAAAAATATTTATTATTTATAAGTTTATTACACTCTTACTGGGTCTTACTAGGTTTGTTCATACAACAGACTTTAAATTACAATAATACTATACCTATTTAAAATCAATACCAAACTATTCTGCAATCCGAAGCTACATTCATTCAGCCAGAATCCATGTTACATTACAGGCCTATAAGCCGCGCATCATGACATTGGGATTGGCGGCCATGTTGGTGACGTCATAGTGACGTAGATTAACCTGCTATACTGTTTTGTTATCCTTACGTCGGTTATTGTGACAAGGTTCTATCCCACTCACATCGTGAACGGTTTATACAAACAATCTCCGCTGTCCGAGGGTTTTACGATTTACCAAGCTTATCTGGTAATAACAGTAAAATAATCTATCTTTGCTGTCAATGAGTTTGTTATCAACATTTATCTCTTTGTACCTCTACTGCGCATTTGAAATACATAGTTTATTATTACTGTAATTATTAGTTCGAGAAGGGTAACCATGATCATTCGATTGCGTGCGACAGTCATGCAGATAGACATGCATTAGTTGTATTATAATGTGAGTAGGTTATTTTATTAATTGACGTTAACATCTTCGCATCTAAAATTTAGTGCTATTTTTAACAACAAATTATACAAAAACCTTCTTCGAGACCACTCTATCCATTGGTAAAAACCGCATCAGAATCCATTGCGTAGACCTAAGCGTACTTAAGGAACGAAAGCGACTATGTTTTATGCTATGTTATGAAAATAATAATAAGACTTTTCTTTTAGCAACTAACCAACAAAGTGAGGTTATAGAGGACTTAAGAGGGAACTATTCACCACATAGTCTTAAATAATAACATGATATTGCATAATATAACGTGTACTTACTGAGACACTGGGGTTATGGGGTCCGAGTGCTCGTCGCCTTTATAGAGACATTGCTAAACGCTTAATCGATGCTTCTCAGGACCAGAAGGCTGGCAATTTACTGGCCCAAAGAAAAAGTATCGCCATCCAACGTGGCAACACAGCCAGCATTCTGAGAACCTTCCCAGTCGGCAATGACGCAGAGGATTTTTTAAACGATATTTTGTAATGTAAATATTTTTAGTATATGATCATATATATTGTAATTCTTATTGTAAATAAATATAACTTTAGTTCTTACTTAATTGTAAATATATCACCAAATGGATTATTAAGTTGACTCTGACGTTTCAATTGGTTCAACCGTACATAAGGTAAAGAACCTTTGATATTACCATTAAGTCTCGTTTAGAGATCAATTATGGATGAAAATTACGAATGCTTAAAATATTTTTATACTTATTTAACTAATGTGATACAATAAGAATTACAATATACAAAATAAACACGTTTAAAAAATCCTCCGCGTCCTTGCCGACTGGGAAGGTTCCCAGAATGCTGGCTGTGTTGCCACGTTGGATGGCGATACTTATTCTTTGGGCCAGAAAATAGCCAGTTTTCTGGTCCTGAGAAGCATCGATTAGGCGTTTAGCAATGTCTCTATAAAGGTGGCGAGCACTCGGACCCCATGACCCCAGTGTCTCAACCCCAAACGGCTCAAATATGTAATCACCTGCTAGGTTAGCATATTTACGCCGTTTAAGGCCTTCAGCCGATGCAGCAGCAGCGCCGGCACATCCGGATGTGCTTGGAAGGTGTGAAGGTGCTAAGGTGTCAACGCATGTAGCGTCCCACACCAAAGGCCTTCCCATCTTCCACGGTAGCAACGACATACCGTCCGGTCTCTTTCCATCGCTTCGTGCTAAACCATTTGGTTCACGTACGGCCGGAAGACCTGCGGTGGAAAGAGCCCTACGAATTATGTCGTTTAGAATAGCGTACCGAGGTATACGACCTGCGCTTCTGCTACAAGAAAGGCCATGGTGTCCCAGATTATCGACGGCTACTCCACAGGTGCAATGATGCGGGGATACACAAGGTGTACCCAGCCGAAGGCAAGTGGCAATGCGGAAGGTTGTGTCATCCAACATTGTACCGATGTTGGGCGATGAGAGCGCCTGGATCCATAACCCTGACTCCCATTCTCCAACAGCTAGTAGGCGTGCACGCTCTGAAATATTGACAGAAGTGTCAATCAGTGTATTAATTCTCAATTTACAGAGCGGTGAATCCCACAGTCGCTGTGAGTCTAGGCGTGAGGGCAGGTCAGTGTCGGGGCAAGACATCCTCCAAGCATTTATGGCATCGGTCTTGCATCGCACCTCGAAATCAATCAGTGTATTTGACAAAATTTTCCTGACTAATTCTTCGGTGCTATGGACCGACGACAGAAATGCTGGCAGACTGACATCTGTGACTCTACGAATACCTAGCCCGCCCAAGCGAACTGGAAGAGATGCTTGGACCCAGGCCCGGTCATTAATATTTACATTTAAAATTTTACACAAAGAATTTTGTAAATAAATTCAGTTTCCAATATATTATTTTCTATGTGATACATACATAATATTGTCACGTCTATACACAGAAGAGTTAGACAGAGGTGCATCACACACCCACTTTGCCAGTATTTTGTTCAGGGCTTAGAATCTCTGCAGTCCGAGCATAATCAAATATGTGATATGAGTAATTACGACAGCCTCTGTGGTGCAGTGGTTTGAGTATGCGACTGCCGTCTCTGAGGTCCCAGATTAGATATTTTTGTTTTCCCCAAATTGTTTGTTTCGGAATTTGGTTGTTTTCTATTTATAATATCTATGTATTAAGAAATTATCATTCGTCTACATCTTATAGCACAAGCTTATAGCTTAGTTTGGGTTTGATGATGTAGTGTGAGAATGTCCATAATATCTGTCCACATGGACACCCTAAGTTCAACAGCCTACTTTGTCAAAGAGTGTGTAAACAAACTTTCTATTAATCGCTGTACTTAACTACATTTTATGTGTAGAGACACAATAGGGACAAAATCAGAACTAAGGTAGTTGCGTAACGGAATATTCTAGTTAATTCGAAAGTAATTTTAGTTCTAGGGCCGGTTTCTTAAGAGTTTAGATGTTAAATTACCTTAACATCGTATACATAAATAAATGTCAGTTTGATATACCAAATGAACAGCTTTTCACTAAAGACATCGAAAAAAATATTTATATTGTCTATGTTTTTTCTTTTTTTGTAATGCCTTTTTAATTGTTGAAATATATGTTTGAACATTTTGAAACTTTATCTTATTTCTTTTTCTTCTTGTTTTCACCACTAACAATTATTGGCCTTTGGTCGGAAGTTGCATTTTTAAAAGTTGTGTGAGAATGTCCAAAATATATTTATTTATTAAAAAAAAAAAAAAAGTATCATTTCAGCATTAGTTTAAATTTTAAACTAATGCTTTGCTTTTAAACTTTAAAAGATACTTTAAAACCTGCAACAGACCGAAATGAGTGCAATACATTTATAATGATAATCTCTACCAGTTTGTTCCGGAAATTCTCTGAAAGGGACCTATTTTAATGAAGTTCTCGCGAGGAGGAGTATGTTAGGCTACAATTTCCCGGGAATCTGTTATCGTGGGAGTTGGGAACTAGAAACACTATTTCACGCAGGCGCAGCTGTTGGTAATAAAAAAAACATAATGTTTACTTACTGTGTAAACTCGCATAAATATGTGTCTCACATAATTCTGTGATAAGTTCAAACCATTCGCTGCCTAAACCGAGTCAAATAATAATATGCTTTTGTAAATTATACCTTGTAATAGCTATACAGGGTTATTTTAAAAGTATCTCAGACCTTTAAGGTACCGCTTCTGAAGGTCATATGTAGCAAGTTTTGTTTTACGAGTTTGCAAAATTTTTAATAATTTTTTTTTCATACAAAAATTAATAAATCGACATTGGCTCGTCTATATACGATATTACTACGCGGAGCAGTACATTAATATCGTACAGTGTCAAAGACCTTATAATACTATTGTATTTAAAATCACTATTGTAATTAAAATCATTGTACAGTGTGCTTCTATTCCGACTGCTTGAACGTTTGTAACATAGAGTTAAGAACTATTACAGGTTCAATCCAAAACATGAAATGGCTTTTGTGGTATTACTAAAACGTTTCGTAAAAAGTGTGATACATCTAGGTGTTTAGTGGTATGTCAGGTTTTCGCCCACAGAAAGTCTTACTTACTTTTAAAATAACCCATGTATAAAATTGCTCCTGAGATGGAGCAGTGATCAAGAGAAATGGGAAGGAAAACGCAAATCTCACATGGAAGTTGAACACAGACTATGCCAGATTGGTAGAAATGATTTAGCTGATTGGTTAGGCAAAGCTGTTAACCACAATCTTGCTAAAGATATCAATAGAACATTTACTAATGCTACATATTTTCAAATAACCCTATGTTAATACGGCGTACGTATATAAAACGGTGTAGATACGTAGGTAGGTAGGTACTTACAACAGATAATGTAAAAATAGTTAAATAAGTAGCATTGAGTTTTATAAGCAAACATCCCAATTTATTGATACGGATCAATAAATATGGATTATGAATGATGAGTAAATTAAAATGTCTGTGCGTGTGTTTTTAGTAATATTTGATCGGAAATAATATTCCTAAGACATATTTGATTGAAATAAATATAGAGATTAAAGGATAGAAGAAAAAACGGGTCGATTTCTTATAGAATTTATGGATTTGTTTTGGTCGCTTATGACTTATGAGTAACCTTAGTAAATATAATGATTAAAAAGATTTCCTTATAACTTATTTACTACTAAGGTAGGTACTTACCTATCTATTTCAGATCAAGTATACGTATTGAAAATGATAAAAATTATGATAAAGCCTGAGAATAATACTATCAAGGTTTGTTGACATCAATACTGTTGGCTTATAGGAGTAGAAAGAGGCACATTATACGCAAACTATTCGCCATTAAATTGGTCCCACGTAATAGGGGGCGAACTTATTGCCGCTTAGTAAGTTACTCAGAAGTATAAGTATCCCGTCAAAAACGTAATAAATAGATTAATAATAACTAGGAGCTGCGGTCGCTGCCGTGGTGCTGCGCTGCAGCATGCAATTGAGCGAAGCGACTATTTCTATTAAGGCATTTATCAATCTTTCTGGGTGCAAAGGGGCTCTACCAACATCTATAGGGCCCCAGCGACCTCACCTGCTAGTGGCGCACCTGCTGATAAACGGACGAGGCTCGTTAATTTACGGTACCTATGGAGTGGCTTCGGCCCCTACGTGGGTACCAGGTGGTACAACAGTGTTGGTCCGGGGGGGTACCACCGTGCAGCTGTGCTAAAGCCCCCCAAGTAACCCAGCCCAGGCTGGGTTGCGTTAGGGGTTCAGCAGCTGCACCGCCGGGCCCGGGGCGATGTATGGTGCAGCAGGCATGGGACCAGTGGGGGCGAAACGGAGTCTAGTGTGGGTGGTGTGGGTCGATTCGCCGGCCAGGGAGACCCTTAGCAACGGCGTTGCCGCGGCCGCCCGCAACACAGTCATGGGGCCCGCCTGGGGCCAACCACCCCAGGAGGCTGCCCCACATGTTGCGCATAATCCTGATGTGGGATCGCCGCTCCGGGTGGTAACCGGTGTGGGGTAGCGGCGGCCTTGCATCAGGGGGGTTTGGGAGCCCTTCCGTCCGGCGGGTCGGCTCCGACCTAACCACACGGTTCTAGACAAAGCTAGCCCCTGCGCTTTGTCACTTACTGCTGCACCAAATGTCGCCCTGTCTTCACGCTTCTTCTTCAAAATCTACAATGGCAGTGCAACAAAAAAGAAATAAACGTTACACAGCGGCCCTAGGAAACCCCACAACTTCACATTTCGAGGTGGAGTTCACTAACGTCCGTGGACTCCATGCGAACCTCGATACCGTCCACCACCACCTTGAGACGGCACGGCCCGCTGTGATGTTCCTCACGGAGACACAAATACGCCGCCCTGACGACACGTCTTACCTGTGTTACCCCGGCTATGTCATCGAGGAACAATTTCGAGACAAAGCCGGGGTGTGCGTGTTCGTTAGGGCGGATGTTTGCTGCCGCCGGTTGCGCTGCCTAGAGAACCCCTCCAATTCCGTCCTTTGGCTGCACGTAGACCATGGCTCTATGAGCCAGATCTACGTGTGCGTCTACCGATCCCACACAGGGGATTCTGAGACAACAAAGCTCTTCCAGTACCTCAGCGAGACGGCTGATGAAGCGCAGGTGCGGTTCCCGAACGCTGACCTAGTGTTTCTGGGGGACTTCAATGGCCATCACATTGAATGGCTGGGGTCCCTCAAGACTGATCATGCGGGTAGAGCCGCCCATGCGTTCGCTCTCTCCCACGGTCTGACCCAGATGGTATGCGGGATCACCCGGATACCAGACAGGTCAGATCACGCACCCGCTCTGCTGGATCTACTGCTGACGAGTCGCCCAGCCCAGTACAGTGTTTCGGTAGGAGCCCCACTGGGTAGTTCCGACCACTGTGTTGTTCACGCTGGCATGAAGGTGTCACCTCCTGCACGTCCTGTGCAAACGTCACGACGACTATGGCACTACTCGTCAGCGGATTGGGACGGTCTACGCGATTATTTTGCGTCCGTCCCCTGGAGCCAGCGCTGCTTTGTAGGAAAGGCTCCTTCGGATAGTGCTTCTGCTATTGCTGGCGAGATCAGTTTAGGGATGGATTATTACATCCCTTTCACTGATGTCGCCAGTATCCGCAGAGCCCGTCCCTGGTTCGGGCGAGATTGTGCCAAAGCTGTTCGACAAAAACAGTCGGCATATCGCGCCTGGATCAGGGCCCGGGCTGTGTGCGACCCAAACGTGGGCCACCTCAAAGCAGCGTACAACCGGGCCACAAAGTCGAGTAAGAGGGCCTTTAAGAGAGCGGATGCCCAGCGCGTCGCGCGGCTTGGTCAGGAGCTCACTTCCCATCCCACGGGCAGCCGTGGTTTCTGGCAACTGGCCAAAGCCGTGCAATCTAACTTTTGTCAGCCCTCGCTGCCACCGCTGCGTTACCCAGATGGAACACTGGCTCACAAAGCCCAAGAGAAAGCGGATATGCTCGCAGACCTCTTTGCGGCTAATTCCCGGGTCGACGACCGTGGCCTGCAGCCCCCCGCCATCGCCAACTGTGGCCACACAATGCCTGATATTGTTATCAGGCAATGTGATGTACGGGCAGTGCTGCGGTCACTCGACACGCGGAAAGCCAGTGGCCCTGACGGCATTCCGGCGGTGGTGCTACGAAAATGTGCAGCTGAGTTGTCTCCAGTATTAACGCGTCTGTACCGCCTGTCATACTCTTCAGGGCTCGTGCCGGAGGTCTGGAAGGAGGCGAACGTACAACCGATCCCCAAGAAAGGAGATCGGTCCGATCCAGGCAACTATCGACCCATAGCTGTCACCTCAGTCATTTGCAAGGTGCTTGAGCTCCTTATAAATAAGCAGCTCATGCAATTCCTAGAGGATCACTCGCTAATCAATGATCGACAATACGGCTTCAGGCCAAAGCGATCAACGGGTGATCTTCTGGCATTCGTAACGCATGTCTGGGGTGGGGCTATGGAAAGGCACGGCGAGTCCTTGGCTATTAGCCTGGACATCGCCAAAGCCTTCGATAGGGTCTGACATGCTTCGCTCCTTTCCAAGCTTCCGGCATATGGTCTACCTCCTCAACTGTGCAGCTGGATTGCCAGCTTTTTAAACGAGCGCCGAGTGCGGGTCCTCTGCGATGGCCAGGCTTCTCGCTTCTTGCAAGTGAATGCCGGGGTACCGCAGGGGTCCGTACTATCACCAACTCTCTTTCTTCTGCATATCAATGATATGCTATCCCTCGGGAACATTCATTGCTATGCAGATGACAGCACACTGCACGGGAGTTACTCGGTTCGTCCGACGGCGGGGCGATCTGAGATTGAGGAGGAGAGACGACGACTCGTGGCTGATCTCGACCGTAACCTCGACAGTATCTCTCAATGGGGTACCGAGAACCTGGTCGAGTTCAATGCCCGCAAAACACAGGCGTGTGCATTTACTGCGAAGAAATCCCCTTTCCTTCCCCTACCCTCTCTTCAGAATGCATTATTACCAATGAAGGACAACCTTGATATCCTTGGCATAGACGTTCGTCGAGAGCTCAATAATAAAAACTACATCGAAAGATGTATAGGGCTAGCTTCGCGGAAACTAGGAATACTGAATAAGGTAAAGAGATTCTTTACACCGGACCAGAGGTGTCTGCTGTACAAGACGCAGATTAGACCCTGCGTCGAATACTGCTCTCACCTCTGGGACGGCTCCGCGAAGTATCTGCTGGACGCTCTCGACGCTATGCAGCGACGGGCTATCCGTATTATTGGTTGTCCGGAGGTAACGGGAAGCCTTGAGCCGCTAGCTCAGCGCCGAACAATAGCTTCCTTGGCCGCATTCTACCGTATTTACCACGGCGAGTGTTCTGAAGAGCTCTTCAATCTGATCCCACCCTCTTCCTTCCGATCCCGAACGACTCGTGCCGGGCAGAGATGCCACCCCCACACAGTGGATAGCATGTTCGCGAGAACCGAACGTTTTAAACGTTCGTTTCTCTGCCGAACGATAGTGGCCTGGAACGCCCTGCCTGTGCACGTGTTTCCTCCCACATATAATCCTGGGTTCTTTAAGCGGAGCGTGAAGAGGCACATCAGTAGGTCGTCAAGTTGAGCGCCTCCTTGCGCCATTGGAACAATGACGCATGGGCTCTCACTTCCAGGTCCCATGGAGAGGTCCCGGCTAGGAGACATGCAGCCTCTCCGGAGATCGTGCGGTACTCTCTTATTGTTTTGACGGCCAAGGTCCTCAACGGTCTATTATGGAGCGTTGAGTTGTTGGCCGTCAACCGCGCCGCCCATACGGGAGCCCCGTATAGGGAAATTAAAAGGACCTAAACTAAACTGAGAACAGACCCTAAATTGCAACATCCAGGACCAATGGCATATTGGCACTATGGCACAAATGGCACACCTTCTATCTCCGCTTCGAGGATATTTACCACCAGAGGAGCCAGATGCTTGTTTATGGTCATACTAGCAGACGCCTGCGACTTCACCCGCTTGACAAATTACACGAGTACAGAGTAATCTTCCTCGAGAACCACTCTATCTATTGGCGAAAATCGCATCATAATCGGTTGTGTAGTTTTAAAGATACATACCTACTTACGGAATGGGCTACTTTGTTTTATAATATGTAGTAATAGTGATGATGATACACACACGCAAGTTACGTCATTATCCCAAAGGGTAGACAGAATCGTTTGGTATGCCCACATTTCGACAATCACTTTATTGGTTCTATGTAAAAGAGTGCTTGCCTATTGCCGTTTTTTGAGACTTTGTATCATGAGAATCGGTCAAGGAAACGGCTTGACCGATTCTCATGAAATTTGACCGGAGGAGTTTAACCACAAACATCGCGACACGAGAATTTTATATATTAGATATGACGTCCGTCAACGGCAACAGATATTGCCTGTAATTACGTGGGGTCATTAAAACTACATGCCGTTACCAGGCAAGGTTTACAACAGAAAATCAACAACCCTGTAATGTGAACTTAAATTTCAATAACTCGGACCATGTCCATTAGGGGAGGCCTTGATGCTAAATGTGTAGTAACTCGACCGTCGCGGAAACTTATAATGGATAGATGACAGGAAGAATATTGGTCTTATAGGTATTTTTACACTTTTACATAGGGAGAGATAGAGTATCTATCAACCCTTAAACTTAATCTGACGATTTGAAATAACAAAGCCAGTGGAATTTCACACCCTTAAATTTAATCTGACGATTTGAAATAACAAAGCACGTGCAAACTCACAATTTTTTAATTTATTACATCACCTGCCTACCCACGTGAGAGACCCGCATACAATCAATTATTTTCACTTGTATTAAACACACTTAATTAGGCCTTTAACAAATTTAATGTAAGTTTACTTATTATAAAACAAAACGTCACGCTTTGAGTCGTGCCCGTACGTCAGGTTTTGAGTTTAGACTCTCAGACGCTGCTATCAGCTAATTCTGATGCGGTTGTATTTCAACAAAAAATCTCCTCAGTAGTCTTATCAATGAACGTTCTGGATGTAGTAGTCTTATCAATAAACGTTCTGGATTCTGGCTTAGCAGAGCAAAACTTAAATCTGTTCAATCTATATATATAATACGCCAGTGAAGCCGCTTCTCCTCCTAAACTAAGAGTCGCACAGTCAAGTGTGGCACACCGTTGGAAAGGTCGTGGTCTCAAGTGGTGCGATAAGATAAGAAATTTGACACAAAGTAAAAAAAAAAAACAATTATTACTTGCGCAGTTTGCGCTAAGGGTTGCTAGTAAGAACTTAACTTGCCAAACCGCCAACTAGTACCTACCTATAAGGCGCTTTGCAGACGGCGGCCGGCGGCGCGGCGGAAGATCTTGCACGTGCTTCACACTCTTGAATTCTAATGTATTATTTAACCGATGATTCCCGAGATTGCCCGAGAGACATACACAAGAAAATAGAAACCATAAACTGTACTTACCTAGTTTGTTTGTTTCTTAATCTTTTAAAGATATCAATCGTACTGACGACTGTACGTAACTGAAGTGTCTTTAATCTATCTATTAAACAAATCTTATCTTACAGAATAACGTCACACATATAGATTTTTATCTGAAGACAACGGATCCGATACGTTAATACGTAGATAGTTGATAGATACTTATATCTGTAGTGGAAATCAAAGTTCTAAAAATAGGTACAAATATTAATTGTTTTGATAAAATGCACTTTAAAGATTTAAGATTGGGTACAATATGTAGCTACTTAGGTAGGTACTGTTTATGGCACTAGGAGCGAAGCGGCAAAAAAAAGAAGCAATAACGGGAAGCTATCTTGACTTATACCGACATTTTTTTTAATTTCGCACTCCCACATCCGGTTCCCGGGCGTCTCGGGGCACTTATATCGACTGGACTTATTTTCACTAGTTAGAATTCCAGGGGAACGATGCCAGTTTTGTTTGTGGAACTCTGAGGGGAAGCCCCCAGGATAACGGAACAAATCTTAAATGCATCAAAAATTTATTGAGGTTCTTTTCTAAATTCATAAAAGATTGTGTTATTTATGCAGGTGAATCCCGTTATCCAACTTTAAAATCATTTCGTTCTCTCGGACTCAAATTTGGAAATAATAATTTCTTTGAGATAAAGCCCTCGCAGTATTTTGGACAGCCCCGTCGATGACACGTAGTAGTCCTTATTGTGACGTCAATATGTTTTGTCGTTATGGTTTCCTGGTACTTGTCAGAAATGATAATTAAAACATTAGAATTTGGTTATCATACATTACAGTACTTAATACAAATACTGATAGGGTCAATATTTTAAGTGTTTCCTGTTTCATACCAATAAAGTCCGGGTCGATTTGTTTCGGAGTTTGGGTATTTTCTATGTATAATATGTATGTATTTAGAAATATATAAGTATGTTTATCAGTCGTCTAGATCCCATAACACAAGCTTATATTAGCTTAATTTGGGCTAGATGACGTTGTGTGAGAATGTCCAAAAATAATAATAATAATAAATATTCTTTATTGTACATCTCACAAGCTTAGTATAAATAACAAAAAAATACGGTTACAAAAATTATGTACAATGGGCGGCCGTATCGCATAGAGCGATTTCTTCCAGGCAACCTTAGGATGGATAGAATTTAACATTAAATGTGTTGGGGGCAGTGTATATACAAAAAGAAAGTCAATATATTTATTATTTATTTATTTATTATTATTATTTAAAGTTCGGACCATTGGTATGAATCGCGGTGGACGCTTTTTGAAGTGGGTGTTTCACCCCATGGGGTGAAAGACCCAGTCTTTTTTTGGACTTCCGCATTCGAACCACTGGTATGAATGCGGAATTACTGTTTTTGGGTTCCGGATTCGTGATTTTCCGGATTCATGTCTAAAATGTAGTGGCACAGAATATTATCTTATAATAAAACTTGAAGCCCGCGGCTTCGCCCGCTTGACCAATTATATACCTACACAAAAACCTTCCTCGAGACCCACTCTATCCAATGCTGAAAACCGCATCAAAATCCGTTGCGTAGTTTAAATGATCTACGCATAAAAGTACATACGAAAGAAAGCGACTTTGTTTTATAATATGTAGTGATAGTGACTGTGATATTATAGTAAATTGGTAAAGGCTTTAGCTTACTATATCTATTACTAGCTGATCGCCGCAGCTCCGCCCGCGTGATTTAGTTTACTCGTTCCCAGGTCCCGAACACATTACCGGGATAAAAAGTAGCCTATGTTACTTAGGGTGAATGTAGCTTTCCAATGGTGAAAGAATTTTTGAAATCGGCGCACTAGTTTTTGAGTTTATTCATTACAAACATACACACAAAAATACAAATACAAAATAGTAGTTTAGAAGTATAGATATAAGTTGCCTTGCCATCCGAAACGCCCAGGACTTTAATTGGCTATGCCATAGCGGCTGCCACGTAAGATTTTGTTGCCTTTCATCAACATTTCATCGCAAGGAAAGGTTTCAAAATTACAATATTGCTGCTACTTTCTATTAAATTCATTCGGCCATTTTGGACCTATTATATCTGTGCCTGTTGACAGCAATAGGCTTGCCTCCTATTACGTGGGACTTAAAATACTGGCAAATTGTGGGAGTGTAATGCACCTCTGCCTACCCGCTCTGGAATGTTGGTATGATTGTATGTAATGTATTTGACTTTGTGGTGGGAAATATATCAACTCCCCTAAGTGTTTCTCAGTATTATACCTAAGTACTTACTATAGCTACCTTGATAGGTATTCATCTGTCTTGACTCAATTGTAGGTTGTATGTAAGTATGTTGGTAGTTACTTATCTAACAAAGAGAATACCGAGTTTACCCTTGAAAATATCGAAGTGTTTATGTCCTATATTTCATTTGACATTCAGTTTTATATATATATATATATATATATATATATATATACTACGAGTACAATCATAGACCAACGTGGTCGTCGTATACGCTGTCGCCTTAACAATGAATGTAGAAATAGTACATATTATGTCTCTTATAAAACCGGCCATGTGCGTGTCGAGCCACGCATAATATAGAGTTCCGTAGTTCCGCAACAGAGTTGTACCATCCGTTATAGTTTTATTTATTTCTTAAAAAAAATTTCAAACTTTTATTTATTTTTTTTATTTATTGTTTATTTCAGGCTACATGAGAACAGTTACAAGATGTTATATTAACTTATTCTATGGCCCATAGAATAAGTTAATATAACACCTTAAACTTTAAAATACATATAAATATTACAAAACAAATACATCTTAACCTAATGAGCACGTAATGACATCGACGTGTCGCGGGTCAGGAGTGCGTGTATCGGCAGGTGTCCCCTGAAGCGCCGGAACTTCACCCCTTTCGGCCAGAACTCGGGAGTCATGACAGTGTCGATGCGGTCTGTAGGAACCCTCACCAGAAAAGAGTTAAAGCTCACGTTGTGACGAGAGTCCAGCTTCTCCACCCTCAAAACCAACCCGGTTTTCTTCTGGAGGTAAGTTCACGACGTCTGCGACCTTCGTGGTATGGTGAACACGAGATACGTAGACCATCGTGGTTGGGGCCTCTGCGCGGAAGTGCTGCTCTATGGTTCTGGAAGCAGTACCACACTGGTTCTTGTAGGAGGGCTTCCTCTTCTTCTTCACCACTAAAGTGAACCTCTCTGCGTCACAAACTCCTTCCGTGGAGCCTTAACGGGTGCAGTGCTCCGTTGAGTGACACTGCTCTGCTTACTCCTCTTTGTCTTAGCGGCAGTAGTGGTGCTGGCCGTTGCAGCTGCGTAGTCACGCGGCCGAGGAGCGGGTAACGTAACCGTAGTCGGCGTAGTCGACGGGGCACGTACTCATGTTCGAGACACACGCCACCGCCACTGGACACTCGGGCGAGTCAAATTCCGCTGACTCAAAACTGCACACTGACTCATTTGCATGCCCACCTCTACGTGCATTGACATTATTAGAGGCCACGCTCGGCGATCTACTAACCGAATTACTGCTACGAAGTAACAATAATTCCGCTTGTAAGCCACCGATAGTTTTATCCGAGGCCTCCGAGGCTTGACTTCAGGAACGCGATGTCCTTGAGCAGTCTTATGTGGCATCGACGTGGTCGAATCCCACCGGAGGGAGCTTTAGAGCTCCTTGGCGACGAAATCTGGCACGTCGTCAGGGTCAGTTTGTTTCAGCAGGGTAATGATATCCTGCACACTTCGTTCCCCTATATCCCTCCTGCGGGACGGCATCTGTGCAGTTTTTCCGGTTGACTGGAACAGTAATGCCTTCCCACTGCAGATATCCTCCTCCTTGAAATTGGATTTACATATCTGCATGATGTTGATCTCATCCAAGGTGTCAATTGCATTCTGGATGAACGCTAGTAGCTCGTTCACAATGATCACCTTGTTAGTAGCCATCACGGCGGGCGTATGACTGCGCCGCGTATTAATTAATAATTAATTAATTACGAAAGTGCATTAGCGAGGCGCGACCGTTTCCGACCGCGCATCTACTAAGACTGATTTTATTTTAGCACTTTGTGTATTAAATATACATATCCATGCAAAGTTTCATCTTTCTAGCACTAACCGTTTGGGAGGAAAGCCGAGGACGTACGGACGGACGGACAACTCATAATAAATATGTTGTCTAACTAAGTCTAAGAGTTTTGGAAAAAAATCGAAAATCTCTTATACAACAGTAATGTCCGTCCGTGAACAACTTTCAACTCGAGAACGGTAAGAGCTAGAGACTGTGTAAACGCTAATCGACTTAGAATAGTCGAAAACACCCCAAAATGAACTTGACCTTTAATCTCTGTTCTCAAGGTCAAGGTCAAAACGAGGTCAAATCGAGAACGGTAATAGTTAGAGACTCAAGACCAGCTGCAATCAACTCAGCATGGTCAAAGACCTCTAAAATGAACTTGACCTTTGACCTTTGATCTCTAGGTCAAGGTCAAATCGAGAACGTTAATAGAGACTCAAGACCAGCTGCAATCAACTCAGCATGGTTAAAGACCTCTAAAATCTTTATGAAAAAACTTTCGAAAACTCTAAAATACGAGTATATGGCAAATCTTTGCCATATTTTTAACTTGTTTATATCAAAATGGATTCGAAATTGATACGACCGGCGGCGGGTGGCGCCACATGCACCAGTTAGTGATTGGTAGGTACTTATGTGTAGTTCTATTTATAGACGAAACATCTTGTAAGATTTCTTCGATATGTTAGGAATAGGTACCTCAGCCTATTTGCATAGGTAATATTTTTTCTGGGTTTGAGTAAAAAGGAAAGGACTCACACAAATGCAAAGCTCAGCTTACGTCTTCGGTTTTGAGGGTTTGGTACCCAAAGGTAGAACGGGAACCCTATTACTGAGAATTGACTATCCGTCTGTCTGTCTTGGGCTGTATCTTATAAACCATGATAGTTATAAAGTTGAAATTTTCACAGATGATGTATTTCTGTTCCCTCTATAACAACAAATAGGTGCCTACTAAAAAACAGAATATAATAAATATTTCAGAGGGCTCCCATACAACAAACGTGTTTATTTTTTTTTCCCCGTTTTTGTACGGAACCCTTTCTGAGCGAGTCCGACTCGCAATTGGCCGGTTTCTGTAGTTAGGTCAATCGGATTTTTTAGGGCTCCAGCTACCCGTAACGACCATAGATGGCAAGCGGGACCGAACGTCAACGTGCTAACCGTGGCATGCATGACTACTTTGAACTTCACACACTTCTTCCCGGCGAACTTCGTGCCGCTTCAACATTTTAATTATAAACCTTCCCTAAACTTCTACAAATGTTTTAAGACCGATATTAGTCAAATCGGTTCAGAGTCCCGCCGTTCACAAGTTTTAGCGAGACAAAGGAACGCCGATTCAGAGTGTCTAGTACGAGTTCCTTACGTTAATTTGCTCGAAATACGTTTTCGTATTCCCCATACATTTCACACCAGTGCCCCTAGCGGTAACGTCAGGGAACTGTGTGAAATGTATGGAAGAATACGAAAACGTGTGTCTAGTACCAGTTCCTTACGTTTTATTTATTGTTCAATATATATCGATAGGTAGGTAGGTAAGTACCTACATAAATTTCACATCAGCTCATATTATTCATATCAATATTATCGCAATCACCATTTATTCAATAGACACTTACTTAAATAATAATTATCCAAATCGTATTGTGTGATTTATCGCAAGATAATTATAATGATAATAAAAATATTCCACCAATATGTAGTTTTAACATACAGAATAATGTCTTTATCATCGAAGGGTACCGACAGAGGCGTTTATTTCTCCCACTTTTCGCCAGACACTAGTCGTACGAATAATTTTAGAAAAAAACGGCATTTACTCAAATAATCGTCGGAATGCGACTACATGGTGTTACATAAGGGTTATATCAGCCCGAAGACCCAGCAGCTGGTCGATCAGAACCGGTTTCGTATATGTGGCGACCGCCAAACAAGAAAAAAAATTCATCCAAAAAAAAAACATTATTACCGAATAAAATACTCTTTTTTGAACAATACTAGCTAAAATCAGCTGATTCGGTCATCGACATAACGTAGGTAGTACAAATAAAGCGCGCCTGTGAAAAACCTTCTCTCTCTCCTGGTAGGTACATTTTGTCTCTGTTTCGCATCAAGGTCGGCGTTTGAGATTACCTAGTATTTTATTTAAAATTATTTAGTCAGGTCACAGGTCAGTTCAGTTGCATTCAGTGTAACCCTTATGTAACATCCTGTATATAATTTAAAAAAAAATCTGATCATGATATTTTTTTTTTAAATACAGTCGAATTGAGAACCTCCTTTTTGTCAAGTCGTTAAAAAGAAGGCTATATCGCTATTTAAAATTAAATTGCTGTTTTCGTGCCCTTAGTAAGGGTAAGTATATTTGTCAAAGCCTGTCTGTCGGCAAGTGTGCATATGAGAAGAACTTGGACTCGAGCGGACGTCCCCTAGTACCTACCTAGGTATACCTATACTCTAGCTGACCCTAACCACTAAGCCTAGCATATTCAGACTTCAGCCGATCGGCATATCTACCCAATGAACTCGGTTGTCATACAAACCGACTGGTCTAGCTAAGAAGCTTCAATATCGCCAATGGGTTGTGGAGGTCAGTGTGTCTAGTACCAGTTTCTTACGTTAATTTGCTCGAAATACGTTTTCGTATTGCCCATACATTTCACACCAGTGCCCCTAGCGGTAACGTCAGGGAACTGTGCGAAATGTATGGAGGAATACGAAAGGGTTACACTACATAAATACGAATAACTTTATTCCGTCAGTCACAAATACGAATTTCAAAATACCGATTTTCATAATTCCGACTGGTTCAAAATTCCGAATATAACAACTCCGATTGATCATTATTCCTATTTTTATAATTCCTAAATTTCAATATTCCTAACGTTTATAATTACTACTCTCAAAACACCGAGCTTCAATAGATCGAATAACAAAAAGTCCGACTTAATAATATTTCGAAACATAAACAATACGAATTCTGATTATTAAAATACCTAAATAGCAAGACTAGATTATTAAAATACATAAACACATATTGCTCATCAGAGAGAAGTAGTATAGCAGTAGTAGCATATTTAGTATGAGGAGGTAGAATTAAAAAACTAATGACAGATGCGTTGTCCTTTTAGTTTCCCTGGTCACATGCCAAAGTATGTTTCCCAATATTTTTATATAATACAGATCAATTCCGGTCCTGTTGTAGTCACAGTTCTAACCTAACCTAACCCACTTCTACCCATTCCAGATACCCAGACCAGACTGCGTGAAGTTGGTTCTGCAGCGATTTCTTTCTGTCACTAAATTCTGTAGATCAAACATATTGACTTTTAGTTTATTCGAAGTATTGAAAATCGGAATGTCGTGTTTCGGACCGAGAACCCTTCGAGCATTTGACTCTTCTAACGTATGAAAATCGGAAAAATAACAAATCGCATTAATGATCGCATTAATGATAGGTATTATGAAATTCGGACTTTTGAAAATCGGAATATCAAAATTCGGAATAAAGTTTTTCGGAGTATTTGGGTGTTCCTAATACGAAAACGTATTTCGAGCAAATTGACATAAAGGAACTACTGGTACTAGACACTGATAGCAGTCGCTCCATGGAAAAAAATGAAGTTCAGGCGCATCGTAGATACTAGAAAGCCGACCCCAAGACCCCAACAGACGATTCGTAGAAAATTTCAACCGACATTATTTTCTATTCCGAAATTTCATTGGTTGGATAATGAGAATGCCAATCGACGATAGTCGAGGGGTTGCTATGTTATTGAAGCACTTGTAGCGTCACGTTATATTGAAATCGATAGATCATCTGTGACAGTTCTATTGACGCCAACAAACTCAATAACATTTTAGTTTCCCACCGACAAAATATATCAATTAGAACTACAGTTTTGTTTTTATATTTAGTTCGCCAAATTGACGCCGCCCGCCTGGTGGTAAGTCGTGACGACGTCTAGCGATTGTGGGCCACTCTCACAGCACGTAATACTATAGAGAGTGGCCCTCAACTTGACGACCTACTGATGTGCCTCTTCACGCTCCGCTTAAAGAACCCAGGATTATATGTGGCAGGAAACACGTGCACAGGCAGGGCGTTCCAAGCCATTATCGTTCGGCAGAGAAACGAACGTTTAAAACGTTCGGTTCTCGCGAACATGCTATCCACTGTGTGGGAGTGGCATCTCTGCCCGGCACGAGTCGTTCGGGATTGGAAGGAAGAGGGTGGGATCAGATAGAAGAGCTCTTCAGAACACTCGCCGTGGTAAATACGGTAGAATGTGGCCAAGGAAACTATTGTTCGGCGCTGAGCTAGCGGCTCAAGGCTTCCCGTTACCTCCGGACAATGTATAATACGGATAGCCCGTCGCTGCATAGCGTCGAGAGCGTCCAGCAGATACTTCGCGGAGCCGTCCCAGAGGTGAGAGGAGTATTCGACGCAGGGTCTAATCTGCGTCTTGTACAGCAGACCTGGTGCGGTGTAAAGAACCTCTTTACCTTATTCGGTATTCCTAGTTTCCGCGAAGCTAGCCCTATACATCTTTCGATGTAGTTTTTATTATTATTATACAGTAATTATTAGATAGGATTCCTATTGCTAGCTGGGGTCCGCGGTTCTGGTTGCTTAATGTTCAGGTTTTAAAATAACTGACAATGAATCTATACTACCATTATAAAGAGGAAAGATTTGTATTTTTGTGTGCATAACAATGGTAAGTAAAATGTTTTAAGAAAAAACTTTTTAAAAAACGTCAGCTCAGCGTCCTTGTTTCCAAGTTGAACTCAGTACACCCTAGAATTGATTTTTCACTAGAGTTGGAGTCAGATTCCACTCTCAATTTCTTGGACCTTTCAATTACTAGAAGGAACGGTCAGTCATGAGTTCCGTATCTATAGGAAACCAACAGTTACAGACACAGTTATTCCTTACTCATCCAATCACCCATGGCAACATAAAATGGCAGCTTTCCACAGCTTACTGAGCAGGTTACTGGCGGTACCGTTGAGCCCACAGGCATTTGGTGAAGAATTGTCCATCATTTGCTACATAGCACAAAGTAATGGCTATGACGTAGGAATGGTCCACTCATTATTAAATAAAAAACGCAGAAAGGCTAGTTTTCATTTATTACATCCAATTCAAGATCCACCTAGGAAGTACACGGCCTGTTTGCCGTTCGTGGGTCCCGTCTCGTTGAGTATAGCTAAGATCATGAGGGAAAGTAGTATATTTGTTGCTTTTAGAACTCAGAGCACCTTGAGGGAGCTATGTAATGGCAAGGATTCGGTGTCGGTCTCACGCAGATCAGGTGTTTATTTGTTGAGTTGTGATGAATGTGGTTTGAAGTATGTGGGACAGACTGGTAGGTCCTTCGATATTAGATATAAGGAACATAGAGCGGCGTCCCGCAATGGTTGTCCTGAGAAGTCCCTCTTCGCGAAGCATCTTCTTGACACTGATCATTCCTTGAACAATAGTAACACTTTTAAAGTTTTACGTTTATGTGAGAAAGGGTTCAAGTTAAGTGTTTGGGAAAGGCTAGAAATAGTTAGAAGAGATGCGGACACCTTACTCAACGAACAAATAGATTTTCACACATCTCCATTACTTAATCTGTTTACGAACAGACAGACACATTAATTGTTGTTGGTTTGTGTGTGTCATTTGGGTTTTCTACGCAACTTATCAAAAGACAGTAATTAAATCAAACAGATAAGGTCAAGTATTGGTGAATACCTATTTTTGGAACTTAGTTAGCATGATCTGAGGTTTCTACCCACATTAGTTATTGTAAAGAATCCTACATCGCGATAATGAAATTTGCACGCGTTTACTTATAAGCAAACACGTTCCAACCACGAATTTTGCTGTTCTCTCTGAGACAGTCTTGATAATGCCTCGTTTAGAGGCGAAACAATTGTCGACGTTTTGTTGTCTTTTTAATTCTGCGAAAAATTAATGCTATTATATAATTTTAAAAAGTTTTTTCTTAAAACATTTTACTTACCATTGTTTTGTCATGGATTTTCGCCAAGTAACGCCTGTTTCTATCCAATTTTTGTGTGCATGTTTGTAATGAATAAACTCAAAAACTACTAAGTATGCAGATTTCAAAAATTCTTTCACCATTGGAAATCTACATTCTCCCTGAGTAACATAGGCTACTTTTTATCCCGGATGTGTTTCCACGGGAACCGGTAACGAGTAAACTAAATCACGCGGGCGGAGCTGCGGCGATCAGCTAGTTTTTATAAGGTAATTTTGTTCCTGCAACCTCATATTTAATCGACTTCCAAAAAAGGAGGTTTTCAATTCGTCTATATTTTTTTTGTCATGTTTGTTTAAGTTGGTAAGTACCGCCGGGGCCACTGGAACCGCCAGGCGCCACTGGAAATACGTTCTGCTTGTAACCACAGACAGAGAACATGTAAATTGTGTAATGACGTTATAAGTTGATAGTAAATGTATTTTTAGCACATTTAATTAAAAGCTTGTTTTTAAAAGATTTTTTTTACTTTTAATTAATTTTTTTCTTCTCTTCGAGTTCGCTCTTAGGAAGCCCTTTCATTTGATACATTAAATATAATTAGTCCGCCATCTTGTATGAGCCGCCATGTTGGATTTAGAATGACGTCAGATGGTTAACCATGTATTGTCATCCAAACCGAATATGTATACAAAATTTCTGGTTAAGGAAATATGCTTCAAAATTGAGTTGCCAGATTCTACCCGAACAAACATAAGTATCTATTATATTACGAGTATATACAAACATTGCAAGTTAAATAAAAGTTCGTAAAAAAAGCATACAATTTTTTGTGTTATGTAGCTTACTTTAATATCCTAGTAACATGTTCCTTATACTCGTATGTATAAGTTTTTATTATGCATTTATTAAATTAGGTATATAAGTATACAGGATTTTTCTTTTATTTATTTATTTACGTACAACACACGGAGAAAAATAAAACAATAAGAAGAGTACAAAGAGAACTGAGCAGTTAGTACTACTTATTTATAAAGGAATCTCTTCCAGCAGGCCAGAGAGATGTAAAGGTGACAAGGCAACGTGTGTGCAGTGCAATAAAAATAAACCTCCATAAACTAAAGGTGCATACATAAATAAATATAATATAATATAATATAATATAATATAATATAATATAATATAATATAATATACTTAAATATACAAGAGATTTTTTGTATGGAATTTGAAAAGATGTAGTTACAGTCGGTACAGATTGCAAATTTCTAAAAGAGGAATTAGATTTCACACGTAAGAGATTTGGACGTTTTCACATTGCACGATATCGTCCACAATATCGTGACGATACCGTCACGATAGTTTACATTCGGTAATAAAGTTACTACTGCTACTTACGATATCGTGCAAAGTGAAAAGGCCCATTGTCAGTGTATGATTGATCTGTTGAGTATATCTGTAGATAACGTAAAACTGATCAGTATGTGTAGATATTTGTGTAACACTTCATAAAACAGATTGATATTAGCAATCTTGTTGTTAACTTATCTGATACTAGCGATAGGTCACGACTTCGTGTGTGTGATACCTATACTAGCTACTTTATTCTAGTAATCAACCGTGCTGCGGGGCGTTTGCCCCCCAGCAAGCAACCAGATTCACTCACCGACGCGGGATATAACCCAACCCCAACGACGCGGGATTTTCATTCCGACCAAACCCCCGAAGAGGCCACACAGGTAGCCAAAGTCCGCCGGGCGCCACTGGAAATACCTTTTGGGGTCACCGGAGACGCCCGCAGCAATGGACATGGGAGCGGCCGCGTACTCGAGGAATTAAAAAATAAAAATAAAAATAATCAACCGACTTCAAAAAAAGGAGGAGGTTCTCAATTCAACTGTTCTGAAGTAGTCCCATTTCAATTTGGTCCCATTCCGACAACTATTTGGTCCCATCTCGGTAGTTTGAAGTCGGTTGCTGTGTCAATTTTGACGTGTATTTTTTTGTAGTTAAAAGGATCCCCTCTGCGCTGTGAGCCTAGGCGTGAGGGCAGGTCAGTGTCGGGGCAAGACATCCTCCAAGCATTTATGGCATCGATCTTGCATCGCACCTCGGAATCAATCTGTGTATTTGACAAAATTTTCCTGACTAATTATTCGGTGCTATGGACCGACGACAGAAATGCTGGCAGACTGACATCTCTAACTCTACGAATACCTAGCCCGCCCAAGCGAAGTGGAAGAGACGCTTGGACCCAGGCTCGGTCTTTAATATTTACATTTAAAATTTTATACAAAGCATTTTGTATTAAGTTGTCTAGTCTGCCCAAAATTTCTACTTACAATTTTCCAAAATTTCAATCAACAAAAACGAACAAAAACGAAGAATAGTGAAAGCTGAATGAATACCTACTGATATTACATAGACTATCAATAACCTGATCAAAATTTCGATTTTTTTTTCCTCGATAAAAGTGGAAAAGCCATCTTCTAAAATCGGGGACCCCAGGAGGCGTAGAGAAGTTTTGTCTAAAACTTTTATGTTGGGGGACAAACAGTTGAATATTTAGAGATTGTTGTTAATTTATCTGTGTTTTCAGATATAAAAATCTCACATTTATTCGGGTTCAGTTCTAAGCCAATTGACTGAAACTAGTTCTTTATGAGAGCTAAAGCTAAAGCTTTTACATTACTTACTTAGTAATAAATAAATTTCAAGTGTTTTTTATACAAAGCGATGCACAATACATGCTGACAACATACGAGACCAGGATATGGCAATAGAATTGCGTGCGATAAAATAAAATGACCATAGTGAGTGACACACTGACACGGGTTTATTTATTTATTTATTTATTTTTTTTTCAGTACGGGCTTGGGCCGCGGCCGCACTGAGAAAATTTCCAGTGGCGCCCGGCGGACACTGACACGGGTACGTAGAATACGCGTCTGTATCTTCAATTATCTGTTTACCTTAAAATACCTATGCTGCTTGAATGATCAGTTTATAAAGCTATGAGAATGTGATTGATAATTTCAATTGACCATGCAATAGGTAGCGTGGCCGAGCGGTCTAAGGCGCTGGTTTAAGGCACCAGTCTCTTCGGAGGCGTGGGTTCGAATCCCACCGCTGCCATAATCTTTTTGTACGTTTTACTATTTTTTTAGTGATTTTAATTTTGTTTTCATTAAATAAATTTATGTTCAAATAATTTCTACAAATACAAAAAATAATGATTTGCATATCAAAATATACTCTTTGCACATCAAAACCTACTAATGTCTAGGGCAATCCGACTTGGATAGATTAGGTTAGAAGAAAGGCGGGAGTCGGGACAGTTCCCGCCTTTAGTCTTCGTGGTTATTTTTTTTATACCTAGAAATGGTCTTAGATCAATCCGACTTGGATAGGTAAGGTTAGCTTAGTATTTTAAAATAAATAGCTGGGTACGCGTTACAAACTTAATTTGCTGCTAAAATTAATAAAATTTCCGTTCAATCAGTATTTCTGCTTAGGAAAGGGTTTTTTGGTACAAAACGAAGGTTTTTTTTATTAGCAGTTAAATACTACCCTTAATTAAGTACTATAAAAAAATACGCTCAGGAGCAGTTTTTATTTTTCTTTCGTTTCTTCAAAAATCGTAAGTAGAGTTTTAATATTGATTCCTCTTTTTGCATAAATACATATTGCTATGTATTTTTTATAAGGCGACTATCGTCATTCACCGAGCCTTTTCTCAACTCAGTTATTGAGGTCGGCTTTCCAATCTAACTGCGATTCGGCTGAACTTCGTTTTTTTTCCGTGAAGCGACTGCCATCTAACCTCCACAACCCATGGGCGATATCGAATTTCTGTATTTAGACAGGTCGGATTTTTGATTTAGGGCTCCAACTACCCCTAACGACTGCCATGGATGTTCGTATGAAATCCGGGACCGACGCGACAACGTGCTCTCCGAGGCACGGAGGGTCTCAGTGTCTTAAGGAATGGTTACCCATCCTAAGACCGGCCTAACTAGATGTTGCTTAACCTTTGCAATGTGTTAAGATTGTCGGTTACCACTAGACCACGAGCCCCTCGCTCAAGGCGACTATCATGCGAAGGATATCTACTTGTCTTATTTCTTAAAGAATTACTCCAAAATCTTTTAGATAGCTGAAATAAAATAAGTATCTACATAGTATCGGATACTAAGTTGCCCTCGCAACATACTAGGGCCCAAGTCATGCTGCCCTGCACGCGGTGCACCTGCTGACGAAGGACGAGACCCTGGCAACATAACGAAGTGCCAGGAGACGGCAATAGGCTCTTGGGACCAATTTAGTTAATGGTGAATTGTGGTCGTTATGAACCCCTCTGTCTACTCTTTATGGGATAGCGACGTAAAGTTGTGTGTGTGTGTTTTTACACAAAAATGTTCCCCAAGAACCACTCCATCCATTGGTGCAAACCGCATCAAAATCCGTTACGTAGTTTACTTACTATAGAATTTAATGATTAAGTATATCTCGTTATTGTTCGTTTTAACCGACTTCCAAAAATGGAGGTGTTTTTTTTAATGTTTGTTACCTCATATATTTTGACTGGTTGAACGGATTTTAATTTTTTTAATGTTTACCTCCATATATTTGGACTGGTTGAACGGATTTTAATTTTTTTTCCCAAGTGGTCCCATTTCAATTTGGTCCCATTCTGACAATTATTATTTGGTCCCATTTCGGTAATTTGAAGTCGGTCAATTTTGTGTCTGTGTCAATTTTTTACGTGTTTTTAAAAATTTTGAATATTCTCATTTTTGTTTTGATATTATGTTTTGCAGCTTATTTGTTTGGGTAAGGTAAGTACATAAGTATTCCAAAAATTTAATAAACTCGTTTGAATTTCTAATGTTAAATTGACATGAGTTTTTTTAGAAATAGACAATAGCGCTTTTTTTTCTTAAAGTGTGACGTAATATACGTCTAGCAATGAACTCTATAAGTAAGTATCGATACCGTGGGGAAGAAAGGTCGTAAAAGCCAAAATACAAACTTTTCAGGAATAGTAAAAAACGAAAAAAAAAAGAAAAATCTATCATAACTTTTTCAATTTTAGACTTATAATCATAAAGAATAGTGCAAAATATTTGTGTTTTAATGTATTTTAAAGCAAAAAACGTATAATTAGAATAAACTGTGTAATTTAAAAGTAAGCTTGGAGTTACGACGTAAAAAATATTAAAAGTGGTGGATATGCCCCATAAAATTCAATTTTTGTATTGGAGCAAGGGCATAACTACATTTATATTACTTTACTGAAGTTATTTATGGGCGTAAATAACTACGTTAACTAAATTTAAAATAATAATAGAGCTTTAACTAATACCATAAGTGATTTATTTAGCCCTAATATTATAAATCTGAAAGTTTCTAAGGATGTATGGATGTTTGTTACCCTTTAGTAAGAGTATAGTCTAGGAGATCGTGCGGAGTATGGCCTTAAACGGGGCTCCCGTATGGGCGGATAGATTGGCGGTCAGGGTGAACGCGACTTTGTTAAACAGACCTCTGCGAACCGGCCGTCAAAACCATACGGGGTACCGCACGATCTCCGGAGAGGCTGCATGTCTCTTAGGCGGGACCCCTTCATAGGACCTGGAAGCGAGAGCCCTTGCGTCATTGTTTCAATGGCACAAGGAAGCGCTGGGGAGGGACTACAGGCTTGCGACTCGAGAAATCGAGGATCAGCTGTCCCAACTCCGCCAGGATCTCATGCAGACTTGAAGGGTGCGACTTGAGCAACCTAAGTGGGGAACTACCGTCATCGCGGCGGTGAGACCGATCATGGACAAGTGGCTACAGAGGCGGCATGGTGACCTCACGTATCGTGCGACGCAGATCATTACCGGGCATGGATGCTTCGGTAGCTATCTGTTTCGCATCCATCGTGAGGTCACACACCGGTGTCAACACTGCGAAGTTTCCGACGACGACACCGCACTCCACACGTTGGTGGAGTGCTCAGCGTGGGCGAGTCAGTGCCTCGTAGTGGGTCTGGGAGTGGATATCCTCTGCTCTAAGCCATGGTCTAACCATGCTCTAAGCCATGGTCTCCAGCGCGAGTAGGTGAAACGCGGCCGTGTTCTTCTGCGAGCAAGTCATGCTCGCGAAGGAGGCGGCCGAGAGGGAGAGGGAGCGTACCCTCCCCGCTGAGTTTCACAGTCAGGGCGCCGCAGACTCATCTACGCCTAGGATCATCGACCTCCATGATCGAGGTCTGAGGACGGCGGGATAGCCACCCGCCGTCCTTACAGAAGCAGGCTAGAAGGGTTACGTGCTGCGGGGCCTTTGCCCCACAGCAAGCAACCAGATTCACTTACCGACGCGGGATAAAACCCAACCTCAACGACGCGGGATTTTCATTCCGACCAAACCCCCGAAGAGGCCACACAGCTGGCCAAAGTCCGCCGGGCGCCACCGGAAATACCTTCTGGAGTTACCGGAGACGCCCACAGCAATAGACATAGGAGAGGCCGCGATCTCACGGAATAAAAAAAAAAGAGTATAGTCTACACTAAGATATAAGATACCTTTTATCGCAATACTCCTACGGGTATATTGGAAATGTAGTCAAACATTCGCAAGCAATTAAGAAGCTAGTAGCGTAAACATTTAAAGGTGTAAAAGGAATAATATTGTACTTTTAACGAAGTCAAAACGGCGTAAAAGCCAGTTGTTTATGACATTTACTGTTACAGCCAAACTGTTTTAATTACAATAGTGATACGCCCAAATTACTATAAAGTTAAAATTAAAAAGGATTAAAGACATTTAAAAAAAAATGTTTAGGACGTAATAAATACTGGGGTGTAAAAGACAGTTTTTTTAACTTTTTGTAACTTTCAATATACAGATCTCAGACTAAAAGTGTTATTCTTTTAGTCTGAGATACAGATCTATAGAGAGCGAAATTCTGAACATGACTACATTATTAAGTCATTTTCGCCAAAAGTGGCTTTTAAGACCTTTCTTCCCCATGGTATCGGTATGTTTATGGTCAAGGTAGGTACGTAAAGGCATTATGTAGATTCACTGTTTATACAAAATTGAGTTGTCCACTATCAATATAAGGTGCTATTTCATGCAAATCTCTTGAAGATACCACGTGGTCGCGTTGTCTATAGACGGAGTATCATCAGATCAGATATTCACTAAAATTAAACTGCTACAGACAAAATCATTCATCAACTATTAAAAAAACATTAACTAGTACACAACATTCACTACACTTCTAATTAAAAAGCGCTAGATTTGCACATTGGAGTTTAAAAAAAAATACTATGTGCATTGTCACTATTTTCATAATTCCACCGACTCACCATTACATGATTGATGAAAAAAACACACCCGCACTCAACAAAACCTTGTGTCAAACTGCCGAAATTTCACTATTTGAAAGGTCATCTAGCGTAATATTCGATTTTTGAAATCAGCTGTTTATTGCTTGACCTCTGTTCACCCACAATTTAAACTGGGATACGTCTCTAATTATAATTGGCATTCAAAGGTCACTGTCAGGGTTTTATTATTTTTCTTATTTTTATTATAGCAACACCTTAGGTAGGAACGCGTTTATTTATTTTGCCGGTACGAAAGCATTTTAATTGATAGGGACCGATACAATCATTGTATTTTTTGTCTAGACTGAATATTTTTGCTGAAAATAGTGACGCCATTTTAGGTTGTCGCGACATTGATAGCGCATGCGTGAACAAGACTCGATTAGAATAAATAATGCTATTATCTTCCATCCAAGGAAAGGAAACTATCGGACTGCTGAGATTATATTTAGTGGTATGTCACATCTGTCCTGGCTGATGGGATTTTTTTTGTTGGTTGTTTGAATTACAGGTCGGTTATGGATTTTCTATAGTGCCCAGACGACTATAGGCTTGCCTCCAGAGACATGTTTGTATATACCTACTTATCATAGCTTGCCCTGTATAACGTTGGACCAAAGTCATCATTCATCATCATAATTTTAGTCCATTTGACGCCCACAACTGGGCATTGGCCTCCCCTAAAGTTTTGGGGAATTCAACCTACATTATACCACGCTGGCCAGACGGGTTGTTATCGAGTTTTTCTTCTCTAACTGGCAAAGTGAAGTGTGGGTGTTTAATGCACCTCTGCCTATCCCTTCGGGGATATAGGCGTGATATACCTATGTCTGTCTACCTGCTTAGTCGAAAACTGTAGATTTTGTGTGTTTGCGCTCTAGTTTGAAATATCATGCTTTTTGAGTCAGCAAATAGGTAAAAATCAAGCTGTCATAAAACAAAAAAATCATTCAAAGTAGGGACCAAATATCCAAACCTACTTCAACCTTTCGCCGGTGTTCCAGATACTGAGTTGCGTCGGTATTACTAGATATAAATCTAGAAATACCGACGCAACTCAGTAATTAACTTAATATTAATATTATGTATTCTACTGGCATTCCAGGTACTTAGTAAACTTTCAAGGGAAGCTTTCACGTAGCAGTTTAAGTGCACGTGTCCCATTCAAGGCTGTACAGTATAGCTAAATGCTTCGCAGACCTTGTCCTTGATAAAAATAGATTAATTTACTTTCTGATCTTGTTATTCGAAGCTTTCTCTTAGTCGGACGGGTTTCAAACTCTCACATTTTGTTATTTTCTGGAAGGTATTATGCACCTACGTATTTATAAGGAAAAGGGGAGAGTGGGCCTGTATACACCTATAAAATAAGAGTAACTATAGAATCTTTTATTTTATTCCGCAAGGCAAGGCCGCAATTCATCTGTTGCCCGGAATGAACCAGATTCTTTCTCTTACAAGGAGAACACTATTGAGGACTCGATGCCGATGCTAACGCTCCCTACATTTAGGCTGGATCCTGGAGGTGGCCCCCGCCGAGGTCCGTGGAAAACACAGAGCCTCGGACTTATTCAGTGCCACTTCCAGTCCCAGCTGCCGTAACCGACCCACGACTTGAGCAACCCCAGTCGTGACCTTGAGTGTTGCCTCCTGATGCGTTTCTCCCCGCGCCGTGACGAGGGTATCGTCGGCGTAGCAAGTTACGCCGACGCCCTCAGGCAACACACCCCGCAACACCCAGTCGTATCCGATGTTCCACAGGAGACTACGGAGAATACGACGGAGGTAGAGAGGCACTCCGTGATAGACTAGTGCCTCCCTAACACAGCTCCAGGGTAAGGTGTTAACCACTCAGCCACCATATATGACTAATCTGTAACAGTTGAATGTCCTTCCGTGAACCTACGTTTCTTTTTTCTTTCCGTTCACTGTTTCTAATTCGCACGGACTGAAGAGATTCTTGTCACATAGGTAAAGACAGACAAATTTATTTTCAGTTGTCAATATTGTAATTTTATGATTAATTTAATAATTGGGTCAATAACTCAGTTGTATCATCATCCATCACAGAAGGGTTGTCCCGACTGGAAATCAAACCTGTACTCCAGTACAGAAAGCGTATCATTAGGTAACACACTCGACGACGACTGCGCCAACGTCACCGTCAGTTGTCAAATCTTTGTGCTGTTCGACCAATATACGAAAATTCACAAAATACTAGATTCAAAGTAAGAATGGAAAGAAATTACGCAAGAAATGGCGGTATGGTCAGAAGACTTTAGTCTGCCCGTTCTTGGGCGAACAGACAAAAAACACTTTTACCTGACACCTGAATTAACTGTCAAACAAACGTCAGACTCAACGGGAGCAACGGCTGGTTTAAATATTTATAATATTTTTCACGTGTTATTTACAGAAATTATTACACTACTTAACTGATCTGAGCAATGGATACTAAAACCACAATAAATAATCAACGAAACCGTAAGTATGCGCCTAGTATTAGTAACAACCATTTCTTTAAAACCGCCTTCTAATTTCTCTATATTATATGTTGTTCTAGGCTTTTTAAAGTTATCTCTGAAGAAATCAAGATTAAAAGCGACTCAAGACATCAAGAAACTAAATCGCAGTTCTGAAATTATCATATTAGATGAGAGTTTCGATAGGTTAAGGTCTGAAACACCTGTAAGTATATTTTTGTTATCATCCCACTGCCTGTATTTATTGGCAATATCTATAGATTTGTCATTATTGTCCTATAATTAATTTAAAAAAAGCAAAATTGGCGCATTTCATTTCATTATATTCATTAAATACGTATGCCAATTTTCCTTTTTTCAGCACATTATATCTATCAAATAAACCTAAGTTGAAAAGGATGAATGTAATGCTTATATTTCTAAACTGAAAAACCAATAAGTGCTTCTGTTTCACTTTAAGGTACAACAAAGTCACAAAATTTACTCTCCGATTGTAATTAATGATTCAGGTGACTTATCCTGTAATGACGAACTACCTAAAGTTACACTTAAAGTTCACAAAGAACCACCGAGCAAGATGGGGAATGTAAGTAAGCAGTGCTTTTCGTATGAATATAACAAATGTAATTACTGGAGATTTTAATGGTGTGGCCATGAGTTTTATTGCCAGATTCTTTTCTTAAAGGCTCTATACGTTGCTCACTGATTCGGAATCTAGCATTAAATGAAGAGTAGACATTCATAAATGTTACAAAATAATAATATATTTTTGCCTTTGACATTATTTGAATAGTAGAATATCAGCAGGACACACTAACAAAGAAATTCAGACACACTTGAAGTGGATGGTAAATCCACAACCATACTGCATAATGTGTGTAATCAGATGTCCCTACTCTAATCCGATCTTGTCAACTACCTTTCAATTAATTGACAAAATTATAATTTATACATTACAGTTGTCATTCAACTGCTCAAGTGAAAACATCATTACTGAACCCCGACCAAGCAATGGTGGTTGGTCACCCGCACAAAATATCATCACAGCGACACCCAGACATGATGCCACACCATCCACACCCAATGATATCGCAAACGAATCTCAAGAACAGTGCTCTATAAAAAAAATCCAACAATCACAAAAGAAATTACTCAACGACTTATACGGTGAAACATGGAAATCAATACCAAAATTATTTAAAGCGATCTCAGCAAAGTATGATAACTATGACTCAATATCAAAAAAACTACAATTTGACGATGAATGTTCTGACAAAGAGAATATCAGACACGATTTGAAACGAAACAAAATGTTGTATTTAACTAACTCTGATATTAAACGTAAAGTTGATATATCAATTACGGATACAGACAAGAAAAGTAAGAAAAAGTTATACACAGAAATAGTTCCGAGTACTCCAGAAGTACCAAAGATTAAAACGTTGAAACCAAGAAATGTTAATAGTACTACAAAAAAATCTAAAGTTAACAAAGCAATGAGTGTTACAGAAATGGTAGAAATTATGAAGAGTGATGTGGATGTTTTGACAAGAAAGGTTGAGAACTTAGGTGTTGGTAGATCAGTGACGCCTACCGTTGAAACTTGTAAAAAATTAAGCTTTATGGGATCGTTAGCAGGTGAGACTTATACATACATACATTAAAAGTGCAGTTAGCAATCTAAATGTACTATTTATTATACACCTACTTCCCAAGTACATTGACTTTTCATCACATCAGCTATCTGTGTGTAAAATTCCCGTTAAAATCAATTTAGCCATGTTAGATATTAGCTGAAACAAACAGACAGACCGACAGAGAAAATCTAAATCTTTGAATACATTTTTTTTTTATGTTAGTACTGTGACACTTAAATTTTATTTGATTCCAGACAACATACCCTCATGGCGATGTCATGTAGAAGCCATACAATATAGGGACAACTACAAAAGCCTCCGAGAACACCTGACAAGGCGTCTCTTTGTGGAATTCAATAAACATGTGTTTGATAACGCCATGGACGATGACATGCCCATCCTTTGGGATACTAAACTTCGGACTACTGCAGGGTAAGGTTTACTTATTGGTCACCAAGTATAGTGACCTGTTCGTAGCCTAGTGACTAACGGGTTGGACTTGTTTTTTGACAATGAGTTTGATCCACAGTAACCATTATACTGACAAAAACCGGTTTCCAACCGCTCATTTGCAATTCTGAACAACTTTTCTTGTCTTGTCCCACACTTGGAGCTTGTTTGGAGTAAATAGTTCTTCTGTGCGGGACTATCAACCATTACCTTGACATTGGCAAAATAAAGACCCTTAAAACAGGAAGAACCATTTTACTGACGTGAACTCACCCTTAACACAAGGAGTTTTAGCTGGAGAGGTTAATGGGAATGCTAGTAGATCGTATTTTATTAGTATTATTATTTTGAATACACTAGCAGCTTATAGAGCACTACTAGCAATTTGCGATTGCTATCATTTTTAAAGACAAAATCCTCCGGTTGAAACAGATTGTATTTGCAAAAAAATGTAAAATGTGATATATACTGGCAAATTAGTTACATTATATATTTTTTTTAATTACAGCACAACAACTAACCGTCTAGTCAAGAACGCAAAAGGCGATCGTATAAGGACATCAAGTATAAAATTGTCGACTAAAGTATTGGATGGACCTGCTCGACTACGTGACACTCTGATACATGAGCTGTGTCACGCTGCTACCTGGCTGATAGATAATGAGCTGAGAGCGGGACATGGGCCGCTGTGGGACAAGTGGTGAGTCTGCTAATAACATGACCTCGGTTTGGTCCCCCATGTTCTCCTAGGAAAAGTGTCGCCAGTAATTGCTATTATTCCATCAATTTTTACAATGGTTCTTTGGGTTTCGTACCCAAAGGATAAAACGGAGACTTCACTGTCTGTCCCTTGGTCTGTCTTGCGCTGTTTCTCATGAACCGTGATAGTTAGAAAGTTGAAATTTTCACAGATGATGTATTTCTGTTGCCTCTATAACAACAAATACTAAAAAAAAACAGAATATAATGAATATTTAAGGGGCTCCCATACAACAAATGGTTTTTTTTCTTTATAGTATCGTTTTTTTCTGTCACTGTAGGATTTGGGAACAAGAAAAATATACACGCGGGCGAAGATTTTACAGACAACCTTGAACCAATTTATCTACATTTGTGTTACAGGGCGAAACGTGCATTACGAGTTTACCCCGAATTGGGGGAAATCTCCCGCTGTCATGACATGGAAATACATTTCAAGTATTCATATAAATGCACCAAGTGTGGTTATAGGTAAGATTCTAGTTAGCTTTACATAGTATTAATGTATACTCGGTTAGGCTTTTAAGTAATATGTAACAACTGTCCTGGCTGTTGGAATACAGAGTGGTCATGGATTTTTTATACTGCCTGGTAACTATTATGTGGGACAAACAAAATTACTGACAGAGTGACGAAAGTAATACACCAGTACTAGTGGTTTGCACCGGCTTTGCAAGGGTAAAACAGTAAACCTCGCGTTTACACGGTATAGGTATTGTCAATAAACATTAAAAACTTTAAATAATTGTACATCATGAATCGCAACAACTATAGTCTAGGGCTGGATCAAGTCCACCACACCAGCGAGTGTTCCCTTTCCAGGAGGAACGTTCTACCAACTTACCTAATAGACACCATTAGCCCAAGGCATAATTAAATAATTGTGTTAATATCTCGAGTTACGGTGCGCGTCGCCAGATTTGAGATTTTTTTGAGAAAAGTAAAAATATATATTTTCCCATTCACTAAAACACTATTTGGGATTTTTGCTCCCATTTTGGTGCAAAATAAAAAAAAAAACAAAAAATCAAGGAACATTAGTGCCAAATTTCGTAGAGATCAGATAAACCATAGTTTCGTCTGTCAGGTTTAAAAATTAAAAAAAATCTAAATAAATTCAAATCCTTTAAAAAGTGTTAAATTGCATATTTTTGCTATTATATCAAAAATTCGCTTAAATGGGCTTCTAAATAAATTCTTTTTTTTTCAGTATCCGTCGCCACTCAAAATCTATAGATATAACAAAAAAATGCTGTGGCTATTGCCGCGGTACTTTTGAGCTTATTTTAAACAAAAAGACTAAAGAGGGGGTAGTAGTGTCCACCCCCGCCAGGAAGGCAGGCCCTAACGACTTCGCCCTTTACGTCAAACAACACTACGCAGCCCTAAAAGATAATACTAGAACCCACGCACAAGTCATGAAGGTATTAGGTGAGAATTTTTCGAAAACTAAGGGTAGTTGACAATTTAGTTAAAAAAAAACAATGTGAAAACATTATTTTTTTTATGATAGAAAATGTTTGCCATTAAATAAAATACATTGTATTTTTTAATATGGTTATGAAATATGAAAATTTGTAAGATTTACACAAGTTTTTGTATGTAATGTTGTAATAGTTAGTTTAATGAAGGAATTTTTTTTTCGAAAACTAGGTATAGTTGACAATTTAGTTAAGAAAAAACAATGTGAAAACATTATTTTTTTATGGTAGAAAATGTTTGCCATTAAATAAAATACATTGTATTTTTTAATATCGTTATGAAATATGAAACTTTGTAAGATTTACACAAGTTCTTGTATGTAATGTTGTAATAGTTAGTTTAATAAAAAAAGATGGTTAATTAAAAAAATGTGAAAAAAGTTTTTTATGATAGAAAATGTTTGCCATTAAATAAAATACATTGTATTTTTTAAATATGGTAATGAAATATGAAACTTTGTAAGATTTTTTAACACAAGTTTTTGGGTGTAATGTTGTACTAGTTACTTTAATAAAAGTCTTTATTTTTCTAAAACCTAGGGTTAGTTAGAAAAAAATTGTGAAATAATTATTTTCTAAATATAGAAAATGTTTGCCATTTAATAAAATATAATGTATTTTTAATACGGTAATGAATCAATATGAAACTTTGTAAGATTTACACAGGTTTTATATGAAATGTTGTAAGTACTAGTTTTATTATAATATATGATATAATTGAAGTCAACTTCGGTTTTATCTAAAGCATTCAATTTTGAGTATGTATTTATTATATAATTTATAGTACAAAAGGTATGTTTTTTTTTGTATTAAAATGTACGAATTTAAAACATGGTATGTTTTTTTTTCGTGCATTTTTATAAAACAGATTTTAAAGGCATTTTTAAGATACTTGCCTTACACCTGAAAAATATTCGACAATTTTATAATATTATCACCTATCACACAATGCCTAATTCATCATCTTTAAGTGTTGTCACAAATTGATTAGTAATTTTTATAATTATAATATTTTCTATGTAAATAAAATATTAGTAGTAAATATTGTTAGATAATTGATTTAATGTGTAATTAAATTTTTTTTTTTCAACAATCCTGTATATTTAGATTTTCATATTATTTATAAGAATTAAAGTAAGAATTACAATATACAAAATATTAAATTAATTTATATTAAATATTAAGTAATTTATAGACTAATTGTACTGGTTACAATGATTTATTTGGCTCTGATATAGATTTTTCTACAGTTATTGTATATTTAAAGATTTACCCCCATTATGGGGGTAAATCATAACTAGTGCACGTCTGTGGCTTCGCCCGCTTGACAAATCATATACACAAAAACCTTCTTCCAGAACCACTCTATCCATTGTTGAAAACCGCCTCAAAATCCGTTGCGTAGTTTTAAAGATCTATGCATATATACAGACTGGAACGACTTGGTTTTATACTTTGTGATTTTATGATATGATGAACCGCTATTATTGGCTAAAAATCTAGATAAAAAATGCCGTTTAGATCCAGAAGAGCTCAAGATAACCTTCTGTCTCATTGAGGTATACAAGAGAACAGATTGTGTCCCTTTCTTCTATAAAGGATAATACATGGTTTAAAATGGCTGTTTAAAACCAACTATGTTCTATTGACCGGTTGGTTTTAAAAAGTGTAGCCTGCAAAGCGCTCTTTTTAATACCACGTTTAAAACCGTGTTTGCAATCGTGTGTTTATCCCTTGACAATCTGTACAGTACCCGGCGATAAATATTGCACATCGACCTTTGGAAAGAGACAATCGGCTAATTTCGGCTTCGTAGAGCGTTATCTCTGTCGCACGAAATACAAACAGTCTGGTATCTATTAGGAGCTGTTAAAACGATTATGATTTGCTTTTTATTCTTTATATAAAATACACCAATTTTTCTATAAGTGTTGGCTTTAGGATCGGGTAAAATAAAAAAAAACATGTTACGAAACGACTGACAAAACCTCACATAACGCTCTACGAAGCCGAAATTAGCCGATTGTCTCTTTCCAAAGGTCGATGTGCAATATTTATCGCCGGGTACTGTACCTATTTTAAAACTCGGATTATGTATAAGACTGATTTTAACAGTCTTGTAAACCTGTAAAAGGCTAGTAACTATTTTTAATTTCGACTGTTCTAAAGAGCATGTAAAATACAATGAGCGAACAAATGTCATTTTAATTCATTCTTTATTGATTTTTTTATGGGTTTATTACCTACTCAGACGTACTGTCTTCAGTTAATGTACGTGTAGTTTCTTACTGTTGGCTTGTACTATTTATTATGTTCTATGCTTTAGGTAGATTATGATTTATGACTTACTTGACCTCTACCAATGTGTATAATAGTCATGTATGTATATTGTATAAAGAACAAAAGTAATAAATAAACATATTAAAAATAAAATTTGTAATTTAATTATCAAAAAAAGGTCACATGCCTAAATTAACATGTTATATTTTTTGACTTTTCTGCGATATTATTAGTATCGAAAAATTATATACTAAAAACCTTCCTCGAGAACCACTCTATCCATTGGTGAAAACCGCATCAAGATCAGTTGCGTAGTTTTAAAGATCTATGCATATATACAGACTGGAACGACTTGGTTTTATACTTTGTGATTTTATGATATGATGAACCGCTATTATTGGCTAAAAATCTAGATAAAAAATGCCGTTTAGATCCAGAAGAGCTCAAGATAACCTTCTGTCTCATTGAGGTATACAAGAGAACAGATTGTGTCCCTTTCTTCTATAAAGGATAATACATGGTTTAAAATGGCTGTTTAAAACCAACTATGTTCTATTGACCGGTTGGTTTTAAAAAGTGTAGCCTGCAAAGCGCTCTTTTTAATACCACGTTTAAAACCGTGTTTGCAATCGTGTGTTTATCCCTTGACAATCTGTACAGTACCCGGCGATAAATATTGCACATCGACCTTTGGAAAGAGACAATCGGCTAATTTCGGCTTCGTAGAGCGTTATCTCTGTCGCACGAAATACAAACAGTCTGGTATCTATTAGGAGCTGTTAAAACGATTATGATTTGCTTTTTATTCTTTATATAAAATACACCAATTTTTCTATAAGTGTTGGCTTTAGGATCGGGTAAAATAAAAAAAAACATGTTACGAAACGACTGACAAAACCTCACATAACGCTCTACGAAGCCGAAATTAGCCGATTGTCTCTTTCCAAAGGTCGATGTGCAATATTTATCGCCGGGTACTGTACCTATTTTAAAACTCGGATTATGTATAAGACTGATTTTAACAGTCTTGTAAACCTGTAAAAGGCTAGTAACTATTTTTAATTTCGACTGTTCTAAAGAGCATGTAAAATACAATGAGCGAACAAATGTCATTTTAATTCATTCTTTATTGATTTTTTTATGGGTTTATTACCTACTCAGACGTACTGTCTTCAGTTAATGTACGTGTAGTTTCTTACTGTTGGCTTGTACTATTTATTATGTTCTATGCTTTAGGTAGATTATGATTTATGACTTACTTGACCTCTACCAATGTGTATAATAGTCATGTATGTATATTGTATAAAGAACAAAAGTAATAAATAAACATATTAAAAATAAAATTTGTAATTTAATTATCAAAAAAAGGTCACATGCCTAAATTAACATGTTATATTTTTTGACTTTTCTGCGATATTATTAGTATCGAAAAATTATATACTAAAAACCTTCCTCGAGAACCACTCTATCCATTGGTGAAAACCGCATCAAGATCAGTTGCGTAGTTTTAAAGATCTACGCATACATATAGAACGGTTCTGTGTCTGAATAATAGTTTAATATTTTTGACTGCTTCGGTGGCGTGGTCGGTAGTGTATCCGCTTTCGACGCTGGAGTCTCGGGTTCGATTCCCGGTCGGGACAAACTTTGTGTGATGACACATACGTTTGTACCGAAGTCTGGATGTTTCCTATGTATAATATGTATGTATTTACAAAAAAAAAATGTATATAAGTATTTATATCAGTTTATCTAGTACTCATATCACAAGCTCTGCTTAGTTTGAGACTAGATGGCGTTGTGTGGATTGTCCTAACATATTTATTTATTTATTTTATTTATTTTTATTAAGTAGGTAGGTAACGTACCTTTTATTTGTTTTATTTTTTATTTTGTGTTTTATATTATGGTGTTTTGTGTTTAATGTGATATACAGGTGAATTTTTCAAGTGGGCTTGGATGGCCAAATCCGGAACTATAAGGAATAGCGAAAAATGCTCAAAGGAGTCACGAGCCCGATTTTGATGAAACTTAAAACCTCATCATTAGATTTTTTTAAAACCTATAATCCTAGCTGGGAATCGAACCCATTGATTTAGAAAAAAATTCACACCTTTATTATTACACCATACGATAGTGTTGCTGTTAAGGATCAAATTCTGAGAAGTAATGATATACGGCAAATTTAAGGAAAACTTAGAATTTTCATAAAAATTCATATTTTATGTCAATTTTGTGTCAATTTTGTTCGTAATCACAGAACTGACTATTTCGTCTTCTAAATGATGCTCGTGGGCAGGTACAATTTGAAAGTAGAACATAATGTTGTATCTCGCGTATGGAATTAGTAAGTAGTACTGTAATCACTATAAGAAACAAGCTGGCAAGTACATGTCTGTCTCTTATCACACTGGGCGGAGGCGGTGGTCTCTGCCCAGTGTGATAAGAGACTAAGAGACAGACAAGAAATATGAATTTTATTAAAGTTTTCCTTAAATTTGCCGTATACCATTACTTCCCAGAATTTGATCCTTAACAGCAACACTATCGTATGGTGTAATAATAAAGGTGTGATTTTTTTTTTAAATCAATGGGTTCGATTCCGCTTCTTGGATCGCAGCTTGGATTATAGGTTTTTAAAAAATTTAATGAGATTGATGACTAAGAAAATCGGGATCGTGACTCCTTTGAGCATTTTTCGCTATTCCTTATAGTTCCGGATTTGGCCATCCAAGCCCACTTGAAAAATTCAGCCTGTGTATGAGAAATGTCGGCGCTGAATGTGCTAGCCTGCCACACATGCTCGCACTTATATTCCCGAGGGGTAGGCAGAAGAGGTGCAATATACTGTCTATGGAAAATTCGTAGCACGATTCGTACAATCGGAACTCACCGAATCCTTATTCGTCCAGTATATGCCATATGCAGGAATCGGTCACAAATGCGGCTGAACGTTAATATTTTCCTTGAAGCGATTGCCAACTGATTTCCACAACCCATGGGCGATATCGAAGCTCTGTAGTTAGACCACGAAGATTTTTGTTTTAGGTCTCCAAATCCAGAGGACAACGGACGTTAGATCGGAATTTTAAAAAATTCCGAAACAGATCTTGGGAATGACACAAATATTGATTCGACCTGGTAATCGAACCCAGGACCTCAGGGACGGCAGTCGCATACACAACACTGCGCCACGGAGGATTTGAGAACGTTTCAGCTTTTCCAAAATGACGTACTAATGTCTGACCCTATTTTTTATCTTGGTTCGGAATTTTCGGAATGCATTAAACGCACTTCGCCTCTCCGCTGCGGGGTCAGCGGAGACATAAGAGGCGTCCAACTCCTCAGGGCCTTTTCGTGTGAGAGCAATGGGTCTCTCGGGCCTTTAAAGGCTCTTACCCTATATGGAAAAATTGGCGTGACTGGAATGAATCTTATAACTAAATAAAACAACGAGTTCAATACCGTTTTTCGAGTTTATTTTACATATTAGATGATTACGTACAGTCTTGGGTATATTAAAAAAAGTAATTTACAAGAAATTCAATGTCCGGTGTACACACACACCCAACACATATTATATACATTTAAATGTAAAAAATAAAATAAAATTGGTGGCATTGTGTGGCCATTCTGCCACTCATACTCGTTTTACTTATACATTAACTTTATGTACATAGGAAATATTTTAATGAGCACATATTTATGCTAAATGCCACGTGATTGTTTATGTCAAAAATAATATTTAAATGAAAGTGTGAAGTGTTTTATCGATTTCTATAATTGTTTTACAATTATTTTAGCTATCTATTGTACTGGCAACATTCATTATTTAAATTTGTGTGTGCTAACTGTAGGTTAGTGACCTTTTCGCGCGCGTTATATTTTTTTTGGATTCAACATCACTACCTTACAGCCACCACACGTCATATATATCAACATATCTACACGGATATATTATTTTATTGATAATTTAGACACAATTTAGGGTATAACTAATGGCTTTGAATCGCGTATGCTTAAGCCATTTTCACACATATCGGACGTTCACATATAGACAATAGACAAGACTTTCATTCATCGATTCCAAAATCTGTCAAGGAGTGTCGCGTCCTATAGGTGTGTGTACAGCTTTAGGTTGCTAAATCTGCGAAAGCATTCAAGTTTCTTTCGCCATTGTATTTTTAAGGTACATCCTGACTGGTCATTGCTCACGTCCACACTCTGTTCACCACTAAAGCACGTTTGAACTTTATTTCAAACGTGGCAACATTTATAACAGTTTTATTATTCTATAATGTAACTGGACATAGACAATTTATATGACAAGTGACAAATAGAATATTTTGATATGAAAACATTTAAATTTGACATTAATATTTTATTTATAAAATTGTAGGTGTATTTAACTCAATTATAAATTTCATTTTTAATAACAGATTGGTTATAGATCTATTTTATATGTGTTTATTTAAGGACATGGTAACCACAATTAATTATAAAAATGGCTAATAAACCCGATATTCAATACCCAATATCAGATCGTAATGCAATACTTAAAATTATTTTGATAATATCTTATGTATAACTATGGACAGATTGTTTGAAATAAAACGGTTTTACTGATATCACACATTTAAATCTTCATTAAACACTAAAAATGGATTATTATATTGTGCCTACACTATGAGCTATATGGAAAATTGTACTCAATCTTTTTGTGATTGGGCAACATTGTCAATATGGCAAACCGCTATAACTCGGCAAAATTAAAAAGTTCTTCATATTTATTATATGTGCATTTTGTTCACACAACACGACCCGATGATATTAAACTAAATTTTTCATAAGATATATTTTACACAGACAAACTAAAATTAAAACATAAGCTATTTACAAACGGCCGGTACGTTTTATAATCTTATATAATACCTGTTACGCTAACATTTACAATTTTACATGATTTTCTTTTGACAATGTCAAATGCGTCATGGCTTTAAAATATTAATTAGTTTTAAATACAATTCGATAGGTACGTGTTGGCGTACCTAAATTACTAAGGGTTATTATTAACAAAAATAGCAAATAACTGTACAGTTAAGAGTAGTTAACTAACAATAAAATATTTAGTTTAAAAAATCATTTAGGCTTTTTCAATTCTTTCGCATTGTCATCAATCTATAAAAGTCAATTTGCCAATTCAAGCTGTTGACTTTCAGGATATAGCCACTGCTACAAAGGCCAATAATGATAGTCGTATATCAATAAGCCACAACAGCCTGGTGTTAAATATTATTAAAAATTTAGTTCTGTCGAATATGACAGATTTATGGTAAATCAGGTATGCGAGGGTTGAGGAGATGGATCTTTCATAGAACGGATCCGTAAGAATCCATCTTGAGCCACAAGCATACTATTCCCCTCACTTTCATTCGGAATTTCATCTTGAGGTTGGGAGTATGATGCCTCATAAGCACAGTTCCTAGGAGCTGGCTGAGGGGTGCCTCCCATTCCACAAGGATAACCTCTATCGATAGGGTCTTCTGAAAACCCATACAGATCAGTGGATTTAGGCCTATCAGGAAAACTGTTGCCTTTACCACGTTTCTGACTTCCGCTGGAATTAACCATGGAAGTGGAGGGAGAGTTTCTTCGTTGAGAAATTCTCATTTGTTGGCATGGGTCGTTGTTGTAACTCCTGTTAGGATTTAAGGTTTGAATACCAGAAGCGTGGTAAGACGCATTTTCTGTATTGTAATTGCCGTATTCGTCAGGCGTATGCGGCTGATGGTAGTGATGGCCTAGGGAGGGGTCGTATCCCATTGTCATACAATTCTGGACATTTTTATTCTTCGCCCTGTGCTTCTTACGAGGGTTACTATTAGTTCTCGAAGACACTCTATCGTATGACATGTGTTTGAAATTGTGAGAACTGCGGTTCGAGCCAGCATTATAATTTTGATTTTTTATGTCTCTAACGAAATCAATATCATTGTATTCATGGTCTAATGGATCATCACCTTGAAGGGACTGTATGGCTGGATCACAGTTTGAATAGTGATCATCAGACGCTGATTCTATACCATTATATCCAGCCATGTTGGGATGGTGCTTTATCAAATGATTGGCCACACCCTGACTGGAAGTTGCGTTACTGGATTCTGTTGAGCTGCTGTGTCCAGCGTTGGCTATAGAACTATGCCCTGAATAGTTTTCAGTTCCAGAATTGTTGTCACAGTTTCCAGCCAGTGTATTCAACTGGAACCTTTGGTGGTCTAAAACAGGTCCACAACAAGGTTCGCCCATCGGCATATTTGGATGGTGTCCAGCAGTTTCATAAATTGGTTTACCAGTTCGCATCGTGTAAGTGTGTAAATTTGTGTTCGTGTTACAAATAGCTGGGTAATCAGATTCGAATTGCTCGTTGCTAGAACCAGCGCCGCAAGCAAAAAGGCCGAGCCCTGTTATTTTCTGACCGTCAGCTTTTTCGTGCTGCAGAGCAATTCCAACTTTCAAACTGATCACCCAAGAAATAAGTGCAACAATGGTGACTTCAAGCAGTCTCATAGAAAATTGGTAGCCCCATTGAAGCCAGTCAAACTTGGTCATGTTGACTTGATTGATGCCAAAAATGCCGTATATTTGCAGACCAGCCATCAAAATGAAAAGTAAAGCTGTCGCTAATTTAATTTGTATCGCGGGCTGCAAATTTTGAAAACTATTTATGTAAGTGTGGCTCTTTTTCTGAAAAACAGTTTTGAGCATTTTATATACATAGAGATAGCATAATCCCAACGTTAGACATACTATAATAAATATTATTTGACACGTAAGACCTAATACCCTCTTTTCAACGCCGTGCGTATTTCTAGTTATTGTGTTACTACTTTCGAAGATATGCAACATTAAACACGACAGCAAGTGCAGACTGCCACCTATTATTATTATTCTAGGACGAAGGAGGAATGCACAGCATGTATTCTTAAAATTAATGCTATTAGTAAGGAGAAATAGAATGATAGAGGCAAACGCAATACTCAGGAAAATTTCTGGAACGTGAAGTAAAATTTCACTTATAAATTTAGGGAGGGAATTATTAATATTGTAAGGATCGTAACACATATAGAATATCCTCAATAGACAAACGAGGACTAAGACTAAATGTAAGATAATAAAGTAATTTTGTGTAAACAAATGCGTGTACTTATTGTAGCAGAATATCTTGAAAATTGAATAAACTGCCAATATTGTGAACATGACAGTTGCTAAGTAAATGTGAAGGTTCCAAGCGAAGGGCCACGCGGCTCCAGGGCGTTGTATCGGCCCGTTGTTCTTCGAATCGTGTTTAAGAATCTTTTTATCGGAATTCACGGCGAGATTATGGTACCTCTCTGTCGACATTTCTGGGTCTTTTAGCTCAAAACCAATCGTAGTCGCAGGAGTATATTCCTCCTGTCTGGTATCATTCCTATTAGATTGTTTATTTGTCGTATATTGGAGATTTCTTCTAGTATTAGTTTCGCCATTTTGATCTATAATTAAAGGTCTATCTAGATTATTCATTTCTGGGTCCATGACAGCTAAAACTGCACCTTCTGTAGAAGAGTCTCTATTAGCGTCACTTAAAGTGACTCCAGCATCTTTGGTGACGTAAATGTCACTTCTGGAAGTCTTTTCATGGTTGTGGTGAGGTTTGGCAGTGACTGTTCTTAAAAGGACGTCGGGAATGTCCTCTTTCCTTCCGTTGGATCCTGACAGGATCCTCGATATAGTCGGAATGTTGAGCGAGTTGGGAACGAAGTCGGTGAAGTTGGCCTGGTCTGTTCCTGACTGCTTTACGTCACTGTCTAACTCGTCCGGCTGGAAGAAGATTAGTGAAAAACGTAAAGTATTACGACTTAAATAAAAAATGAAATCAGATTTATCATAGCTGAAGACAATTGATTGGGAATTGATGAGGAAATTTATTAGAAACAGCATACCTAAACGAATTGTGGCAATGAAAACATAAAGGTGTAAAGTACTACATCTTTTGACTTAACGTTAAGAGAGACTACAGTCTGGAATTACTATTTGGGTTCGGGTAGAAACTCCCTGCTTTGAAAGGCACGTTAAAAGTGGGTCCAAGCCGTTCGAAAGTCAAACCAGATGCCTCTGAACATCTGTGGCGTAAGGTTGGCTTCTATCATACGATAAGAAGAAGAAGACCAGCTTACCTTATGACTAGGAGTGTTTAGAGCTTTCTTCTTCTGCGGCTCGATGCCCGGCGGCGGTAGGGGAGGTGCGGGCGGAGGTGCCGGCACTTGTGGCGATGACGTCTCCTGAAAACCAACAAATTTACGAATCAGCTTTTTGCTGGTATACTGCAGAGAACTGTGCATTCCCACAATTAAGAGAAATTATAGTATTGGGTCCTATATCTTCCTTTATTTTCAGACTTAGATCAATGCGAGACATCAATTAGTTGTTTCTCATACTAGTCTCTAATTTAGTATTCATCACAACATTTTGTTTTTTTTTGGGAATGTAAGTAAATAGTACCTGTCCAGGTGGTCGAATGGGTATCCTCTCGTGTCCGGACCCCAGTGAAGGTGGCGGTATGGGCCGCCGGTTGACGTAACTGTTCCCATCTGTATTGGTGCCTGAAAACAAGGTCAAAAAGGAGTTAATACAACGTACTACGGTTTTATAAAGGTAATATTTTTGCAAATGCTGTGTTTTGTACATATTTTGACATATATTCAAAATTAGTCAATATGACGTGATGAGAAAATGTTGATTTAACTTTAATAGTAGAATGTGGATGAAATGCAACACTACCTACCCACTCGGAGATATAGGTATTTATATATATGTATGTAAGGGTTTATTTTCAACCTTCTGTTTCGTTGTGGTGTAGAGTCACTTGCAGATGAAGTTAATTTGGGCTTTTGTGATCTTACATTTAAGATCTTATTAAATACCTTAACCTACTGAAAATCAATACAATGAAACTCACCTCTAAGTGTAGGCTTATCAGCGAATGGGTTCTTGAACTCAGGCGGCAGAGGGGGGGTGAAGAAGGCTCTTCCGGGGGGAGCGTATGAGGGGACTGCCGCACCTCCCCCCACTCCCGCCAGGAGAGCCGCGCCGTGGTGCTGGGGAGGCCTGCAAACAAAAAATCATTGTTAATACTAAATTATTTTAAAGTATTTAATTAACTTTTATAATATAGGTAATACTTAAGTACCTATAGTATTAAAATTTATGTTTCTTAGCCGGGACCTCTCCGTGAGACCTGGAAACGAAGGCTTTTTGCATATTGCCGTGCCTCAGCTCCTAACCTCTTTCATCTATTTTTTTTTCCAATAAGTTGTCTTATGCATACTTTTATTCCTATCATAATATATTTATATATTTTATATTTATCTCTGTTTATTCAATAGTATTAATGTTTTTATAAATAGTCCGAGACGCCCAGGACTTTAATTGGCTGTGCCATAGCGGCTGGCACGTAAGATTTTATTCCCTTTAATCAACATTTCATCGCAAGGCAACGGGTTTCAAATTTTATTCAAAACTATAATATAGCTGCTACTTTTTATTAAATTCATTCGGCCAATTTGGACATAACCCATTATATGTGTGGCCGGTGACGGCAATAGGCTTGCTCCCTATTACGTGGGACTAAAAATACTGGCAAATTGTGGGTGTGTAATGCACTTCTGCCTACCCCTTCGGGGATATAGGCGTGATATGTGTGTGTCTATCTCTCTATTTTTCCATACTCAGTTCATTCCTGTACCTTTCCTTTCAGAACTCTTTGCATCTTTCTTCTAATCATACACCAATAACTATCCACGTGTTATTTTAATTCTATCTACTGATGTCCATCCAAAGGTCTGAAAGGCCTGTAAGAGATCACTCTTGGTGACAAGGCCGCCATTTTATATACTAAATTCTGTGTTCTTTTGTAAATTGTATTGGTGTACACCAGGGGTTCCCAAACTTATTTTGTCTACTGCCCACTTTGATAATAAATTATTTTAAGCGCCCCCATTATTTTTACCTACTTAAAAACCACTATAACTTCAAATGAAGAGTGCGCCCTGGTAAGCGCTGGCGTCTACTAGCGACACCGACGATTTTTATTAATCTTGGTGAATACAAGACCTTTTTGAAAAAAATCCCTTTAAGAATACTAGACACAGGAATTTGCAATTTTTTGAGATGTATGTTGTGTAATTTATTACCAAGAAGTAACCAAACTTTGGATTATTGTCTAAAGTGGCGACTTTTGACAATACTTCAAAGTTTTTCTGGGTCTTACCGCCCCCCTTTAGACCTGCAGCGCCCACAATGGGGCGTTATCGTCCACTTTGGGAAACGCTGTGTACACTAAAGTATATTTTATTCTATGTCAGAAAGCGCCTATAGTTACGTTTAAAGAGATTATCTTACATAAGGTATAGTAGTAGGTAGCAGGTAATAGATATAGAGACAAATAGAACTCCGTGTCTATTCTGTATAAATAATAAACTCTAAGGTGAGTAAATAAATATTCTATGCACATTTGCAGTATTCATACAATTCCAGACAAACCGCGAATGTTAAACACTTTAATATGGGTTTCCGAGTAAACATTCAATCATAGGCAAATATAATGCAGCTCGCATCGCGATTGCTTCACGCTATAGGGTTGTCTCTCAACATAAATACATGAGTGCCCTACTGATCGCAATCGACACAGTGGAGGATTGAAAATTGGAAGGTACTTTTTGAATTAAAAAAAATACACAATTAAATGAAATGTCATCGTCGCTGGTCACAGCATTCTTAGGGAATGGTGGGTTCGAGACCTGCCGATGGCATTTAAGTTTTTGTGATTTTCAATTTCGATGTAAATAGTAGAAGCAAACTGATTGCTTTCAATACAGAAATATATTGAAAAGAACAATTGGAAGGTATTAAAGTTAGGTATATAAAGATTTTTTTTCGCTACTTACATTCTAAATCTATGAGTTGACCAATATGGAATAACAATAGATTTTTAAACTTTAATGATTTTCACTCATACATAACTGTGTTTAATCAGGAATTATTCGTGATTTTGTGATATTTGCAAAGATAGTAAGATAGTAAGTAGGTACCTAGTACACTATATTAATTTATTTACATTTTTTTTTTAAATGGAACCTTAAAATTGGCAACCCTAGACAACTGGCGTTTGCTATTTAGAATTACTTAATATTGACTAGTAAAAGACGCTTCTTGGGAAGTTATAAAATAAACATTAAGAATTTTGATTACATTAATCGAATGTTATTTTAATGTTAACACTTCTTCACGCGTCCAAATACTTTTCTTGTATGTACCTACCTAAAGCTATCAACATTTTCGAGGACACCTTTACGAGGTTCACTGGACTGATAGTTCAAGTTCTGGCAAGAATACTCTGTGTTAAGACGGCAACAGGCTCGCCACCTATTACATGAGAACGGTGAACGCTGTCTACTCTTTCAAGGATGATGACGTGACTTTCAACCGACTTTCAAAAAAAGGAAGAGGTTCTCTATATTCCGACTGTTTTTGTTTTTTTTTTTTCAACAGACTTTCAAAAAAGGAGGATGTTCTCAATTCGACTGTTTTTTTTTAATTTGTTCTACTAGGTGAACCGATTTCGATTTTTATTTTAATTGAAAGCTGGTACTTCGGTCCCATTCAGACAATTATTAGTCCCATTTCGGTAATTTGAAGCCTGTGTGAATTTTTGACGTTTATTTTTTTCTTTAATGTTTGTTACTACCTCCTTAGATCAAAAATACTAAAGATATTGGATTCAGTACAAATACAACGCGGAATCTTGGCACTCGAATACTATATGACTGCCTCGGTGGCTCAGTGGTATGAGTATGCGACTGCCGCCCCTGAGGTCCCAGGTTCGATTCTGGGTCGATTCAATTATTTGTGTGATCCACAAATGTTTGTTTCGGAGTTTGGGTATTTTGTATGTATGTATTTAGTATATTTATAAGTATGTTTATCAATCGTCTAGATCCCATAACACAAGCTTATATTAGCTTAATTTGGGCTAGATGACGTTGTGTGAGAATGTCCAAAAATATTTATTTATTTATTTATATAGGTAATTATTACAAATACCATCTATAAAATAAACAAGATTGTACATTGATGGTTGACATAGAAATAATTCATAATAATTAATACAAAAGCGTCAATGTACAGTGCCGTTGTCGCATCCCTCGAGAGTCAGCAAGCGGAATAGGAACTTAGTACGGCGCGCGGTTGGAGCGCGCAGGTGTGCAATGACCGAGGTGAAGTGGTGCAGTTTTTAAAGCACTGATCGGTAATCTAGGTATTTTTGATCTAAGCCTATACCTCATATCTTTGCACTGGGTCAAGATTTGTATAATTGATAGTGGAAGAGTTTGTATACTTAGGATGTAAATTTTCAAGAGATGGAAGGCATGACAGTGATATTGAGCGAAGAGTAGTGGCAGGTAATCAGGTAAATGGGGCACTGTATAGCTTTATGAACAGCCAGAACGTGTCTCATAAGGCAAGGATGTCTGTACATTGAGGAGTGCTTATCCCTACACTATAATATGGTAGTGAATGTTGGGTGTGGCAGGGAAAGCATCAGTGTAGAATAAATGCCGTCGAAATGAGAAGTTTGAGATGTATAGCTGGTGTGACTCTGATGGACAAACTGATAAACAGTGCGATAAGAGTACGTTGTGGTATGTCAGAAGATGTAGTAACCAAGGTGGAAAAAGGGATGCTTAGATGGTTCGGGCATGTAGAGAGGATGGATGGCAGAAGACTGACAAAACAGATATATGAAGCGAGTGTGAATGGAATGCTTGTAAGGGTCGACCAGGCGAACATACTGCGACCAAATCGCAGATGTCTTAAATAAACGCCAGGTTAAAAGTACCAGCAACCGGCGACCATGCATGAAGACTTAAATGAAAGTTGAGGAAGCGAAAGAAAAAGTAATCCAGGATCGTAGCAGGTGGAAATCCGTGGTCTTTGCCTACCCCCACTGGGAGAGAGGCGATGTATGTATGTATGTGGGTCCGATTTAGATTTTTTTAAAATTAAAGTTACTATTTACCAAGTGGACCCATTTCAATTTGGTCCCATTTCGGTAATTAGACAATTTTGACGTATTTTATGTACAACACCGGACATGAACAGGGTAGGTTAACCTACCTATAACAAGATTACAAATCTAGGAGACGTTGAACCCATCTTGACCAATATATCTAGACCCATACAATGCCAAAATATATGCGAAATCTAAGCTCAATGTATTGTATGTCACATATGGGTGTGTCGAACTCTGGCACTGTGCCATAATTTGGCCATTGTGTTCGTATTGTGAATACGTAAACCGCATTTTAAGGTTAGAATACGTCAAAGTATTTACTCAAAAGTACATTAGCTGAAACTGTTCAAAAACTAATTATGACGACGATATACAAACATAGGCACCTATATTATAATCACGCATTAATGTCTCAGAGGTCTAGGTATTATACACCCACACTTTTTGACTGCTTCATTGGCGTAGTCGGTAGTACACCCGCTTTCGACGCTGGAGTCTCGGGTTCGATTCCCGGTCGGTACAAACTTTGTGTGATAACGTCTGTACCGTAAATGTATTTAAGTATTTATTTCAGTTAACCTAGTACTCATATCACAAGCTCTGCTTAGTTTGAGACTAGATGGCGTTGTGTGAATTATCCTAACATATTTATTTATTTACTTTGCCTATAATTTGTTTGTTTTGTTGGAAACGAAAGATCGCCGAAAGTCGAAATCTGTAGTGCCTGCCTACCCTAGTGGTAAAGAGGCGTGATTTTATGTAGGTATGTAATGTATGTATGTATGTATCCACGTCTGTTTCGCCGAAGGGATATACAGAGTCATATCATACGCCCATTTTATTGATTCAACGTAAAAAGAGACGAGCTTATTTGCCGATAAACGGGAACTTTAATGTTAGCCAAAGTCTCGTCCGTTGATCGGCAGGTGTACCATATGCAAATGAAGCTTCGACCTCTAAAATCTTGGTGGGACCAAGAGAAGTGATTAGGTACCTTATTACATCTTTGGGTAAATAAAGAGCAGAATACCGTTCAACGTATCTACCAGTATGAAAAATGTCGCCCAAATTCGTACTGCGTGAAAATTTAACTACAATACCATTATAAATAATCTTACATTTTGTGTACGAGGATTGGTATTGTCAAGAAAATAATTTAATTATCTAAAAAAATACCATTTGTTAGGCATAACTCGTTAATAGATGTCGAAACAGCAGGCTTTTTTTTATAATAATATAAATTTTTGTATCATTATTCATTATGTATTATAATTAAAATAGTTGAGTTTGTTATCAAATGAATACAAAAAACAATACAATAGGTCTATAAAAATGTTTTGCGATTAAGCCTTGAATGAAATGACTAGGTTAGTTCCGCTATTGGCTACTAGATGGCGGCGGCGAAATGCAAACAAAACGTCTGGCGAATCATGCATGTTCTACAATGACATAAGAAAAACTTAAAGATGGTGAATAGTTCCACCACAGATTATATATTTAGTATTTTCCTTCCAAATACCGATAATTGGGTAAAATTATCGAAACCAAATCAGCCATCGTCCAATTTTTCCTATATTAGGTAGGTAAGATACCAAATATTAAATGATTATGCCACGTTAGATGTTTTCAAGCATTAGCGTTAATATTTCAAACACAATCATACTTAGAATGTACTTAAAATGTCAGTTCCAAAATGACACGATAAACATGACAGGTTGTTGAAACTGTATTGACAGTTTTTCTTTTTTTTTAAGATTCTATTTTTAAAAATGCCGCTCAAATTCAAAGTTTGAATGACATTCTGACATATAAACGCTGTGTACAGTTAGAAACGCATTTCTGAACGAATTACTTTTTAGTTTTTTTTTGGAGGTGGATGCGGCAAAAAAAGGTCAATGGCCCGCCATAAAAGCCTCTATAACTCCTGAATTAACAGAGTATCAGTTATAATAATACAAGAAAGCCTGGAATAGTTTGTGGAGGAGGCTTTTACCGCACAAGGCGGCTCATAACACACTATATTATTATAGTGTGTTTATTTTATTTGTTAGTAATGTTAGTTTTATACTTACAGTATGTTAGTGTTGTTAGGTGTACGAGCCGCCTTGTTTCCTAAATTTTTCATAAGAAAAGTTTAGGAATAAGTAAGTATCATTGTGTAAGAGATAATAACATAACATAACATAACATAGCATCACGCCTTTTTCCCCGAAGGGGTAGGCAGAGGTGTGCAAACACACCCACATCTCGCCAGCTATGTTAGGTCCCATGTAATAGGGGGCGAGCCTATTGCCATTTACCGGGCACAAGTTCCAGACTCTGGGATAATTATCTAGATAAAATTCTAAAGAGAATTATACATTATCCACCAGACCCGGGAATCGAACCCGAGACCTCGAGTGTGGCATATAGTGTCCGTACATAGTACCATTGTGCCACCGAGGTAGTAAGGGTAGTAAGAGATAATAAAGCTATTTATTTATTATTTATTTACTATACGTTATAGTTTTCCTTTAAACTTGGGGGGTAAGGATCCGAGTTTCCCTTGTACAAACCCCCCCCCCCCCCCCCCCCCCCCCCGGGTTTGTACAAGGGAAACTCGGATCAAAACTCTTAGTATCGAAGACCCATAACATATAATAGATATACATAATTACCTACAAATAATTTTAACACATATTTATGCGATCAACTCACTGTTTGCATAACGATTACGCGAAACTTAAAACATAAAACAGATTGCAAACACGATTAGTCGTGATCGTGTCCGTTGTAACTCTAAGAAATTTGCATAATCGCACTACCTCAAGTTTACCAACGACTTATAAATCGTTACGTGGGCTGTAACATCAGCGGATTGGGTCTCGAGTATAGAGGCAACTTTTTTTAAGATATTAAGAAAGAAATTATAAATAGATTACAAAAACTGATGTCATCAGAAGGACTCGAACCCAAGGCCTTTCCCTAACAGGGGAATGCTAAAACTAAAACTACGCAACGGATTTTAATGCGGCAATCACCAATGGATAGTGGTTCTCGAGGAAGGCTTTTGTGTACCTACATAATTTGTTAAGCGGGCGAAGCCGCGAACGTCCGCTAGTAGAATATATAACATAATCGATCTACGTAAATGATTTTATTATTTATATCTAGAATTTATTTTTTAAATTTAGTTACTATTTAAAATGTAACCCTGTAATACTATGTTAGAACATTTCTAAACGTTCCGAGTATTTTCAATAGTTACCTAACTGCACTGTCATCTTCGCACACACTTATTTTTTGATAAATTTAAGAAACGTCAGTCAGTTGTGGACTACAAAATACACGCACCTACCAAACTTAAATTCATAACTGCAGTTTTCATGGGCACACAGTAATTGTTATAGAACTTTTGCAGCCACGTATTTTAATAAACCTTGCTAATTCTTTAGTGAACTCCCATTATTTTGTTAAAGAGTTAACATAAAATCAAGTCCTTATCCCCAAAAGAGTAGACAGAAGCATGTATTAAGACCACATTCCGCCAATTTGTTGTTTCCACGTAATAGGAGGCGAGCCTTGTGCCAGGTGCACCGCGGGAAGGGGGGATTTTGACCCCCTTATTTAACACCACTATAATTGTTTATAGGTATTTTATATATGTAACTAGGCGACGCCCGCTGCTTCTCCCCTCTTAGCAAATTATATACTCAAAAACCTTCCTCGAGAACCACTCTATCCATTGGTGAAAACCGCATCAAAATCCGTTGCGTAGTTTTAAAGATCTAAGCATACATACGGATGGAAGTTACTTGTTTTATACCATGTTATTATTATTATGATGTAGAGTTCATTATTCACCGAACCTTTTCCCTACTCAGTTGGGGTCGGCTTACCAGTCTAGCTGCGATTCGGCTGAACTTCGATATTTCACGTAAAGCAACTGCCATCTGACCTTCACAACCCATGGGCGATATCGAAGTTCTGTAGTTAGACAGGTCGGATATTTGATTTAGGGCTCAAACTACCCCTAACGAATGCCATAGATGTTTGTATGACAACCGGGACCGACGGCTTAACGTGCTCTCCGAGGCACGGAGGGGTCTCAGTGTCTTAAGAAATGGTCACCCATCCTAAGACCGGCCTGACTAGATGTTGCTTAACCTTTGCAATGTGTTAAGACCATAAACCCATCGATGTAGAGTTATTTAGCTTCATTATATTTATTTAAATAAATTCTAAAAATATGTTACAAAGTCTAATAAAGCGGTTTTCAGTTTAAGAAACAATGACAGTGTAAACAAGTGAGAACAAACATTTAACTAGGCCAAATAATACGGGATTGTGCCAAGTTCCCAAAACGGTTTTTGTTCAAGTTTCGACTTTACAACAATAAAACCGTACAATGCCTTTGTATTGACACAGCGATTCTCAAAGTATACGCCTACGACCCCACAATTTTTTTTTGTTGGGAGCTTTTTGTAAACAAAAAATATTGTTCTTTATCCAGATTCAAATTTTGACCAACTAATTTACAAAAGTGGAAACATATACGGAAGGTGATTCGGGGCTAAAGTCAGCTCCAGACATACTAACTGGATTTTAGGATAGAAGAGTGAAAAATAAATAATAATACGGATAATAATTATAAGGACCGATAAATATAAGACGCCTCTGTCCACCAAAACATCACCTGAACAGCAAACAAATAAATACCTATTAAGAATAAAAATCAGCCCAGTATAGTATTATTAATAAACAATACTCGTTTAATGTCCAGCAAAAAAGCCGCTCGAACTGCAAAGATTCTATTTATGTAAAACCTAGCTGTTAGAAATTTGGTTCGAATAACAGAGTGGTATAGTCCCAGTATCGGTAATACGCTGGCCCCCTATTACGTGGAACCAAAAAATTTATGGCAAAGAGTGGGTGTGTAATGCACCTCTGCCTACCCCTTTCGGGGTGATGTATGTCTATCAAAAAATCTTTGAGAGCCGCTCAACTTATATCCTCGAATTAACAATCGATATCCTGTTGATTGATCGAGTGTGCGGTAAAACGAATATTTCTTGCAGTGGGCGGAAGGGGGGACGGTCGTCGGGAGGGTTAAGGGGTTACCTAATGGCACGCGGTTCCCAATTTAATATATACCTATTTTCTTCATTGAGAACTTGGTATGTAATCGAAGGTTTATTTAGGGAAGATAAATGCCAATTTTGAACACTTGCAACCTCAGTTATGGTACGAGTATTTACTTGATACAGACAAATATTCAAACTTTTTCAGTAAGTTACCAATTTAAAATCAAATTCAAAACCATTTTATCAGCAAATAAATAATCTTGCCTAGAAATTGTCCGGAAGTAATCGACGTTTTAGAAAGTGTTTATTTGACAAAATAAAAATTAAATTCATAAAATATTTGAGAAACTTAATTAAAACTGAAATTATACGATTAAAAAGCAGAACATAAAAGTGTTTATTTAATATTTTAGTTTTTTAGAAAGTCTGTAGTCATCCTAATTACCATCTATTACGCGATAATTACACAAATTATAGGTGTATGCGTAAGCGCACTATAAAATGCAACATTGGTTTTAGCAGAGAAAGTGGTTTATACTGCTGAAGTCGTATCTAGTTCCATTTTTAAGGTTCATAAGAGATGTACCGGATCTTTAAACACGTATTTCTACGCATAATTAGTAATATATCTATATATCCGGTGACGGCAATAGGCTTGCCCCCTATTACATGGAATTAAAAATACTAGCAAATTGTGGGTGTGTAATACACCTCTACCTACCCCTTCGGGGATATAGGCGTGAAATGTGCGTGCGCGTATATCTATATATATCGGTAGAAAAATTAAGCATCAACAACTTTCCAATACTTTCAAACTAAAGGAAATATTGTAATCTATATTTAATACGACAATTTGTCTGTCTGTCCGTCCGTCGCGTTTTTTAATTTACATACATTTTGCATGAAATATTAAAATAAGGATTCTTTTTTTTTTATATTTTATATGTATCTATATATTTATATATTTTTTATATTTGAGGCGATACAAAGTTCGCCGTGATAACTAGTACTCTTTAATCTCTTTATATAAAAATGAATCCCTATTTCCCTTGGTCACGACACACGCGTGAACGGCTGGACCGATTTGGCTAATTTGGGTCTTAAAATATTCGTGGAGGTTCAGGGAAGGTTCATAAACAAAATTTCAGGCGGTACGAAGTTCGCCGGGACCACTAGTGTTTTTTTTTTTTTTTTTTTTTTTTTTATATTTGGTTCGCCAAATTGACGCCGCCCGCCTGGTGGTAAGTCGTGACGACGTCTAGCGATTGTGGGCCACTCTCACAGCACACATTACTATTGAGAGTGGGCCTCAACTTGACGACCTACTGATGTGCCTCTTGACGCTCCGCTTAAAGAACCCAGGATTATATGTGGGAGGAAACACGTGCACAGGCAGGCCATTCCAGGCCACTATCGTTCGGCAGAGAAACGAACGTTTAAAACGTTCGGTTCTCGCGAACATGCTATCCACTGTGTGGGGGTGGCATCTCTGCCCGGCACGAGTCGTTCGGGATCGGAAGGAAGAGGGTGGGATCAGATTGAAGAGCTCTTCAGAACACTCGCCGTGGTAAATACGGTAGAATGCGACCAAGGAAGCTATTGTTCGGCGCTGAACTAGCGGCTCAAGGCTTCCCGTTACCTCCGGACAATCTATAATACGGATAGCCCGTCGCTGCATAGCGTCGAGAGCGTCCAGCAGACACTTCGCGGAGCCGTCCCAGAGGTGAGAGCAGTATTCGACGCAGGGTCTAATCTGCGTCTTGTACAGCAGACACCTCTGGTCCGGTGTAAAGAATCTCTTTACCTTATTCAGTATTCCTAGTTTCCGCGAAGCTAGCCCTATACATCTTTCGATGTAGTTTTTATTATTGAGCTCTCGACGAACGTCTATGCCAAGGATATCAAGGTTGTCCTTCATTGGTAATAAGGCATTCTGAAGAGAGGGTAGGGGAAGGAAAGGGGATTTCTTCGCAGTAAATGCACACGCCTGTGTTTTGCGGGCATTGAACTCGACCAGGTTCTCGGTACCCCATTGAGAGATACTGTCGAGGTTACGGTCGAGATCAGCCACGAGTCGTCGTCTCTCCTCCTCAATCTCAGATCGCCCCGCCGTCGGACGAACCGAGTAACTCCCGTGCAGTGTGCTGTCATCTGCATAGCAATGAATGTTCCCGAGGGATAGCATATCATTGATATGCAGAAGAAAGAGAGTTGGTGATAGTACGGACCCCTGCGGTACCCCGGCATTCACTTGCAAGAAGCGAGAAGCCTAGCCATCGCTGAGGACCCACACTCGGCGCTCGTTTAAAAAGCTGGCAATCCAGCTGCACAGTTGAGGAGGTAGACCATATGCCGGAAGCTTGGAAAGGAGCGAAGCATGCCAGACCCTATCGAAGGCTTTGGCGATGTCCAGGCTAATAGCCAAAGACTCGCCGTGCCTTTCCATAGCCCCACCCCAGACATGCGTTACGAATGCTAGAAGATCACCCGTTGATCGCTTTGGCCTGAAGCCGTATTGTCGATCATTGATTAGCGAGTGATCCTCTAGGAATTGCATGAGCTGCTTATTTATAAGGAGCTCAAGCACCTTGCAAATGACTGTGGTGACAGCTATGGGCCGATAGTTGCCTGGATCGGACCGATCCCCTTTCTTGGGGATCGGTTGTACGTTCGCCTCCTTCGAGACCTCCGGCACGAGCCCTGAAGAGTATGACAGGCGGTACAGACGCGTTAATACTGGAGACAACTCAGCTGCACATTTTCGTAGCACCACTGCCGGAATGCTGTCAGGGCCACTGGCTTTCCGCGTGTCGAGTGACCGCAGCACTGCCCGTACATCACATTGCCTGATAACAATATCAGGCATTGTGTGGCCACAGTTGGCGATGGCGGGGGGCTGCAGGCCACGGTCGTCGACCCGGGAATTAGCCGCAAAGAGGTCTGCGAGCATATCCGCTTTCTCTTGGGCTTTGTGAGCCAGTGTTCCATCTGGGTAACGCAGCGGTGGCAGCGAGGGCTGACAAAAGTTAGATTGCACGGCTTTGGCCAGTTGCCAGAATCCACGGCTGCCCGTGGGATGGGAAGTGAGCTCCTGACCAAGCCGCGCGACGCGCTGGGCATCCGCTCTCTTAAAGGCCCTCTTACTCGACTTTGTGGCCCGGTTGTACGCTGCTTTGAGGTGGCCCACGTTTGGGTCGCGCACAGCCCGGGCCCTGATCCAGGCGCGATATGCCGACTGTTTCTGTCGAACAGCTTTGGCACAATCTCGCCCGAACCAGGGACGGGCTCTGCGGATACTGGCGACATCAGTGAAAGGGATGTAATAATCCATCCCTAAACTGATCTCGCCAGCAATAGCAGAAGCACTATCCGAAGGAGCCTTTCCTACAAAGCAGCGCTGGCTCCAGGGGACGGACGCATAATAATCGCGTAGACCGTCCCAATCTGCTGACGAGTAGTGCCATAGTCGTCGTGACGTTTGTACAGGACGTGCAGGAGGTGACACCTTCATGACAGCGTGAACAACACAGTGGTCGGAACTACCCAGTGGGGCTCCTACCGAAACACTGTACTGGGCTGGGCGACTCGTCAGCAGTAGATCCAGCAGAGCGAGCGCGTGATCTGACCTGTCTGGTATCCGGGTTATCCCGCATACCATCTGGGTCAGACCGTGGGAGAGAGCGAACGCATGGGCGGCTCTACCCGCATGATCAGTCTTGAGGGACCCCAGCCATTCAAAGTGATGGCCATTGAAGTCCCCCAGAAATACTAGGTCAGCGTTCGGGAACCGCACCTGCGCTTCATCAGCCGTCTCGCTGAGGTACTGGAAGAGCTTTGTTGTCTCAGAATCCCCTGTGTGGGATCGGTAGACGCACACGTAGATCTGGCTCATAGAGCCATGGTCTACGTGCAGCCAAAGGACGGAATTGGAGGGGTTCTCTAGGCAGCGCAACCGGCGGCAGCAAATATCCGCCCTAACGAACACGCACACCCCGGCTTTGTCTCGAATGTTCCTCGATGACATAGCCGGGGTAACACAGGTAAGACGTGTCGTCAGGGCGGCGTATTTGTGTCTCCGTGAGGAACATCACAGCGGGCCGTGCCGTCTCAAGGTGGTGGTGGACGGTATCGAGGTTCGCATGGAGTCCACGGACGTTAGTGAACTCCACCTCGAAATGTGAAGTTGTGGGGTTTCCTAGGGCCGCTGTGTAACGTTTATTTCTTTTTTGTTGCACTGCCATTGTAGATTTTGAAGAAGAAGCGTGAAGACAGGGCGACATTTAGTGCAGCAGTAAGTGACAAAGCGCAGGGGCTAGCTTTGTCTAGAACCGTGTGGTTAGGTCGGAGCCGACTCGCCGGACGGAAGGGCTCCCAAACCCCCCTGATGCAAGGCCGCCGCTACCCCACACCGGTTACCACCCGGAGCGGCGATCCCACATCAGGATTATGCGCAACATGTGGGGCAGCCTCCTGGGGTGGTTGGCCCCAGGCGGGCCCCATGACTGTGTTGCGGGCGGCCGCGGCAACGCCGTTGCTAAGGGTTTCCCTGGCCGGCGAATCGACCCACACCACCCACACTAGACTCCGTTTCGCCCCCACTGGTCCCATGCCTGCTGCACCATACATCGCCCCGGGCCCGGCGGTGCAGCTGCTGAACCCCTAACGCAACCCAGCCTGGGCTGGGTTACTTGGGGGGCTTTAGCACAGCTGCACGGTGGTACCCCCCCGGACCAACACTGTTGTACCACCTGGTACCCACGTAGGGGCCGAAGCCACTCCATAGGTACCGTAAATTAACGAGCAGGTGAGGTCGCTGGGGCCCTGAAGATGTTGGTAGAGCCCCTTTGCCCCCAAAAAGTGTACAATAAATAAACAAAATATACGTTAAAAATTGACCAACAACCGACTTCAAATTACCGAAATGGGACCAAATACTTGTCTGAATGGGACCAAATTGAAATGGGACAACTTCGAAAGTAGTTGCTTTTATTTAAAAAAAAATCTAAATCGGTTCACCGAGTTCGTACTCGTAGATACGAGTTAACAAACATAAAAAATACATACATTCGAATTGAGAATCTCCACCTTTTTTGGAAGTCGGTTGAAAATACCGCTCGAACTGCAGAGATCCTATTAAGTTAAGTTGTATTTAAAACCTGTTCTGGCTGTTAGACATTCTGGGAACAAACCTACGTCTTTAAAGTTATTTAAAACGGGTTTTACGAGAAAATATGTGATTAGTTTATTTTTGTACTTCAAAGTTATGAGTTTGCTTAAACTATTCTTAAAATATCAAGATAGAAATTATAAATAGATCACAAAAACTGATGTCATCGACAGGACTCGAACCCACGGCCTTTCCCTAACAGGGGGAGTGCTCTGACCACTGAGCTACGATGACCAATACCGACAACATCGAATTTTTGCTTCTAGAAATATCGCGATCTAGAAATTATGAATATAAATATATCATTATATTTATAATTATATATATAAATTAAATATATAATAATATATATAATTATGAATTATGCTACTTTTTATCCCAGTAATGTGTTCCCACGGGAACAAGAAAACTATATCACGGGGGCAGAGCCGCGGCGATCAGCTAGTATTGAATAAAAATTAAATATAAACAGTTTAATTATTGCATGTCGTGAACCGGCGGAAAATACAGTTACACCTTAGACTTATTATATTATTAAGAACATTCGAACATTGTCGAAAAAAAAACAATGTTTGTTTTCCCTGGCGAAATTTACAAAGTTAATTAGATATATAAATTTTTACCTGCCCCGTGAAAACTTGTCTTCCGTAAAAGAAATAAAAGATACCAATTTTACGATTTGGAAGTACCAAACGTAGCGTAAGAAATCTACCCTTCTGCGCAGGCCGCGTAAAGAATTGACCGTTTACGCGTCGCGTAAAATTGCGATTATATCCATCCCGTTTCGGGATTTACGATAATTATATTTTATTCCAACGAAATGTTCTGTTTGGGATACTAATAAAATGGTTAATGCAACACATTTACCTTATTTCTTTCTCTAAGGGTAGCTACATACATAAGCGGGCACACATTGTCGGTTCGGCAGTATTTGTCGAACAACAAGCCGGTAGGCAGCCGAGCGGCTTATGATTCCCGAACATTCATCTACATATATTCGATTTTACCGTCCGGCTTTGTCGATTGATGCCGGCTCGCTGTGTTCAGCAACTACCAAGCCGAGTGGTAATGTGCGGCAGCCGAGCGGTTTGTGATTCCCGAACATTCATTTACATTTATTCGATTTAACCGCCCGGCCTTGCCGATTACTACCGGCCCGCTTATGTATGTAGCTACCCTAAGACAAATAAAAACTTAATAACAATAAACATGGAAGTTTGTTTGTTGCTCACAGTCTAAACACTGTACAGATTTTACATACATTTTGGTAAATAGGTACTTAGCTGAAAACATGGAATATACTTTTATTCCCAGAATGGGTCCTTAAAATTGGATACGGCAGAGTTTGTGCTATGAGAACGTTCATAATTAATAAAAAGACCAATTCAAAAAATACTGAAACGCCGAAATTTATGTTTTCTACATGTCTACAATAGTAGTCGTCTATGTAGTTTGCAACAAGTCTACCAATCAGGATCAACGAATGTCTATGGTAAAGCTTACCTCGGCTTATGATACGTCGGGTTGCTGTTAGTCTTGAGTATGTCGGCGTTGGGGACGGACGTAGGGAGAGCGTGCTCTCTCTCCAATTCACTCTCATAGCTCTCCAACGGTACGTGCTTGCCTGGCAATGGATCAGCTGGAAAGAAATAAAAAGCATTATTAATTTAATATATTTTATACTTGGTATATTAAATCTAAACTAACCTAAATCTGTGTCCAGAGTTGTTATAATTGAACTTTATAATATTAGATTACATCTCATAAACTTGCTAATAAATATGAAAGTTTATGAGAAAATAATCTACGTGGGCGTGAAATACTGAGCTATATTTATATGTTTTGCACATGTAAAAACTATGTTGCGATTCAGGCTTCTGGTACAACGCCATCTACCGGGATAGCTCTCAATTATTCTCTGACCATCTAATGTCTTTTCCTAATCTTTTTACCGAATGTGTAGCATAAACGTGACAAATATTTCCGTACCTACTGATTACCTAATGGTTAAACAGTTTTTTCAAGTCGTAAATAGTCGTAATCCAAAAATCTCAACAAAAAGAAACGACTCGTTTCCATATTTTCACTATCACGCAATCCAGCAAAAGAATATCATGTATGAGTTATTATATTATGATGATATACTAACACATATAGATATTAAACAAACAGAAATGTACAAGATATAATGTTATAGCGTCATTTGACGTTATCATGTAACGGTGTTACTTCTCGAGTTCTGAGTAAAACGCCTTTGAAGGATGTTATCTCAAATGGATGTACCGATGTACCGACTGTACTCTGACTGACACATTAACATACTTTTGGTTGTATTAACATTTATAGTTATTGTAAGTTTATTTTGTATTTGATGAAAATAGCACTTTATTTTGGATAAAGTCAATGCGGTTAAAACTAGGTAATACATCCTAAAATTGTATGAACTTTATTGAATTTGATAGCCTTATTCAGAACTTATTGCTACACAAAAAAGAATTTTGTATGGTTAAAAAAATAACAGATTCTGATTTCAGAAGTGTGGCTACAGCAAATTGTAGCCAGCTACACCTAGGTATGGCTGCAATGCGGGGTTTAGCCGTAACATATATTATAAAATCACATAAATGTAAGATTTTGGCTGTATTCGTACCAGCAGCAGTTTGAAAGAAAGAAGAAAGAAAAATATTTATTACTCCACTTATATACCTACAGTAACATGACTGCTTCGGTGGCGTAGTCGGTAGTGCATCTGCTTTCGACGCCGGAGTCTCGGGTTCGATTCCCGGTCGGGACATACTCTGTGTGAAGACAGATACGTTTGTGCCGAAGTCTGGGAGTTTCCTATGTATAATATGTATGTATTTACAAAAAAAAAATGTAAATACGTATTTATATCAGTTTATCTAGTACTCATATCACAAGCTTTGCTTAGTTTGAGACTAGATGGCGTTGTGTGAATTGTCCTAACATAAATATATAGTAACAAAAACAACGAAAAAAAGTAACAGCTTTGTAAAAAGAAAAAAGGAAAATAATAAATGAAATAATAATAATACATAAATTTGTGGAGAATGGTAAGTAGTTCAGTTAGTTAGAGTTTAGAGCATGCCCTGATCCATTGATTAGTAGGTAGTATCACCAGTTTAAATGAAAAGTAAAATTACTTTAGGGTAACCTATACAATCAAATACAAAGAACTCTAACCTATAGGCTGGCAGTGTCAAATACGAATACTGTCGTCCTCAAGGGCGCGTAAAAAACATCATCGACGGTGACGTCATCGCAGTCAAAAAAGTGGAAAATTACGAAATATAGTAATTTAATAGACATTAAATCACGTAACAAAGGGGTGAAAAATATTATAGATAGATATTAAAAAATAAAATTAAGTAAATAAGTTTATAATTATGAAAATATTTGACTCTTCGTGTCTATGTACTGAAATTCTTTGATCGAAAGTAATATAATAAAGTTTATTGTTTGTGTAATTTATTCGAAAATTAAAAAAAAAAGTTTCATTGTCAAAACAAAACAAAAACTTTTCAATATAAGCCAATATATTTTGATTAAAATTGTTTTCATTTTGTCCCGGTAGAATTCGGTTCGGTTTCATCAACCGGTAAATTTTCAATACCTGTCTCGCATAATTCGTTTATCCAAACAACGGCTGTTGTAACGTTTATGAGATATTGGTCCCAAGGTCGTTTCTTTCATCATTTTTCATTACGACACCTATCCTTGAGAGAAAAAATAAATGAAAAATTTAAAGGATATTACTAAGTAACCTAACCTCTAAAATTACTAGTATTTTTACCAATCACTGCGAAATTTAAATTTACTAGTGTGAGAGGGTTCGTATTAGTAAGGTTGCAAGTAGGTAAAACGGGAACCCTAATACTGAGACTTCGCTGTCCGTCTGTCCGTCTGTTTTGGGCTGTATCTCATGAACCATGATAGTTAGAAAGATGAAATTTTCACAGATGATATATTTCTGTTGCCTCTATAACAACAAATACTAAAAAACAGAATATAATAAATATTTAAGGGAGCTCCCATATAACTTGGTACACTAGACCCTTTGTGCACTAGACCGATTCGCACTTGGCTTAATTACTTACCAGAATTTATTTTTGTCAAAACATTAGAAATTTGTGATAAAAAAAAATTGTGGTAAATTAATATTATTGCAGTCTTTACCTGAAAGGTTGTAAAAAGAAGAGGTGCATCTCAAATTGAATCATCACGCTTCCCACCGTTAATGGCGTGAGTCAGCCTTGCAAACCGCAACCGCGTAGTGATTCACCAACAATTATGATTTTTTCCCGTTCTAACTGATTTAGTATCGGTAATTGATGTAATTTGGGGTTCCTCGATTGTAAATTTGTGAAAATTACTGTTATTTATTGATGCAATTACACGTTAAAAAGGGTAGAAAAATGATCTTGCACAAAATCACAAAAACACGTGTTTTCCCCGAAACAGAGGAGCTATTTACACCCACATTTCCTCAGTCAACTTTTGGTTCCACGTGTAGGGAGCCTATTACCGTTTCCGGGCACTGAGTATTTGGGGAACGTGCAGAAGGTGATGTAATAATAAGGGCTATTTTACATTTCAGTTGTTAACTTAATAATAATAAAAAACAACACGATAGGCATTTAACTCCATTGCCCGTAAATTTAAAGAAAAAAAAACAAATAACTCATTCGAAAAGTCAAACTTCGTTCGATATTTAAACAGTCGAAAAGCCTGCGTCCCAAAGTTTGTATTCAAAAACTTTCCTGGAATAATCTCATTATTGCCTATGGAGTTTACAACTTAAGTTGACCCACGTTACGACAAAAACGTAACAAAGCATCTAAAATTGAAAAAGATTACACATTATTAGGCGGTTCGTGCCTGACGGTTTTTTATCTGTATTCGCACGTTTTGTAATAATGGCTACCTACATAATAATAGGCGGTCGTGTTTAACACGGCATTGAATTTATATATTATTATTTTTTTTTGAAAAAAGAAGCATTGTAATTTTGTCTATTATGCATTGTTGTTTCCTGTCAGCTATTAAAACGACGAGTGGGTGTGGTACGCGGAAAGAAATTACTAAGTTGCAGTACTTAAGATGTAAATAATGATTGTTTATTTAGTTCAGATAATTTAACACAGTAAACTATTGAACTACGAAACAGTGGCGTCATTGTAACCTATTATGTCATAACCCCGTTACTCATACCATAAACAAAACAGTAATGACGTTTTTTTTTTTTGAAAATGGAATAATAACCATTAGTCGCTTTAAAATAATACTTTCTCTATTCTATATTTAAATACTTAACCATTATGTGGGTCGACGAACGAATCGTTCTATCGTCTATGGGTTTGAATAGCAACGGTAAATTATTTTCCATCGCATGGTAATGAATGAAAATATACTCAACACTAATATTACCGCCATTCTAAGCTATGACAAATGATTTTTTTTAATGCCATCAGGCGTGACTGTGCATGCTTTGACTACTGCCTTTGAACGTTGTTCGTTAGTAAAAGCTAAATTAGATTCTACGTTCAAAAGAGCCATATAATAATATTATTTGAATATTTGATGCGATATGTTAAACATAGTTGGTATAAACGTATACTTCCTTAAAGAAAGGGTATACGCCCACATTTCAACAGTAAATGGTCCCGTGTAATTAAAGGCGAGCCTATTCTGAACCAGCAGGTGCATCATTTGCAGGTGAGGTCAATCAATTAACTTCTAAAGTATATATCTAACATTAATAACTCTCTGCTAACATATCTAATTACAGTCTTCTATCGAAAAGTGGGTTTGGTAGACGTTAAAAATTAAAAAAGTAGGTCATCGAACAAAAGAGTTCTTATTTGAAAAAGTAAACATGCTCGAGTTGCTGTTGACCTAGCGTTAAGAACAATGCATGTTATCTCATTCCACTGAACTTTGAATTCGATAACCTGTGGGAACAACAAAATATCATGTTATCTAACTTGAAACACTGGCTGGTGAAATTTCATATTCTATGATATGTCAAAGTTGACAGACCTATTTTCTAAAATTGTAGATATCACAAAGATATTCCAAGTTTAAGTTAATTTTTTTGGTGGGTGTTACTACTAGGTCGCCGCAGTCGCGAAACGTACCGTTACGCTGCAGCATATATTTGAGCGAAGCGAGTTTAAATTCAAAATTCTGGCATCGTAATAACCTGAGTAATTCTGTGAGCTTTTGATGAGTGCAAGAAAATCCGAAATCGGCCGAGTATTCACCGAGAAACAATTTAACATAAATCGTTTGAAAAATTATTTGAGTCACCCGTTGAGAGCTCCGGTCGCCTTCGGCTCGCTTCGCTCAATTAGACTTTTTTGAATTTGGAATTTCAATATTATACTTCATTATTTTTGAAATTGGAATCTTGTGATATTTGAAATTCGAATAACCGTAGTACATTATCAAAATCAGAACAGACAGAAAGTATGGAAAGATACCTTTATAAAACATTTAATTATTCTTTTTTACAGTTTAAAAACAATTCTTATATTTTTTTTACTCCGAATCCTAAACATTGTAAAACAGCCATGAACAGAAACAAAAACATTAAAAAGCGTATGTTGTATACCCTAATAACATTTACTTTTTAATTTTACGATCGCAGAAATTACGTTTTCGTAACACGTAAACGGTAAACCTATTTCCCAGCGGCGTAATACTCGTAATAGCCCAACAGTGGCCCTTGGAAATTAAACTCGAACACGAATACAAATTTGAAATAAATAAATTTAAGTGATTTCGTTGTAAACTCCTGTTCCTTTGTAATAGGATAACCATGATCGACATGACATGATGAATATAAAATAAGATAAATACAGGTATTTATTTTATACTAGCTGTACCGGCGAACTTCGTACCGCCGCAAATTACGAACAAAGTACGAAATTAGCCAAACATTTCCAGCCGTTCTCAAGTTTTAGCGAGGCAAACGAACGGTACACACAATCAATAACCAGTAAAGGCTGCACATGCCTTAAAATGAATGTACAAAGCACCTATCGATCAGAGCACCTCTACTAAGCAATCTTTAAGCAGTATTTTTAACAACATTCCGGTTATATGTTTCCGTGAGAAATATTAACAAGAAACTATTTCAAGTACAGTTGCCGACATCAGCTTAGGTTGAAGACAATAGTGTTTATGCCTAACAACGTCGTAAAGATTAGCTAGAAAGACGCAGACACCTTTCCTACACGATCTACACGAGGCGCGAGGCAGGAATGTCCAACCAAAGATTATAGCTCGGGGGTACACCCTACTCGTACAATTAAATTTCGAACACAAACGTTAATACTACTACGAGTACGTATTGTTTTTTTTTTCTAAGGCTTTTGTTCATTTGTTTTAAATTCCTTTTGAGCCTTTACAGAATTTTCTTTGTACCTATAATTTTGGGAAGCCTTATATTCGGCTCGCTTTAATTGTTGTTTTCATAAATAGGAATGTGTGTTTTGAACATCATTGAACCTTATTATAATTTAAATGTAATTAAATAGAAACCCAGTAGAACCGGTATGTCTGCAATTTTAATGAAATTAACATAAAATGAGTGTAGGCTATACCTAGGTTAAGGTTTAATAAAATATTGAAAAGGCATATTTTTTGTCTGTTTTTCTGTATCTACGCCGTAATCTCCGAAAATACTGAACGGATTTGATTGTAGTTAACTGCGATGGTATAAAATTAAATAAAAAACACAAAAGTGGATTCTTGGCATTTCTTTTTTTATAATTTTTGGACATTCTGACACAACGTCATCTAGCCCAAATTAAGCTAATAAAAGCTTGTGTGGAAACATACTATATATTTCATTTCTTTTACATTTTATACATAGAAAACATCCAAACTCCGAAACAAACATTTTATGGGTCACACAATTATTTGATTTGGCCTGGAATCGAACCTGGGACGGCAGTCGCATACACAATACACACACCACTGCGCCACTGAGGCCGAGGCAGTCAATGTTAAATCTGTTAAAAAGCAGTGGATGGCGGTAGTTGTTTAATCTATATATTTAATACGACAATTTGTCTGTCTGTCTGTCCGTCTGTCGCGTTTTTCAATTATAATTAATAATACATACATTTGGATGAAATATATTTATTTTTAAATAAATATTTTTAAATATATTTTTATAGTTGAGGCGATACAAAGTTTGCCGGGATAACTACTAAACATTAACAAGAGCCTTAATATAGTGTTATTTGTTTATCTATTTAATGTGTTTTTAACCAGGCGTTTATTAATTTAACATGAATGAATGAATGAAAGTACGGGTCGTGGCACTTAATTAAGATTTGTTGCTGATATTAGGGTTAAGTGTTAGAGCGTCCGCTATTCATTTGGACACGATTGAGTAACTGTGTATGTTCTGTGGGAACTTGTGAAAATATTTTAGGTTATCTATTAGGTATCCTAAAATAGTATGAAAGAATATCGCTTCACGGTGTCTGTTCCTATGTGTGCTTAGATCTTTAAAACTACGCAACGGATATTGATGCAGTTTTTTTAAATTGATTGAGTGGTGCTCGAGGAAGGTTTCAGTATATTTGTCAAGCGGGCGAAGATAGTTATAACAAAAATAAAACGAATTATACTGGCCCACTGGGATAGATTTCATTTGAAATAAACAAATAATATAAGTGGTGCTTTTCTACAACATATTTACTATCTTTGTTGTTTTTCTTCTAGCTCACCTTCATAACTAAAATAAAAAAGGTGACCTTCATGTGTGTAAATTTAAAAGCTACCTCCATGGAGGCGATGAACCAAATTTTATAATTATGAAGTATTTTATATTCGATATTGTCATGTTAAGGTTTACATATTTTTAAACATGAAAAGAGCATAACTGTTGTGATCGGATTTCGAAATTCCAATGATTTCAAAACTACATTCGTTGTTTGTTTTCAAATTATTTTTTTTCTAATTAAGAATCTGATATTTTTACAGTCACATAACAAATAAAGAGGTCACAAGACGCTGTAAGAAAATAAAACTTAGAATTCGAATATCGTAAATTCAAAAAGCGTTAATAAATACACATTACCAAATAAATCGAATTACGAATGAATGGTTTTACTTTTATTAAGGTTTTTAAAATTTCAAATTGCCATGAGATCACCCTTAGTACCATTTCTTCTTATTTATAACGCGCTTCCGATGGTTTGAATTTTAAGAATCGAATGACAATCGGAAATTCATAAAAAGAAGACGCAAAAGGACGCGCTTCAGACATGTAGGTTTAAAAAAAACTATGGCGGCCAGTACAATAAACAGGGACACTTCAATTAATATGCTCGTCTGGCAATTGTGCGGACATTAATCGAAAACAAATGGTTGCGATTCAGTGGTTTATGAAACAGATACCGTTGTCCCTATGCAATGAATCATTTTAGGGATGGCAAAACCGTTTAGTACTTACATTTATATGTGACACGAGATAAGACGGTGACAGATAACCTCCGATATGACATAACTTGTAGGTTTCACGAGTTTCGGCCTAAGAGCGAGATTCATAGACCGCACTAACACTTTGAAGGATAAGCAAAATATTATTTCAAGCAAATTATACCTAGCAATGGTAAGTAAAATATAAAAAAAAAATGTTTTAAACTTATTTAAAATTTTTTAATAGCACTATTTTTCTGTCTCAGAGACTACTCAAGACTAAGACTGTCTCAGAGAGAACAGCCAAGCTGGCTGTTCTCTCTGAGACAGCCAGCTTGGACAGCCAGCTTGGATAATGCTTCGTTTAGAGGCGAAATAATTGTCGACGTTTTGTTGTCTTTTTAATCCTACGAAAAATAGTGCTACTAAAAAATTTAAAATAAGTTTAAAACATTTTTTTAAAAATATTTTACTTACCATTGCTTTGTCATGGATTTTCGCCAAGTAACGCCTGGTTCCATCCAAAAATTATACCTACTTTTCTTAATAACAAAGTTCGAAATTTATGTTAGGTACATTCTTTAATTTTGATCTTCAACCCGGTTGGTCACCGTGGGGAGATAGACCAAAACCCCCCAGCACACACACCAAACAAGACAAGACAACAAATAAAATTACTCCACTAGAAGAAACAAAAAATTAAAAGATAAAGCCACGATGTAATACCCACAATAGGGATTGATTAATTGAAAGAGCTGGGGGAGACCTATGTGTCACAGGACACGTTGAACCTGCAACTTTATACGAGTACTTAACAAAAATAGCATTATTTTTTTTTATTACATTATGTATGTACTTAATAACCAGTTGTATAAGTTAAGTTTAGTTTTCATGATAATATTTCCGTATCAGTAAATTAAGGGTTAAAAAAAAAACTTACTTAGCCTCTTGCAACTATTTAAAAAAAAACTTAAAACTGTCATTGTCATATCTTTGTGACTTTGCAAAACGGATATTTACCATAAAATCTTTTTTTATTCAGTGAGAATTATAGCAGCATCGGAGAATAAAAAGCTAGCGCCGAAAAATCGGATGCTTATTTAAAAGATCCATTGGTAGTTCGCAATAAAAGTCACAGTGCTAATAAACAGTTTTCATATCTTATATAGGTCAAATCTATACTTTGACTTTTGTTTTCAAAGTTACTTGCAACAAAGTAACGAAACAAAATTGTGACTATGAATCTCATACGGAATACAATGTATCATAGTACTGCGCCAAAATTTATCCGACAATATGACAGTACCTACATAATATCTTAGGTAAAGCAAATTACACGCTGTGTTTCTTTGTCTGTCTATTTGACTTTCACAAACTAAACGCATTTTTATGCAGTTTTCACCAATAGATAGAATTCCTCACAAGAAAGATTTAGGCCTATAAAACATCACGCTAAGCAGAATAGGAGCGGTGCAGTAATGAAAAATACCGGGGAGTCCCGGAAATATATTCCTTTTGCGAGCTTCCATTGCGTGTCAAGCAATGACGTCAATTGACGTCATCAAAAAGTATTATGGCGGATATAAACTGTCCAACGTAATTCAATAACTAATAAGTTATGTTTTAGTTTCCAATGGCTTTTTTAACTACACTTACTGAAGAGAATTATACAGTTAATCTAGAAAATGGTTCATAAATCTTAAAAGACATGAAAATAACTTAAAACTCAGACCGAAATGACTTCATAAAAAAGTCTTTTGAAAAAATATATCTTAGACTTTAATAATTTATAAGTCTGCATTAGGAATTGCTGGACTTTCGCAACTTTATAAAAAAATTGACTTAAGTAATTACCTATCTAAATTATTGTAACCGAGGTAATTTAAAATTGGTTTATTTTAAGGTTTGTAGCTTACACTTTTGGTTTACGCCCATTTGGTTTGATTTCGTTTCACATAGATTTCACACAAAAACCATCGGAATCGAACCCGAGACTCCGGCGTCGAAAGCGGATGTACTATCGACCACGCCACCGAAGCAGTCCTTAATACAATACTTATGTAAACTAATGTGAATCAACTTATAGCCGAAACCCGCAAGAAAATCAGTTCAGTAGATTTTGTGGCTATCGCAGACAGACAGACACAAGGACTCAGTTTTATAGTATACTAGTGGACGCCGGCGGCTTGGCCCGCATGACAAATTATATACACAAAAACCTTCCTCGAGAACCACTCTTTCCATTAATTTAAACCGCATTAAAATCCGTTGCGTAGTTTTAAAGATCTAAGCATACATACGGACGGAGCAACTTTGTTTTAAATATGTAGTGATGTGATAGTGATTTCTTAATGAATAAACAAATTTCGATCTATTTCAAAATTTATTTTTACCTATATTATCCCTCATTCAACCTCCACAACCCATGGGCGATATCGAAGCTCTATAGTTAGACCAGTCGAATTTTTGATTTAGGGCTTCAACTACCCCTAACGACTGGCATAGATATTGGTATGACAACAGGGACCGAAGGCTTAACGTGCACTCCGAGGCACGGAGGGGTCTCAATGTCTTAAGAAATGGTCACCCATCCTAAGACCGGCCTGACTCGATGTTACTAAACCTTTGCAATGTGTTAACGTTGTCGGTTACCACTAGACCACAAGCCTCTCTTGAATCTATATAATTTATACTTTCATTTCCCTATATTATTCCTATAGCTATGTAATTATTTGCTAGAAAACAATACGACGCGGAAAATAATAATAGGTATAGGATAGTCCCAAATTTCAATAATTAAAGAACTGCTTATAAAAAATATAGTGATTATGTAAGTGCTACGAAAGCTCAAAAGAGAAGAGAGCTTTTAATAATATTGCTGGCGTTTCTTTTTCTCGAAAGTGAGTAAGTTTTTCACGATGAAATTGATTTTAGTGAAATATCAAACAGAATACATTAGTGTCTGGAAAACCTGCTTCGTAAAAATATGAATTAATAAACAACCCCTAGCATAATCTAATAGAACCTTACTACTTAATTATATAAATATGAAAGGTTGTGTTTTTTAGATGTTATGTAATCATAAGGGTTCCGAACATTTCCTTCCCTTGGCCCACTAGAAGGGATTTCTTATTAAATAAATGGTGTCTTTGTACTCATACTGTTAATCTATCCTTATTATTCCTATTTTCTTTTCTATAACTTCATGTGTGGTTCTAAAGAGACCTATTCTCTGATTGGTGAATCAGGTGACAGATGTACGAGGCGTATTTTACACCCACTTTTCGCCAGTGCCTTCGCTGCCATTACGTAATAGGTATCAAATAGTTAGCCGGGCGTTTTTATTTACTAAAACTACAGAGTAGACAAAACGGAACATAGAATCAGTTAAAAACAAACGCCGAAATCCAACGCATATTTGCAAGTTGTTACATACATACATACAAATGGTTACACCTCTTTCCCATGGGGGTAGGTAGAGACTATGGAATTCCACTTACTACGATCCTGGCATACTTCTTTCGCTTCTTCCACTTTCATAACTATCTTCATGCATGCTCTTCGGTTCTGCGTATTTTTGACTTGGCCTTTGGTCAAAACATCTCCTATTTGATCGAAGTACGTTCGCCTAGGTCGACCCTTACCTGCCTGTCCAGTCACGCCCCCCTTATGTATCTGTTTCGTCAATCTTCTTTCATACATACTTTCTATGTGCCCGAACTATCTAAGCATCCCTTTTTCTATCTTACTCACTACATCTTCTGAGGCACCGCAACGTTCTCGTATTATACTGTTTCTTACTTTATCAACCAATGTCACCCCAGTCATTGCAAGATGTTAGGAAGTGGAAACTCTGTTTCGTTTCTTCTACTCTGTGCTAGAGTCTCGTTTAAAGATAGTATCTGTTGTTTATGTCAAAATTACCTGTTTTAATTTAATAACTGACTTTTTATTGGACACAGTATGAACTAACGTGTTTCGTTATTAAAGTTTAGTAACAGTAACGGTACCTACGGTTGGCTGCCTCTGACCGTACCCTAACTGGTTTTGTGAACAATTATTACATGAATAAAAACTGATTACTTAGTTGGTTTAGGAGAGGAGCAACTGTTATGCATTCGATCCCCGGGTTGTCAATTGGAACATCTAATTCAAGCCCTGGAGAGATTGTAGATATGTATTACGGTAGGGTATTGTATACCTACGGTAGGTACTCGAAACGGACGAAACTCGGTACGAAAAAAAAAAACACGTCAAAAAAACCGACTTCAAATTACCGAAATGGGACCCACAATCAATGACTCACAATCTGTATTTTACTATAACACGCTACAACGTTAAGGTCTAGTGACTACTACTTAACAACAGATGGCGCTAGTTGTATATTTGCGAAGCTTTTTGGAATAGCCAATTTGAAACTACGCGACATAAAAATTTTAGCATGTAATTTGACATTGACATCGACACACACACTCTCTCGCTCGATGTTGAAACAACGCATTGAAAGTTTGGTAAAGTATAATAACTAGTGGTTCTGTGAACCGTAGACTTCGGGAGCGGTTTTGTTTAGAAAATTTCTTCTTCAATTTTCTTTATTAGTCTTTCATTTGTCATCTAATCCAAAAAATATAATTCAAATGTTATTCATTGTAAGCAAGGAGTGTGTGTGTAAAGTTTCATGGAAATCGGTTGATAAATTCGGCCTCAAACATGATCTGACAGAACCCGTAGATGGGTACAGACGAAAGAAATTCTCCCCAGTCTGCAAGTTGAAACGGAGCCTTCGCGAGCTTCGCTCCCTCAGTCAATAATGTAGACTATCAAAAAAAAAAACATTATTAACATCAAAATCTAATCTATAATTCAAGTATTTTTGGAGTTTTATTCCATTAGAGCAGAAAGCTTTATTTAATGCCTTTGGGACTTAATTAATTAATAACAACCGTCGTGTTTTTATTAAAATTGTAAAATATTTGGGCGAAATTTAGCAACTTGTACATAATTCTTCGTAACCTAATTACTACTAATGATATCTACTCGTTAATAAATATGAAAGTTTGTGAAGATGTAACTGCTAAACAGATTTGAAAAAAAAAAATCCTTACAGATAGACCATTTATTCGTTAAGGAGTATATTATTTTAGGGTTCCGTACCCAAAGGGTAAAACGGAAACCCTATTACTGAGACTTCGCTTTCCGTCCGTCCGCCTGTCTTGCGCTGTATCTCAAGAACCGTGATAGTTAGAAAGTTGAAATTTTCACAGATGATGTATTTCTGTTGCCTCTATAACAACAAATACTATAAAACAGACTATAATAAATATTTTAGGGGGCTCCCATACAACAAACGTGATTTATTTGCCGTTTTGGTACGGAAGCCGTGCGCTAGTCTGACTCGCACCTGCCCGGTTTTATCTCGTAATGTAGGAGTAGGACATTTTTATTGGGGTAATGTGGTTATTGTTAACCAGAAAGGCATTCAACACTTTTAATCCTATACTTTACAAATTAAATAATGTATAAAGAAATGTTATATTTTGAAACAGAAATATTCACAGCTTATATCAAATAATTAACGAGAAAACTCCAACCATCAAGTAATATTTTCATTTATTTACGAACAAAAAGGTTGTACTTACGAAATATATTTTGCACGGCCTTTGTACCCACACATTTTGAGTTTAAATATAAAGTAAATGAAATTACAGTAAATGAAATTACAGTAAGAAACAACAACGTTATACTTTATTTGTACAAAGAAATAACATTTCGTAATTATATTATTGTTATTAGCCTACCAATCATAACACAAAACAAAGTCGCCCGTTCCGTATGGCATGTATACTTAGATCTTTAAAACTACGCAACGGATTTTCATGCGGTTTTCACCAATGGATAGAGTGGATCTCAAGGAAGATTTATGTGTATATGATTTGTCAAGCGGGCGAAGCCGCTGACGTCAGCTAGTAATATTATAGAGGCTTAATTTTGTAAGGTTAAAGTATGTCCCTGGGGTTATCCTAACGAGGTTTAATAGGTTATACCTGTCAAAAAAGAAATTTAATAATAAAATAATAATAATAATCCCAAAACCACGTTAATAGACTTGCCTCCTATAATACGAGTGTGTGTGTGTGTGTGTAATACACCTCTGCCTACCCCTTCGTGTATATAGGCGTGATCTCTCTCGTCCACAGTTTTTAGCGTGACATAACAGTAGACGTGATTCAAAAACATTTACAGTATGTAACACTATAACTTCAAAGACTATAAGAACGTATCCAAACAAAAAGACGGCGGTATGTTTTTATACATGTGCCTGTTAAGTTAATCCCGGTGTTCATAAAAGAAAACACTTTAAACTCTCAACTCGACTTAAACTATTTATAGTTGAGGAAGTTGATATTTTAAGGGTGTAAGGTTTAGCTTTTTGTAAATAATCGTCAGTATATTTACGAAATAGTTTTGAGTGGTTCATTTAGTTTGGGAACGGAGTATTTACGTATATACTACACTAACTGATCTCCGCGGCTCCGCCCGCGTGATAAAAAGTAGCCTACTCGTATATTACTCAGGGATAATGTAGCTACATATCAGTGAAAGAATTTTCAAAATCGGATAAGTAGTTAAGGAGCCTATTCGCTTCAAACAAACAATTAAATCTATCCTCTTTATTATATTAGTATACAAGTATATATTATCACGCCTGTTCACTCCCAAAGAGACAGACAGAGGCATATCCTATCCTGCTACGGTGGCTTAGTCGGTAGTGCACCCCCTTTCGACGCTGGAGTCTCGGGTTCGATTCCCGGTCGGGACAAACTTTGTGTGATGATATATACGTTTCTACCGAAGTCTGGATGTTTCCCAAATGTATATAATAACAAAAAAAATGTATATCCGTATGTATCTCAGTTTATTTAGTACTCATATCACAAGCTCTGCTTAGTTTGAGACTAGATGGCGTTGTGTGAACTGTCCTAACATATTTATTTATTTATCCGCCCGCTTTTACCAGTAACTTTGTGGTATTAAATAATAATTATCTTAGTTTACATAATACAATATACTCGTACCCAGACCTTGGAAACGACAATAGGCTCACCAGCTTATATAACGTAGGGTTGACGAAGTGACTGGCGAAACGTGGGTATAATATGCGCCTCTGTTCACCCCTTTGGAGACAAAAACGTGATTTGTGTAGCTTACAATACTGCTTTCGACTCTAGAGTCTCGGGTCCGGGTCGAATCAATTATTTTTGTGATCCACAAATGGTTGTTCCGGAGCTTAGGTGTTTGCTATATATCCATTTAGAAAAATATAAGTACTTATGTTTATCGGTTGTTGAAATCCCATAACACAAGCTTATAGCTTAGTTTGGGCTAGATGACGCTGTGTGAGGAAGTCCAATAATATTTATTTATAAAAAAAAATCACAAAACTTTCGTGGATGATATCATTTTTATATATAGGTATTACTTACTTAACAAAATTACTTAAAAAAACTTCGCTCGTAACGGTTTTATTAACATAAAGATATCATTTCTTTCGCAAAATAAATGTTTGCTTCAAAAAAACTTTCAGTATTAAAAAAAAACATTAAAAGATTTGATCCGACGGAGCGTGAGTCTATAAAAACTCGAAAAAGGCGCAAATCCACTAACACGCTATAAAATTGAGTTTTACGACTGCAAAGATCAACTAATGGCTAAAGTTTTTACTATCCGTTAAGCCGATAGTTAATTTTAACCACCAGTTTATAAACTAGGTTTAAGTCAGAAATTAATACGCGTATTAGAGATTTATATTCGAAGGTTTTTACGACTTTTAGAATAGGTAACTATTGTTACAAAAATATATCAATATATCTATCAAAATACAGTAGTAAATTGTATGTTTGTTGACATTGAATCAAATGAACATGCTGAGCATTAGGTATTTTAAAATAATAGTAGAATATTCAGACACACAAGTGTCTCCCTTCTGTGTATGTTAAGATAACAGACGGCCATTTGTTACGAACTGACACACCTCCTGAGTTTCCTTTGCAGTTTCCTGTCACTCCTAAGCCGTATAAATGTATTATACTTTCAACTAGTTGAATACCACGACTTTGCGTGGAATAGTTTTCAAATTCACAATGCCTACGGGTACATTGTCCCGCTACATATATTGGTGTCGCTGGTAAGTCAAACTTAAAATTTCATATTAAATATTTTTGTATCACAAAAGTGAATTGTGTGAGTGATTGAGTGAACATATCTGATGATGTCATAAGGCAAAACCGGTCAAAGTTTATCGAAAATAAAAATATTTGTGGAATGGTGTACAAGAGTTTTTTTTTCAAATATGTAATACTATAAGTTCCACCAAGTGCCGACAATCGAAGTCATAAATCATACTTTAATTTTATTTGCAAGTGTAATACAAATTGTCACAATACGTTTGATAGATGTAATGTATTTATCAACACACCGGTACCTAACTATTATAATTTAGAACAGTGTTCTCTAAATCTAGCAATCAGCAATCTTTTAGCTAACATAAGAGCTGTTAGTGGGAATGCTAGCACTTTATTTGTGATTGAAAATGAAAATGAAAAATATGTTTATTCAAGTAGGTTACACTTACAAAGTTACAAGGTAACACTTTTGAATGTTAGTCAGTTATAAAGGTTACAATTAAAGTCTAAATTGCTTCTAAACTTAATTTACTGCCAGATTCGCAAAACAATAGGTAGAGCCTGAGAGGAAGAACCTGGCAATAAAACTCACGACCATTCTTTTCTAATAGTATGAAATTTCAATATTGAGTACATAACGAGCTAACATTTATACATAGATGTCAAAACAAAAATAAATAAACTAGTGGTTCTGTGAACCGTAGACTTCGGGAGCTTTGTTTAGAAAATTTATTTTTCAATTTTCTTTATTACTCTTTCATTTTTCATCCAATCCAAAAAAAATATCATTCTCATGTTATTCATTGTAAGCAAGGAGTGTGTGTGTAAAGATTCATGAAAATCGGTTGATAAAGACGGCCTCAAACATGATCTGACAGAACCCGTGGGTGTAGAGATGCAGAGGTAGCTACAGACGAAAGAAATTCTCCCCAGTCTGCAAGTTGAAACGAAGACTTCGGTCGCTTCGCTCCCTCAGTCAATAACAAGTACAATAAACATTATAGAGTCGCGCTCGATTGGTAGTGGTACAACCAATCTATACTACTATTATAAAGAGGAAAGATTTGTATTTTTGTGTGTATGTTTGTAATGAATAAACTCAAAAACTACTGTGCCGATTTCAAAAATTCTTTCACCATTGGAAAGCTACATTCACCCTGAGTAACATAAGCTACTTTTTATCCCAGTAATGTGTTCCCGAAAACGAGTAAACTAAATCTCGCGGGCGGAGTTGCGGCGATCAGCTAGTCCCAAATAAAGAGTCTTAAAAGAGGTTTAAAAATGTCTATGTATAATGTAAAAACATATAAACTCTGCTGTTCTCAGAAGTTTAGGGTTTTTATATGTTTGGTATGTTTGGTTCATCCTCAAAACATGTGGTTGTTTTCTAAAAAAAAAGTTTGTTTACGTTCGTGTATCTGTAACGGGAGCGCACGTATGGTTACGTTAGTACAATGTTATGCTACCGTTCCTTCTTACTCTTTCTAGGAATATTTAGTTTAGAAAATTTACTTTGAATTTTTAAAAACCGGCCAAGTGAAGTGTGAAAAAAATCACATTTGTTTTTTGGGTTGGCCTCTTAAATATTTTTTTATATTCTGTTTTTTAGTATTTGTTGTTAAAAAGGCAACAGAAATACATAATCTGTGAAAATTTCACTTTCTAACTATCACAGTTCATGAGATACAGCCCAAGATAGACGGACAGACGGTCTCAGCAGGTCACAGCAAAGTCTCAATAATAGGGTTCCCGATTTAACCTTTGGGTACGGAACCCTAAAAATAAGAATAGAATACATATAATCACGCTTATATCCCGAAGGGGGATACAGAGGTGCATTACAGCAGTAGTTTTTTTGGTTCACGTACAGTTCGCGAGGGATAAGCGGAGCTTTGCATTTGTGTGAGTGCAGTGTACGTGAACGTATATGTGACCTCTCTTACACACACATGTGTTGTACACACAGCTACAAAAAGAGATTTTATTCTACTTTTCGTGGTCACTCACACAAATGCAAAGCTCCGCTTATACATCGCGAACTGTAATAGAGGTGCGAGACCACTATCGTTACCGAGCGCAATAAACATAGGCGCCAAGAGATTATTAGTCCACACTATGAGAGATTTTACTTAATTAAGACGGAGCTTGCTTCTTCTTCACAACGATGGGCTCAATCAAGAATGTATGCGACACGATAGCGGGCGCATCTCTTAACCTATCAACTTGAAATTTGGCATAAAGATATAACATAAGCCTGTGGTTTGCTGTACAGTTTTTAGTGTATGTGGCTTTTATAGTTTTTGAGTTATTAAGCATTAAAGAAACATGCCTTTAACAGTGCTTGAATTTTTAAATGCAGCATTTGAAAGTTAATTGTTGGCTCGCGCCATTGTTAAAAATGTTTTTTATTTTTTTTATTTAGGTTAAGTAGGGTTATGTTAAGATTCCGCCAGCTCAGTCTTTATAATTTCGATGTAAATGCCCGCGTTCCAGCGAACCGCCCTAGTAACAGTCGTATGAATACGTAAACTTGGATTGCAGAGATTCTATTCAGTGATCTTAGCTAACATTTTATCAGTCCGGGCTGTTGAAAATTTGGTTTGATTTACGGGTTGATTATGGATTATCTATAGTGAAACAGATTTGCCACCTATTACGTGGGACCGACATAATTACTGGCAAATTGTGGCTGTGTAATGCACCTCTACCTACCCTTTCGGGGATATAGGCGTGATGTATGAATGAATATGTAAGAACGACCCCATTTCTTTGTTTAAGATTTGGTATCTGTACTAGTAGGTTATATCATACTTAATAAGTTAGTAGTTAAAGAAGTTTCGAGTGTACCTATGTACATAATTTCGTGACCGAATTTTGTCTAAATTAAACAAAAATTGGCATTCATCCAATAAGAATCACGATATTAGTAATAGACTATCGTTAACTTTTTTCATCATAAACAATGGCGCCGGAAAACATAACTCTATGCTCTATACTTTTGACGTTACTATGATGTATAGTTGGCGGAGGAAAAAAAAATGTCGCTTCTGTTTTTGCGACATTATATTTATGTTTAACCAATCAATCGTTTTGTTGGCCTTCGTATTATTATCATAAAGTTTATGGAACATGGAATAATTTACTGTAAAACATTATACTATGGGTTATATGCTTATATGTTTTTTAGCCCGAGACGCCCAGGACTTAAGATTTTGTTACCTTTAATCAACTTTTCATCGCAAGGCAACGGTTTAATTTTTTTTTCAAAATTACAATATAGCTACTACTTTTTATTAAATTTATTTAGCCATTTTAGATATATAACCCATTATTAATGGGCCCGGTGACGGCCATAGGCTTGCCCGTGGGTGTGTAATCCACCTCTGCCTACCCCTTCGGGGATATAGTCCTGATATGTTGTGTGTGTGTGTGTGCTTTTTAAGAAATTAAATGTTTCTTTATTTAGTAGGTAGGTAAAGGTACGGCAACTATCTGGCTTTTGTCCCATAAACGTATGTTTATTTATTATACAGACATAATGTAGCATTCTTATGGTGAAAGATCTTTGAAATCGATGCAGAAGTTTTTGAGTATTCGTCACAAACATACAAATATCACCTGTTTAGGGGAGGCCAGAAATTTCATCGTGTGGATATGATTTCCCGTTCCCGGTTCCCCTAATACCAACCTCATTGGCTTCCCGATTCCCACTAAATATCACAATCTAATAATACTGCTAAGCAAAGGTATACTTTACAAAAAAATACCAAGTAAAATTAAGTATGACAATTTTAGTTCCTCTACTCGATAACAGATGGCGGTGTTAAAGCTCCAGGAGACGATAAATTTTATTGTTAAGTCTTACATCAAGCACGTATATGAAAATAAACCTTATCTCAAATGGTCGTATTTTGGATACTATAAAGTTTTGTATATTTAAACTGGCTAATCTTAAAAACGAATTGGTTTCGAATGAAAAATATGTTTTACGGCTGGATATGCAATCTATCGAGGAAGGTTATTATAGGCTATATGACATCACGCTACTATGAATAGGAGCTGAGCAGCAATGAAAAAATTAGCAAAATGGGGAAGTCTTTTACGACCCCCGTCACTCTTATGCAATGATTCTCTACCAAATATGACCAAATAGTTAGTCTATATATTTAATACGACAATTTGTCTGTCTGTTTATCCGTCCGTCGCGTTTTTCAATTATAATTAATAATACATACATTTGCATGAAATATTAAAATATTCGTAGAAGTTTAGGGAAGGTTTTTTTTTAATTTTTTTTTATATTTGAGGCGATATAAAGTTCGCTGGGATAACTAGTAAATTTTAATAAGAGACAAAATTTTAATTAGCTATGGATAGAAGTACTAATGTGACTTTTCAGGCAGAAATTAGCGGACAAATTGAGCTGAAAAATTGAGCGAAACCACTAGCATAAGTTAGTCAATATTAATTTTTTAATTAATATTTATTTTTGAAAAATATGAGAGATGTTTTCCTACATTAAATAAATTATATCGATAATTGATTACTTAAATCGAAGACACTGTGTCCCATTCTGCATTAAAGATAAATTCTACGAGTATATCCAATAAATTGGCGATATCAATAAGTCATAAAGACGAGTGAAACAGGGCTACGAACTCATTTACATCGAACATATTCTTGGAAATGACTCGACGATTCATTTGACGTACAAAAGAGTATTATGTCAAATAAATGAACTTTATATGGAAATCGTTAAGCATTAAGATAACAGCTAAGGAAATATCAGGGACATGTCTGAATCAAATAGCTATTTCATCTTTATGTGTCTATAAAATTGTTGTTTGTAAAGACGACTGGATCAATGAAATTTGATTGATGAAATTTGATACGGTATTTTCAAACTGAGCAAAACTTCTTATCCGTGTAATAGGTTTTCATGTCATCGGAAGAGGAAATATAAGCCACACGGATTGTGGGGAGTATCTACTAGTATAAAATATTCAAATGCCTTAGATAAGTCACACGACCTTCTTTGAAAATTATCATCAAAAAATTATGAAAACTATATTTTGCGATATACGATATAGGTTAACATAAAAATCAATCAAAACTTTCGAATTGAAAATGTTCTATCACAAAATCGGTAAGAAAATGATTCGAATTGACAGTGATACGAAAAATATTCCGTACAAATAAATTGTACAAAAATAAAAAAGGAATTCCGAAATAGAATCGTGCTTTAAAGTCACGTCGCTTTAATTTGGTTTGCTACGGTTTGACGAAGCCACTTTCTAAAAAAATATTAGCTTTAAAATCGGAGTACTCATAGAAAATACGGAATCCGAACTTCTCAGGCTTAGTTTTACTTATGTTGTTTGCTCACTATATGTAGCCTCAGGGTATAAATTTTACGACTTTTGTACAAGGAATGTCCATGATTGAAAATTAGAAGTAATAGAAGGCAAGAAAATTGAACGTCGTAAACATGAAGGTAGTAAAATTCTGCAGCATGGAAGAGACGTAATTGTGGAATGTAGATATTTAATTTTCTAGACACAATTAAGGTAATATATTGTGAAGGGAATAATTACAGGTATATTATTATTTATAGATCTGTATTATTATAAATATTATAGGTAATAATGAAATCATTCAAAACGCTTCTTTGATAAATGCAATAAAAACTAGTTTAATAACCTCTATATTTCAACGAAGATATAAAATTGGACTGAATGCGAAAACATTAATGATTTATGATTTCAACCACAATAATAACAAAATAGGAGGGGCGTGGTTTAATTTTCTTATCTAATAAGTTTTAGTTAAGATATTATACTAAATTATCTTGCACTGAAACAGTTAATGGCAATCATCACATTAGATTATTAATAATCACGAAGAAGGCGCTTTTTAATTGTTTTAATATTGAATTCGCTATATATAGACATTAATCCATATTGTTCTTAGTTTTCAAATTCTTTATTTCATATCTTTCTTTATTTATTTCATGTTAACTAGCTGATATAGGAATCATAATCACCTAATTATGACTCCATGTACGTTTTTGTTGCACAACCAAAGCTTTATCTACACATCTGTGGTACATTTTAAAGCTGATGTTCATTAAATTTATTTTCAACTTCAAACTCATTTGACTACTAATTTGTTTTTCTTAGAAACTTTAGACTTAATGTCTTTCACTTCAAATGTATAAAATCTGTTCATTTTCTTATACCATGTGTGGTCTTGTATTGGCTGACATTTAATGAATAACCTACTAATTGACAAGGCTAAATAAGCATTGGCCATAATGTCACTTTTAACTAGATTTATGGCCATCACATATCAATCCAACATTGGAAATTTATAACCGTTTAATTTTATTTAACTGTATGCGGGTCATGTGTAACATTACCTATCTACGGTCAATTAAGAATTTTGTTACGTGTATATATTATTTGAATAAACAAGTCATATTTTAAAGTTTTATGTGTAAATGACAAGTTTTGAACTAGTCCTACTCTAAGTCCTACTTTTGAACATAGCTCGCAAATCGAAGTCAATAACTCTAGATAAAATATATAGCACAATAAACTTTTATAGGGTACTGTACTCACCTAAAACTACCAATATGAAACACAAACTAATGTACAAGATCATCAGGAATCTTTGGTAACTAATAAACTAATTATATCACACACAAGAACGGCAATCATCTACGCGACTGCCGAAATTTTATATCACAGTTATACACATCACTAACTACACTGTATTGGCCACACTGCGATCCCATCAGACCATCACTTCACAAGCACACATTTTTTGTATAGGTACAGGAGTGCAATCGGCACCACAACTTTTTCCCGTTCTTCCAAACTTAAAGTTTTGGTCATCGTACGATATCGATACACCCGTTTTGTTTCACACTTCCCATCACTAATGACGTACTAGGATACTAAAATCAAATCGATTTTATACACTTGTTATTAGTTTAAATGTTTATTGTACGATAGTTTCAGTGTCACGTTCGACAAAGGTCCTTCGTCAACGACGGTCGGGACGCAACTGCGTGAAGTCGCCCCCCATTGGTGAAGAATGCGCCGCGCATGGTTGCCACACCGACCACGCTTCACTTGAACACCAGCCGAAATAGAGAGGCGCACTCGAACACCTAATTTATAATAATTCAGTGTGTTTTGAAAGCGGTCGTATAATATAACCAGACACAGAGTCGTGCATTGTCAGTGGCGTCGGCCGCGATCTTGGCCGCTTGTTGCCACGAATTCTTCATACACTTTTGGAATAATATGTTTTATCTCGCTCGCTCGAGCTTTCGAATGAAAAACAGGTAAACGCTTGGGGCATACAACGGTGTGCAAGCAGATTACGAAACATCCAATTTTATATATCACGGTGTTACAAAATTTAACGGATTGTAATATGCATGCAAATTGAACATCTGTTTTCAATTTTTTAAATTAATAACTATTTTATCGATAGAAATTAAATGACAGTAGTCGTGTCACTATCAGTGTGCTTGTTTGCGATAGTTTAAAACAGTTTTGTGATATTTTATAGCGCTTTAATCGACTGTTAACAGTGTTTCTGGTTCAACATAATTGCTTACTGAATTAACAATCGCAGGTTTTGCTTTACAAAACCATAATTTCCTCGGCAAAGACAAAATACCCAACACATATTCATAACATTGTATGCTTTGAATTCCATTAAACTGCTGAATACTGTCACAAAGTTGCGATTATGAATCTTTATGTAACGAATATTATAGTGAAGTCAAAGCTAGCCTTACAAATGATACAATTATAGAAGGATAGGTTTTGTTCTTTGAACTATACCACGTCTTGGTCGATGTTTCTTTTGCATTTGAACAAGTATTATTTACTACACATTGTGAATAACAGAAATATAAAAAGTTTCTGTTCAGAGGTTACAAGATGTTTGATTAACTTGGCTTACTTTAGTATCTTTGTACTAAATGTAGGGTTTATAAATATACTAGCAGTCGTCCGCGTGATAATTTGCATTTCTTCCCGTTTCCATCGCTTGTAATTATAGTTCCTGTCGCGTCACCCGTAATAGGAACAACTAGCTTCGTACATAATTATTTTAGAACGAATTTCAGTTCCATAAAATATGTTATAGTGAGTTAGGTAACATTAAAAGATAGATATATGCTACCGCGGACTTTTTTTAGAACTTTTAAAGAGAAACACATCTTTAGAACATTATTTTAACATAACCCCGTTTGGCCAGCGCACGCAACGGAAAATCTTAAAAAAGATATTTTAACACGTTTTTTTTTACGTTTATTTGGGTAAACAAACAGTGACAAATTACACATTTAAATACACCTAATAATTAAAACACATTATTAAATTCACCACCAACATCGTTCACCACAGGTTACCTAGTTAGTAAAGCGGTCGTGGTGCTCGCTCCAAGACAAATACTATTCTATTTATTTATACATACATGTTCTCAATAACAATTACAAAAACCAACAGCGTATCTGATCTACCTATCAGCCAATCACCAAGCTTTTAAATGTACTTGGACGACTAGCCAATATGTGGATGTTATTGAATATTTCGTTTTATAAACATATTTCACTGCTGCTCCGCTCCTATTCATCGTAGCGTGATGTTATATAGCCTATAGCCTTTCTCGATAAATGCACTTCTCAACAGAAAAATATTTTTTTAAATCGAACCAGTACTTCCTGAGATTAGCGCGTTCAAACAAACTCTTCTGCTTTATTATATGTGTATAGATAACTATTGCGGACAGACCGCTAAAGTCGCTTAACTACACTCATTTTGCGATGCTCGTACTGCAGAGATTCTATTTTGTGATAATAGAAGATAATATTAGTGCCCGGTAACGGCAATAGGCTTGGGACCAACTATTACGTGGGCTTCAAAAAAATTACTGACAAATTATGGGTGTGTAATGCACCTCTGCCTACTCCTTTCGGGATATAGGCGCGTCTCTCTGTCGTTTTTAATGTCAAGAAAGTTGTCCCATATTTACAAGCTTCGATAATTTAATCAAAGTTGAAAAGTAAGTTATGAACACAAAAGGTTTAAATACCTAACATATTACTTAATAATGTTAGTTATAAACCTTAGCCTGCTGTTAATAACCCCTTGATGTTTTACAAACACACCGTCTTCGAATTAAAACACCACCGTCCAGCTCCAATATCAGCAGAATTTTTCGAAACCAAAAAATAAAAATACTTGCAAGATTTGTTCTCAGACAACCCACGGGTTAAATAGGGTACCTATAGGTACAAGTGTAACAGACAGACTGTTATTTTGTTTTTACTAATCTAGGTGCAGTGGTACGAGTATGCGACTGCCGTCCCAGAGGTCTCAGGTTCGATTCCGGGTCGAATCAAATATATGTATGATCCACAAATATTTATTTCGGAGTTTGGGTGTCTTCTATGTATAATATGTATCTTCTTTATATATATAATTCTACTGTACGTGTGTATGTCACTGAACTCCTCCTAAACGGCTGGACCGATGTTGATGAAATTTTTTGTGTGTGTTCAAGGGGATTCGAGAATTGTTTAGATTCACAATTTGGTTCTTTTATTTTGCAGGACAACGTCTGTCGGGTCCGCTAGTGTATTTAGAAATATATAAGTATGTTTATCAGTCGTCTAGATCCCATAGCACAAGCTTATATTAGCTTAATTTGGGCTAGATGATGTTGTGTGAGCATGTCCAAAAAAAAATTATATTCATTTATTTATTTAATTGAAAACTAATTTCTTATAGGCCTAAAGTGATTGATTGCGAATTGATTTTCTTCCATTCATCAAATAACCGAAACAACGAGTAAAATAGTAAAAGTAGATACCTATTTATAGAAAGGTTAGAGAAAAGAATTTCAAAGTATTTGGTAACCCTTCCTTTCATTTTGTCTTCACCCTTTTTTATTTACTTTGTCGGAACCAGAACCAATGACGCATAATATTTAATATTTGACTTGTATCTTCGATTCGAGGTTCCTACTTTATTTATATTTGTTATAGATACATATTTTACCACAGTTTAAGAATTTATTTAAAACAATATTACATCCTACATCCATTTTAAGATTATTGTAAAAAAATGTGTTTGTTTTTCAAAGTAATACTTCCAGGCGGTTCTGTTATCGAAACTGAGTCGAATCTGTTGACGAATATTTGTACTTTCACGGTGGTCAAATAGGTACCGAATTCACCCCTATTCTAAACATAATCATAAAATACAATATATATATACAATAAATAAAAAAAATACCTAAAAATAAAGAAATTCATTTTAAAATCAAAGAAACAATTAAAATATCATAGAACCTTAATCAAAAAGTGTAAAAATGTTAACTCTAGTTTAAAATTAAGAGAACAAGCTAAATTATCTATGTTAGAACTTAAACAAAGTCATTTAAAATATTACACTGACACACAACGCTTAGAGTCACAAATAAAAAATTTGCAATTTGAATTAGAGTATGTAACTAAGAAATATGAATGGTCTCTAAAAGACTTTAATAAGTGTTCATCAAGTATAGATAAGGTACTCAAAACATCTAATTATAATACTGAGCGCCTTAATACCTTCATAAATAACCACTCATGCAATATCAATTGCACAAGTCCTTCTCAATCATTGGAGAACCAGGCTTCCCTTACAACTTGCTCACCTACTTCATTAGTGTATGAATTGTGTGACAGTGTAAAAAGTAATAGTCATACTGGATATACTAAACTAGTTTTATTTAGTGATGATATTGGAACTGATTTTAGTTCTTTTCTGATACAACAATTTAATTCAAATTGTTATTCAATTATTAATAACTGTTATCCAGGTGCATCTTTAAATGAAATTATGCAAAAGATATTAGAATATAATTTTGACTCAAACAGTAAAATAATTATTTTCTGCTCAAACAGGGGTAAAATTAACAAAAATGAACTATCCCTATACTTTGACAAAATGCAAAACTTAAATGTTGAACATGTAGTAATGTTTACATTACCATACATAAAAGGTGTGCCAGACGTGGAAAATTCTCTTAGATATAAGATAAATTTACAACTCAATTTAACTAGCCAATATAATAATAAATTCCATATAATTGACTTTAATTCTGTTTTTAAGAGAACTGTATATAAATACAATTTGTCAACTTCTGACAGTAACTTTAACAATAACAAACATATTGTTTATGTAAACAAAGGTAGGTATTTTCTACCAAAGCATTATAAGAGACAAATAGCAAGTTTGCTATTCAATTATTTTTACACTTCAGCCAAGAACTTGGCTGACAAAACTGCTTTTATTGAGCAATGTAGATTTAGTGTTAAGACTTTGGAATCTGTTCCAAGTAATTTAAATTAAGTTCTACGACAACAGAGGCAATATTACCCTTTAGCAGACATAGTCAATTAATTGAATTAAATTTAGTTACAAATATTAATTACGTTAAAAAATGCCCTCCAAATCAAACCAAATCAAAAAATGTAAATTATATCAACATAGGGCATCAAAATATTGGTTGTTTAACACATGGCAAAGAGTTAGAGTTGGAACTGTTAATGAATTCAGACAATATTGATATTTTTTGTATTACAGAACATATGCGTAAGTCGTATGAGCTCATGTTCAATTTCAGTAATCACCGGGTTGGTAGTGCATTCTGCAGGGTGACCACAGTACGGGGGGGATCTTTGATTTTATTAAATAAACAACTTAAATTTAAAGAACGGAAAGATATTGTGTCTCTTTCTCTAGAGTGTAAAGTCGAACTGTCGTGCGTGGAAATGGAGCAATTCATAGTAGTATGCGTGTATAAACCTGGAACCTCACCCTTTTGCGAATTTGAGGAACTTATTGACAAAGTTCTATGTAAACTTGGAAAAACTAATAAGTACCTAATAGTATGTGGTGATTTTAATGTCGATTTACTTGTTAATACGCCTATGAGTTATAATATTTTAAATTTATTTAAATCACACAATCTTACAAACTTATTTTTGGAGCCTACTAGATATTGTAATACAATAGCCACTTGCCTGGATAATATATACAGCGATATGTTGCCAGAAAGTAAAAGTATTATAAAAAAGCTAGATTCAGACCATTGTGGGCAAATAGCATCTTTTAAAATCACTAAAGAAAAAGTTATAAAACGTAAAATATTATGTAGACCAATAACTGGTGACCGCTTGGAACGAATGAGGGTTGGACTTTGCAATAAAATTCCATTCTTAGACACTGGCTTAGATCCAAATGTAATGTATAAATTATTTTTTGATTCTTTTTACAACGAGTTCAACTCCATATTCAAGTCTAAGGAGGTCATGATTAGTGATAGTCCTACTTTCAGTGAATGGGCCACTGAGGGTATACACAAAAGTAGACAAAAACTTTATGAACTATACTCAGAAAGACAGCTTAATAGATCAGTTGAATTTCTAGATTATGTTAAAACTTATTCAAAAAAGTTTAAAGCAGATTGTTTAGCAGCTAAATCAAAATATATAAGTGATAAAATTCTCAATAGTGCAGACAAAGTTAAATCTACTTGGAAAATTATAAACGCGGAAAGAGGTCAACAAAAATTAAATGATAATCATTTTAAACTTAATATAAATGGTAAAATAACTACATCAGACTTCGAGGTCGCTAACGAATTTGAAAATTTTTTCTCCCGAATTCCTGTAGATTTGACAAAAACCCTAGGCTCTTCAACCCCCATTGCAGAATCTTGGTTAAAAGCAAACGTTCCTTGTTGTAACGTTATATTTAAATTCAGTAAAGTTAACATAAACACTATCTTAAAAACTTTTAAATCTTTAAATATCAAGAAAACAGCTGACCTCTGGGGCATCTCTGTGTATTTAGTAAATTCTTTTATTGAAATGGTTGCTCCTGAACTAGTATTAATATTTAATAATTGTGTTGATAGTGGTGTGTTCCCTGATTTAATGAAATCTAGTAAATTAATTCCCCTGTTTAAATCGGGTAGTACTTCAGATCCGTCCAATTTCCGTCCCATTTCTGTACTACCTACATTTAGTAAAATTTTTGAAAAAATTATGCTTAATCAAATGCAAAATCACTTTAACGTTAATAAACTATTACATACAAAACAATTCGGTTTCACTCGTGGTCGGTCCACCACTGATGCCGGAATTAAATTATTAGAGTGTATATACAGGGCCTGGGATGAGTCATATGATGCTTATGGTGTATTCTGCGACTTATCTAAGGCCTTCGATTGCGTTCAGCACCAGACTTTAATTAAGAAACTTGATCATTACGGAATCCGGGGGACGGCCTTGAATTTCGTCAATTCTTACTTAAGTGATAGGGTCCAGAAAGTAGTGATCAATGGTAAACAGTCACCTGGTTCTCCTGTAGCAATGGGGGTACCGCAGGGTTCAATTTTGGGACCTTTTCTTTTTCTAGTATATATTAATGATCTCCCTCACCTCATAAGAGACGACCACGAGGTAGTTTTGTTTGCTGATGACACTTCTTTAATATTTAAAGTTAAACGTGGACAGCGCGAACTTGACGATGTAAACATTACCCTCTCTAGGATAGTCCACTGGTTTTGTGCTAATAATTTATTATTAAATGAAAATAAAACTAAATGTGTAAGATTCACCTTACCTAATGTAAGACTTGTTAAAACCAGTGTTAAGGTTAGGGATGATATAATAGAATTGGTCGATGACACTGTCTTTCTGGGCATAACGTTAGACTCCAAATTGCAATGGGGGCCTCATATCGGGAAAATTTCGGCCAGGCTTAGTTCAGCAGCCTATGCTGTCAAAAAGATCCGACAACTTACAGACATTAAAACGGCGCGTCTTGTCTACTTCAGCTACTTCCACAGTATCATGACATATGGCATACTACTGTGGGGTAACGCTGCCGATATTGAATGCATCTTTGTGTTGCAGAAGAGGGCTATCCGGACTATCTATGGAATGGGGTCTCGGGAGTCATTAAGAGATAAGTTTAAGCATATTAACATCCTTACAGTGTATTCACAGTATATTTATGAAATTTTATTGTATACCCACAAGAACAAAAGTAAATTTGTGAAAAATAGTGATAATCATAATCTAAACTTAAGAAATAAGGATAAACTGGCTGTTCCTAAATTTAGGCTTCATAAAGTGAGTAATTCTTTTGCGGGGAACTTTATTCGAATGTACAATACATTGCCAACCGAAATAGCAAATTTATCTGTCAATAAATTTAAAAAACTAATAAAAAGTAAATTGTGCCATAAAGCTTATTACAGTATTAATGATTTCTTAGATGACAAGGCGGCCTGGTTGTAACAACGGAACGAATTGCTCCTTTCTAAATAACTCTGTATTAGATTTAAGATGAAATATTTTGAAAAAAGCCGAGCTGAGTTTCTTGAGGGTTCTTCTCAGTCTCGTTGCATTTTGGAACCCTCGGTAGAGTCACACCAACTTCTGACGAATCTAAATAATTTTCTGAAAATTTCAAAGATAATAAACGTTATTTTATTTTATTTTATTTCATAGTATTTTTCTTTAAGTTTACATCCCATGAAAGTAGATGATTTTTATTTAAGTTGTCATGTGTGACCTATTCGGCGACAGTTTCCATTACAATTTATATTGCTAACTAGTAACTTTGTCGTCAAAATATCGAACTATTTAATATCGTATTTTTAAGGGCGCAGACCGCGCACGGACAAAGTCGATTTTGAGCAACAGCAGCGCTAAAGTTGCCCAAATCATCCGACGGGCGGGTGAATGACCCAGAGAGACCGCGATTTTGAAAATGTTTTGCGACAAACGTTCCACGTTGAGTTATTGTTATTGAAGTTGAATATTTACAGCATAACAAAAATGTTGAATTATTGGAAATAAACGACTGCCTATTTGTAAAATATTCCAAGAGTAGTTTTCGTTATAAAATGATCCTAATTACTAGATAAATAAATAAGAGTAGTTTGAGACACAATTTTTATGATTTTCTATTTATAATAAACAATCAAGAGCAGGTCCGGACTGACCTTTTTGTATTCTACTTACCTAAAATTCCAACTACGAGTATGTATTTATTTGTAATTTTACTACCAAAGTTTATTCTTATCTCGTAAAATTTTCATTCAATAAAATAATTGCAAATTCAGTAGGAAGTACGGTCGAAATAACATCACGCCTTTCCTCGCTAGTGTTTATCTCTACGCAAGGAAATGTGCCTATTGCGAAAACTCAAATACTTTTTGCTTACGATCACCTCGCAATCTAAAAAATCTTCTAGGGTTGTACAAAAAATTGTCAATAAATGAAACACAAGTATAAAAATGGTTCATATAATTAAAAGTAAGTAAACAATAACAAAATATGAGTCGCCACCTAAAAAGCGTGCTAGGGTTTTTTTTTTTTTTTTTTTTTTTTTTTTTTTTTTTTTTTTTAATTCCGCGGCCCAAGGCCGCGGCCGCTCTAACGTCCGTTGCCGGGCGTCCCTGGTTACTAGCAGAGGGTATGTCCAGTGGCGCCCGGCGGAGCGTGCTAGGGTTGTACAAAAATTAGTTATAAACAAACATGAAATTTATAAATTATTCATATACTTAATTAAACGAAAGTAAACAATAACAAAATATGAGTTCAAAATTCTAATGTTTTTTTCATTTTAATGATTACTGATCAAATTCTGATTTCTACTAATTTGATGATAAAATCAATTGCTATTGCAAAACCTATCAGAATGAAAATGTTACCAGCTGCCCGATTCACGTAATAAAAACCGTAGCGTAGTGACTTAAAAATGTCACTTCGCACACTTTTTAACCGACTTAAAAAAAGAAGAAGATTCTCAATTCGCTGTATTTTTTGAACCGATTTTGATGATTCTTTTTTTTATTTGAAGGCTGGTGCATCCCGTGTGGTCACATTTTAATTTCATTAGGATCGGACCTTGGGTTTACACCAGGTAACTCTTCAAAATCGTATAGGAATTGTATAGAAATTGAGCTATTCACACAAATTCACAACACGTAATTTTGCTGTAGCATCCGACACGCGTGGAGTCACTTTGAAATTCTATGGCGCACTGGCGATTAGTAGCGACAACCGTGCTATCGGGACGCGATTGAATTTCCATACATTTTTCTATGGAGAATTTACGTAAAACATATCTAGATTTTAGGGCTTTAAAAGGGGAAGTTTTTGTTTGTAAAGGTACAAAAAAAAGTACCACGTTATATTTATTGGTTTTTTCAGTGTTCAAAAAGTGTTTCTTTTTATCAATTTGTGTTGATTTATTGGGTTAAATCTGAAAAATACGAAGGCACGTTTTCGCATTTTTTCTCAATTTTGTGCGTTTGTTGACGTTTATTATATAACAACTACAGGGTTTTAAGAGTTAAAATTAGCACTAACATAATTTTTGGTCTTTCATTTTAATATATACAAATTATCGTTGTTATTAATCATATGTAAATAGGTTAAATATGAACAATCGTAACACTCTTTTCGGTGATTTTCACGATCTGGGCCCTTAAATTCGTGACCTTTTGAAGAATTGCTTCTCAATGTCAGACAACGGAGAGAAGAATGACAATAGGAGCCGAGTCGTTGAGTGACAATGAATGAGTCGTGAGTTCATAAACCCGTTGATGTCATGAACTTACGCACTAAACGTATTTGGTTTTCTTTTTTTTTTATATTTGGTTCGCCAAATTGACGCCGCCCGCCTGGTGGTAAGTCGAGACGACGTCTAGCGATTGTGGGCCACTCTCACAGCACACAATACTATAGAGAGTGGCCCTCAGCTTGATGACCTACTGATGTACCTCTTCACGCTCCGCTTAAGGAAGCCAGGATTATATGTTCGAGGAAACACGTGCACAGGCAGGGCGTTCCAGGCCACTATCGTTCGGCAAAGAAACGAACGGTATCATCAATTTTAGAACTGGGTAAGAAGAAAGAAATGTTTTTTCTCGGGCTCTCAGTATTTTAGGATTCTTTTAAAGCCTCCATCCATTTGTCAGGAAATGCACTGCGTGCAGATAAGGCTGTCTTGGAGCACCAAATTTTTACCTTTTTAGGGTTCCTACCCAAAGGGTAAACTGGGATCCTGTTACTATACTGTCACCAGGGTTTATCTCACGAACCATGATAGGTTGACAGTTGGTTGAAATTTTTACAGATTATGTATTTCTGTTGCCACTACAACAAATACTAAAAAATAAATATTTGACGGGGTTCTCATACAACAAACGTTTTTTTTTGCCGTTTTAGTACGAACCCTTTGTGCGCGACTCGCACTTGGCCGGTTTTTGCGGAAATTGAATAAAATAAAAACCATTAAATAAAAACTTCACATAAATCATTGCACAAAATTCATCCAACTGAGAGTAACATAATCAGTCGAAAACAAACTTTCCGTTTCCAAACTGTAAATAGTAAAACCAAATACTTCACCATTGTAACAACCCGCAACATGACTATCCCAAAAGTTGTCGTCGTCACCGATATCTTTGGAATAATTGTTTTATACTAAATCACAGTGGAAAGATTAGAGTTACCAACTTCAGGGCGATGAAACTTCTTGTGAATAGGGCTGCCAAAAAGTTTAATCATCTCCGAATATACTAATAATTTTGAGAAGTTTATTTACCATAAGAATTACAATATAGATAATTATGTAAAAATATTTACAATCTACAATTTATCGTTTAAATAATCGTCCGTGTCATTGCCGACTGGTAAGGTTTCCAGAATTCCACGTGGGATTTATTTCGAAACATGTTCGCATGGAATTCTTACACGCCAAATATCCTCTCTTCATGCTCTATAGCTAGATACGTAATAATGCAGAGAATTATTACGTATCCTAAAAAGTTTAACGTTAATACTCAGAATCTAAATTCCAGTGCTAAGAGTTACAATTTCAAAACGTAGTTTTACACACATTTAACAATATTATAGTCCATATCAAATAAAAAACCGATATCGTCAAAACTCTGTAATTTATTTACTATAATTATGGTTATTTTAAATTCTATTCTTTCTACTTGTCCGTCCAAAGGTTGCCTTTAAATAATAACTTTTTAGTGATAAGGCCGCCATTTGTAGACATTTAAACTTGGATATTTTATTATGTATGTTTTATTGGTGTACAATAAAGTTTTATTCTATTCTATTCTATATAGTTTTTATTTATCCACCAAAGGCACCACTTATTACAAAAGAAATCTCTTCTAGCCAGGGCAAAGAAATGCTTTTATACTTAGTTACTTATAATGTGGCAACCCTATAACTAAGCCGATTGTTAGTTGGACACAAACGATTTAACGGACTAACTCCTTCAAACTATCCGGTTTGATGACAGACTTTTGAAACTTTCAAGTTTTTTGGACTGTAACGGTGTTATCTTATATTGACAGTTAATTTATTTTGCTAAGAATAATGTTATACCCTCTATAGTCCCTCGATCAGCTCGCATTTTACTCTATAGTCCCTCGATCAGCTCGCATTTTAAAGATAGATATACCTACTCCCTGACGATGTGAAGAAAGATTGCTGTCCCGTCAGATGTACCTAGAAGCCATTTTTTATAGGTAGTATTTAATTGCTAATAAAAAAAAACATATTTTTTTGTACGTCAAACAACTTATTATAACGCATTTAAAAAAAAATACATTGTTGATGTATCTTTTAAAATTATATCTATTGCTAATATAGTTAAACAATTGGTTTATTTGCAGGGAAATTATTTATTTGCTGTAAAAAATGTTTATCTGATGCTTATAAATTGAGGGGCGATAATCTTTTTGCTGTGCATTTAAATTTATTTTATGCCAAAAGCGTTTTCAATCAGTTATCAAAACACTAAAGAGCTGTGAATGTAGGTGCATTTGTAATTTAATTCAAATTATCAATTCACATTCTTTATATAATTGTAATTATTTTTCAGAATTTTAGATATTATCACGTTTAACCAAGTCGTAAACATTTTGGTCTCATAATTTGAATAGCCACAAAACAAGCAAACTGTGTAGGAAAAAGGTCATTTCGATAATTATTTCTCTCCAACAGAAGTTTAAAAGACCATTATCTGAAAGATCAAAAACACCAACCCCCCGCAGTGACAAAAAAACAATAATGAAGGTTGTGGCTGATCCTTAACTGTTATCGATTCATCCAATTTTTGGTGACAAAAGCACTTATCAATAATAAAACAATACCTTATTCCAACTTCTCAGAGTTTACTTTTGGTTAGCAAAATAGATTGTAGTTAGACTATTTTTTAATTAGAACCTGTTGTTTTTGTAACTGATAGTTTTGACAAAAATTTGGGACATAGAAAGATGAAACGCTATAAATTCCTATTGCGATGTCGGAATGCAATAACAAGGTTTTGTATTAACATTTGATAGCCGATAAAAACTAAACTGAAAACATTTTTGTAATTGCATTGTCATTTTAAAGTTTAAATGCAAGACAAATGCCTTAATTTTAACAAGTTTATGTCATCGTTAATGATGTCAAAGACGCAATAAATCAGGATTTGTGTCGTTTGAATCTCCAAGAATTAATGTTGACTCGAATTGAACATTAATCTTAAATCTAGAATGAAAATAAAACGATATCTTCTAACTTATCAAGAACATTAAAAACATGTATCTAAAAAAAAAGTTTGAGACTTGTAAGACCTGAGATTTAGTACGTATTTTAAAATACTGTTAATATTGGTAGTATCTTATCTTATTTTGATAAGATTTTAAAAGTAATGTGTACAATTCGAAAGTTTAAGCCGTTTTGTAATGTATGGACTCTAGTCTCCATTTTACGGAACATAAAGTGAGACTTCGGATATAATATTATTGTAAACGGTTCCGCGTTTACAATAATATTATTGTGTTCCAAGTCAGCCTGTATGGAAAAAAAAATGGTGCATGACCCGGTTTTAAATAAAATTATACTCTCGATTAATTATATGTCTAAGCAATGAATTATGCGTACTTTTTCTTAAATAATTTTACAATATTAATCGCGAAAAATATATTCTTGGGCTGAGCTTGAACCAGCAACTGTTCCCTTTCCTGATGGCAGAACGCTCCTGCAATAGGCGATACTTTTTATATTTTATTTTCTCAATTTTTCAGCAAATAGCAAAGGTAAACCTCAATTTAAGTGCTCAATAAAAAACTATTTCACTTATTGCAATTATTTAAAGGCTGTCGCATATGGTAGGTGGTATTTTTAAATACCAGGAAGCTTCGAGTGTGAGTTAAATTCCAAAGAAAACAAACATATGTTTATCTAGAGCGATACGACTTCAGAAAAATGCGAGAGATCCTCTCAGACAACAATATAATATTTGAAGAAGTTCAACGTAAGCCCCGCAATGTTTGTAAGGCTTGACTCCAACTTTGACAACCGCCGATATTAAGTGAATCCTGACAGAATTGATCATTTTTAACATCATTTCTTTATATTTTTATTCTGTTGACAGTTTAAAGTTGAAGTTTATTTTTGCCTTTTTAGGGCATTTAAATAAAAGCTTGTTCTTTAAAAGCTAGCCCATATTTTAATAATTTTTTAGGACTTTGTAAGTAGGTACATGTATTTTTCAGATATTCCGTGAAACTCTATAATGTATTTTGTTTATTTTAATTTACTAAAAGCAGTCGGTGTTTTGGTTTCTCTTTTCAAACATATTTATTGTCATGAACTCTTATCTATAACAATAAGAAAATATATATAATAATATACTCGTAGAAACCATTCGGATAATGTTGTATATAAGAACTTTCAACTGTAATAATAGATAGATGGGTTCCCCTGTAATAATAGATGTAGATGAGAAATAAATAAATAAAATGAATAAAAATAAAAAAAACTATTTACATTGTCTTAAATTAAAATTAAATCTTCGGCACAGTTAAAAAAAAATTAAATATGATTTTGTGACACAAGACAAAATAAATATAAGAATAAATAAATCATGAAACAGAATTCATTATAAAACTGGTTTGATTCCAAAGCGAGTATAGAATATCATTTACCATGGCAGTTTATCATAAGAAGTGTAACATCATTGGGCCAAAAAGCTTTCGAACACATGACCAAGCCAAAATTGAACTAAACAATTCTATTGTAAAGAGTCGACAGCCTACCTCATCAAGAAATTCTCGTAAAAATTTCACGGCTGAGTCGATTTCGGACTTAGAATTAAATGGTATTCAACAAAAGCGCCCCAATTTTTTTTACCAACACAAAAATGTGTTCGAACGTGAAGAGCGAGATAGAATTTAAAATTAGTGTGAGTAAAAGTGATGGGAATATAACAAAGGCAGGTAGGGCAATAGACTAATTGAATATTGAGACAGTAATAATATTGGATGCATAAAATTGTGATTAGTCGCGGTTCAGTATTGCGAGTTGTGTTTCAATGACAGCATTTGAAGAATTTTTCTTGGTTACGCTCTGTTTTTCTCGGAAAAAAATATCAAGGTTCAGTTGATGAAAAACATTATAAGATTTGATTATTTCAATCAATTGGTGACCTACAAAATTTGTTATTATTTATTGATTATTTTTTACTTTGCTTAATAATAAAAAGTTTAGTGTTATCAAGGTAACAACGGAGTTACATGAAAGATATTTGAATCGATGACGTAATTTGTTGGGCTAACAGCAACTCCAGGGGTCCCCGGTTCGGTCCCCAGGTCGAGTAAAATATTTAAGCAATTTGCTAATATTTGCTTCCGCGTTCTGGTTTAGGTTTGCGTGTTAACATCCAAACATATTTGAAATCTTTGAACAGTTGAGCAACTCAGAACCCCAGTATTAAATGTAAATTAGGTCGGGACTAAAACTTAAGCGTATACTTGTGTATTTTGTTTATATTAAACGATCAAGATGGTATGTTTTGTACAATTAAGAATTAAAATACCTATATGTGGATGAACCAGGAAATAAATCAATGGTGGAAGTCACAGAGCTAGCTGCACCAACTAAAACAAATATAAAATGCATCAACAGTCAAAACTGTGATATAATTAAACATTTGTTTGTTACGAGTTCTATATAAAATTAGAATTTGTATTTTTACCCGACTGCGTCAGTGAGGGTTATGTCTTACGCACGTATGTATGTGGGTTTGTATGTTTCTTTGTTCCCCTCAACAGGTCAAACAGCTGGATGGATTTCGACGAATGTGGTCTCAAATGAAAGGTGTTTATCTCCTGAGTGTTCTAGGGTACACAAAATGTCAATAAAAAATATGCCCCGGGTTTTGTGGCGCAAAAATGTAAGCTGCCAAAAAAAATTTTGGTAGCTTAATTTTGAAAAATATTTTTTATAAAACATCTTAAATTATTGATACATCTTAAAATATTTTTACAAGTAACAATATTTGAAAATAGAATTTGTCATTTACAAATTGACAATTAATCTTATCTTATTGCCAGCTAAAACAGCCAATTAGTTTAACATTGTTGATGAGTCAAATTGGCAATTACTACGACGACCAATCTAATACAACTAATCTTATTACCTGCCAGACAAAATTAATGTACAGTATCAAATATCAATGAAAAGAGCAAAAATTATTTTGTTTGGGAAAAAATATATTTGTGATTTTGGAATTGTCAAGAGTTATTCATCATTTGGCTTCGGTGGCGGGGGTTTATTGTGTCGGTTTTATTCCTTAAAAAATGCAGTCGCATTTCAAACCTCCTCCTTTTTTTGAATTTGGTTAAAAATTATATACAAGTATTTATATCAGTTAATACTATGGATGGGTGACCAAAAAGTGATATTTGATACATCGTTTTTAAGAAGTACATTAAGCACGTAACGAGGTAGGTACGTTAAAAGTCCTCGCTGTATATTCTTCGTTAAGTAAAGCGAAAGGGCAATTCGAGCATTCTCACTAACACTGGCAGCTAGGTTGGGCTTAATGATAAGAATATGTTCAGTAAAGTTATTTAAAAAAAATTGCAACTGAGTATATCGTTAGGGACGCTCAGCAAGATACTGAGTGGTCCAGCAGTACTGGTTAAACCATTATAAATGTATTTAATTCTCAACCTATATAGTTGGGGTCGGCCTTTCCAATCTACTGCGATGCGGCTGAACTTCAATATTATCTGTGGAGCGACTGCGATCTGACCTCCACAACCCATGAGCGATATCGAAGCTCTGTAGAGACTAAGTACCAATAAATGTACTCGTATTTAAATCCATGCAAATATAAACAAATCTACATCAACTAACATTATTTTGTATGATGTTTAAAACAACGGAATCAGTAATCAAAACCGTTATGACTTGCAGACAGAAAACAGGTGTTGTGTTCAGGTCAGCCATCTGGAGTTAGACAAACGAATATAGGGTAAATATACTATAAAAATTTAAGTAGACTATGCTACAATAACTCAGTGTGTAAAACCCACATTTTATAAGTATAATAAATGTGAAATAAAAAAGAAAAACTCATGTGTAAGGAATCATTAAACAAAATTACTGAACACAGCAGTAGAAAAGTGAAAACACGTATTTTCCGAAAAAGGACAACAAAAGAAAAAAGTTATCTTCAAAAGCTATTTTGATGCCTGCAGTTCAGGGTATTAGCTAGTATTCGAATAAGAAGATAGGCCTACATGACAAGACACAAGGGGTTCATAGGGGTTCGCGAACAACAAAGTTGTGCACCTTTTCAACGGTCGAGACTCTGACAAACTTAAAAGCTCTCTCCTGGCGGTAATAGCCGCGCCCTCTATTACGTGGTAACGGTAATATGCCTCTGTCGACGCCTTCGGGAAACCAGGCGTCATTGTATTGTAAAAGAAACAAGGTATCACGGTACCTAGTATAAGTTATATATTTGGTAACGTCCAGTGATAACATCAGCACCGAATAATTATCTATCGAATAATTAATATCAAGAAAGACGACATCCAAACCTATCTCAAATTACACTTTACATACATCGGTGGTAAGAAGTCATATTAACCCTAAAATCGTAACGCAATTTGTGGGCAACATGCCGTGGTCGATTATACACGCGACAGGCATCTGTTGGGCTAGCACCTGCGTCCGCGCAATTCCAGATTAAAAAAACATTAGGGGAGCGTGGGGTACATGGGGTGTTATTATAAAAAAAATATGTGGGTGTTTTCCAGATGTGTCTTGTAAGGTTTAGTTGAAATTTGTTTTGGTGATTACAGAAAAGTTTTGATAAATATTATTTTATTTTCAAAAATATGGTCTTAAGTTATTATAATTATGTAGTAGGTAGTTACTATGTAGTAGGGTAGGTAAACACTATGCATCTCCACATCTTGGTATCCTTTTTTGCCAGCTAACGCTAACTGCTGGAAATACGTCTCCTCCAAAGATCGTCCCAACACTCGGTCCTGTGCTGCCTGAATCCAGACACTTGCCGCGAACTTTACAAGGTTATCAGTCCAAAACTTACAGTATTTTTTCAAAATCAAAATTATCAGCTATTACTTTCCCATAAACAGAATATTTCTTCTCAAGTCTAGAAAAGAATGCAATACTGGGCTAGAAGTAAAAAAAAATCTACGTTCCTCAGTTCTTAGTATAGTCATCGGCTTACTCGCAATACGAAAGTCGTAGACTATTCCGTAAAATCTATAATTACGTAGACAATTGAAGATTAAGGTGCGTGTACATAATACGCTTTTTACGATGCAATGCTGTCTCGTGGTCTCGACGGGTAATTACCGTATTGTATTTGCCGTACACCCATAATTTTTATGATAACTACTCTAAGTTCCACTCGCAATTTCATTTAAACCTTGAGTACTTAAGATACAAGTATTTCTTATATATTTTTATGGTCAGCTTAGTTGCTCTTTTGTGTTTAAGTCAGAGACTAGTTCATGCAATAGGTACTAAAGTAAATGTTCTGAGCCGTCATCTGTCTAAACTTAAGCATCCATTGTAACCTCAGTTCCTTTTTTTTTCAAATAAATGAAGTTTTCGGGCTCTCTGGTCTTTAAAAGTAAGTATTTATTTAAAGTTTTGTTTTATGAGGGTAAGACTTGTTGGAATCCTGTAAAACTATTACGATCGGACTTCCAACTGTTGGACGATTCAACAGAGTTGTACTGTAGTTAAGTTGATCCAACGGTGGGGGTTAAGCATAATAGATTTATATTGCGCAATTTGAAAGTTCAACATTTCGTGTAATTATTTTTTAAAGAATAATTGCACACAACACGAATAACACACTATAATTACGTCATGGGAGAATAAAATACGCGTGTAGAGGCAAATGCATTTTTTGTGTTTTTTTATATCTATGTCGATTGCACACTGTCATTGATTTATCCATTTATGTATTGTATTGATTTGTTTTATTTGGTTTGGAATATTTTATTTAGTTATTTATTTTCTTAATATCGACTCAGTACATGCCATGATACTGTGCTCGTAAGATACTGCATGGGTGAGCCATTTTCAGTGTTGCTGGGCCCTCTGAAAACCAGCGCTGGCGAATGTGGGTCTGCCCACGTCAGCATAAGCTGAGAGGAGACCAAATTCCACGCAGATGTGGCGCGTACTAGCATACAACCAAGGCTTTTTTTTACTTTTAATTTCTCCCTGTTTATATGTTTAGTTATGTAAGATGCTTATAATCGCCATAACTGTGTTTACGAATTAAACATATTTTCTTTTTTCTTCTTCTTCTTTCTATTGCCGAAGCACTAGAAAGAATTTCTAGTGGCTCCCAAGAGGCAAATGCTCTGCTAGAATATTACGTGGGACTGGCACATTGTGGGTGTGTAATGCACCTCTGCCTACCCCTTCGGGGATATGGGCGTGATATGTGTGTGTCATACAAAGTTTTCATTAGCAAATAACAAGAATTTAAGTTTCACACATATTTCAAGTTTTATTTATCAGGTGACAAGAGGTCTCTTAGTTTCGAAAGTCGAAAAGTACACAAAACATAACGTGACTTATTGTAAATAAAGTAAGCAGTCAACCTTCTTAGATACAAGAAAGGATGGCCATCCTTTCTTAGAACTTAGAATTGTTATTGTCTTACACTGCTGGTTTAGTAGTGAAGTAACTACAGCTTGCCAAGTTAAAGTTGGCGTGTGGTTAAAATTGGAACTAATTTATTTGTATCTAGTTATTGTTCGGAAATCTTGTTTTTGACGTTTTTCAATGTAATGTGGCGCCCCCATTGGAAAGCCAACTTATACTTGGCAATCTGACAAACATTTGCACACATGCATATACATAGTGATAGGCTAATTTTAATTTTAAGAGTGTTCAAATAAAATGCTTTTTAGCTTGTGAGGATGAAGGTAGCTATTAGTGCAATTGCTACCTAAAAGTGTTACGGTCGTGCCACGATGATCCGTCACGATTCAATCGTACAGTTTTATAATAGCTTTTGATCGGAAGTGTATACTTTTCGTTGGAGATTTAAGTTTGAAATTGATCTTATTCCCATTGAGATATACCTTCGAATTACTCATAATTCACGTCATGCGTGCATGACTTTCACCTAAAGGTTCTGTTTCAATAAATATCAAAAAGACTATTTATCTTTCTGTTAGAACACATCATCATCCACCGAACCTTTTTCCTAACCTAGTTGGGGTCGACTTTCCAGTCTAACTGCGATGCGGCTGAACTTCAATATTTTCCGTGAAGCGACTGTCATCTGACCAACCCATGGGCGATATCAAAGATCTGTAGTTAGACCGGTCGGATCTGGTTTTAGGGATCCAAATAATAACGACTTTTGACGTTTAAATACATAAACTACTAATTAAAATAAAGAGATTTAGTTGTAAAATTCATTAAAGTTTTGTGTTGATAAGAAGTTAAATCAATTTGCTATTCTGATACCCTCGAATAATTGGCATAGACTGGGTTTATTCTCGAGTCAATGATAAAATGTAATGAAGGTCTTACTCAAAATGCTACATAGATAACTAACTATAAATCAGTGTATAGTGAGTATTTATGAATACAATAAGACAGAATAGGGAATAGTACTTACATACAGAACTTGCACTCCGACGTTAATTATAGCACATTCTTTTGTTTACAGAGAACATAATTCGAACGGTAGGGTTGACAGGAAAGTACCAGCATAATTTGACCAATAATTATGACGTTAATGCCTCAATATCAACTCTATGGTCAATGCCGTATCACAAACAAGAGACAACCCTTACTGACTTACAACTTCAAGTTGTCGCTGACGTCACGTATTTTTTGCGATTGTTAGGCAAGTGACATAGGCCTGACAATAATAAATACAGCGCCACCATTAAAGATATAAAGAAGTAAGAATAAACTTATTATCGTATTCCAATTGGACCACAAGCGTAAAATGACGGCTCCGACATGATATTTAACAGTAAAATGGATACAAAACTACATAGCATGCGAGAAGCGGCTTTCCCTCTGTAGACAGTAAACCAATTTTGTTTTAACATAATGACCGATAATTTTGTGGGAAAGACACTGAATACGACCTGTATTCTTGAGGGTGTAAAGAAAGGTGTATTAAAAAGATTATACGGGTTTTTGTGACTGTATAAAGGAGACTATCCTTTTGTTCGGATTGAAGAATTTGCCGTCAGATTATAGGGTTGAATAAATAGTCCTTTGAAACTAATATCTCACGATTTTGTTAGGCGGTTATTAATATTTTTTTAAGATTGAAATTGCAAAGGTAGGATATAAGTCGCCCATATGGTAAATATCGTAAACACAAAAAAAAATTGGGTTTTTAACCCCATTAAAAAAATAGCTCACGACGAAAAAATTGTTTTAAATCGACGATAACTTGGACCAAGTGGACATTCGATAAAAAATGTGGCCTCTTTGGACCGGAACACACACACATACAGACGAAATCAAAATTGTCCAAAAAGCTTGAATTTACTTCGAGAGCCATTCTTGGGGATTTTATTTTGAAGTCCATAGGAAAACCCTTGTTCCTAAATTATCACATCCACAAGTGTATTGGGTTAACTTGAGCTCCGACAGCATGGCTATGTTCATGCAACTAACAATTCTCTGATTAAGTCTCACTAAACATTAAAGCAATCTACTCGTAACATTTCTTTCAAACAATATTTTCTTGGTTAAAATCGTCTGGAACAGTTGCTGGAAATCCAGGTTATTCTAGACTTTAAAACAGTACCTAGTAGGTAATGATTAATTGTGAGAGTCTAAAGCGCGGTAGACCTCGCAATGCTGGAGAAAAATACTGTGGAATTACTCTTGTAAAATATCTTCGAGGAACATAAAATTAGTTTTATTACCGTAGAAAAGTTTTAAGAGTTATTCCGCTGTTTGTCTTCTTGGTTTTTAATCCTGTTTTTTGTGCTTGTAATTATGGTGACCATGACACCCTGTTATTTGATTGTTTTAAAAAAGAGTTATTATTAATTACAGAGTGAGACAAATTCATTTATCTAGCGGACGCCCGCGGCTTTGCATGCTTGACAAATTATATACACTAAACCTTCCTCGAGAACCACTCTATCCATTGGTATAATCGCATTAAAATCCGTTGCGTAGTTTTAAAGATCTAAGCATACATCGGGAATGGAAGTGACTTTGTTTGTACTATGTATATGAATTATTGAAAGAGATAGTTTACATACGCTGATTGATAATGGAAAATAGTATGCGCTCGCCTTAAGGATCCAAAAAGAAGTTCAAAAAAGCACATTGTCCTTTCAAAGCGCCCTTTTGCTTCTGACACACCATTATTAAAGGTGTACAGTTATCGCGTTTACTCAGGCACCCCCTGATTTAAGGGTCACAGGAAAGAGCCATTTTGTCATCCGATTAAAAATAGCATACCAGTTCCCAAGTACGGCATAAGTCAGACAAGATATAGAAGATGTATTTTGGTATAGACAAAATTTATTGGACGATAAAATTTATAGATTGAACAATAAAATTGAGTGAGTTTTGTTGTTCAGGTCGTATAGGAAGAAAATGAGGTGCGATTAGATTTTGTTTATGTAACAAATCGAAAAGGTAGTATATCGTTATTCGGGAAGACGAACGTCGCCAATTTTCGGTCAAAGACATTGGGGATTGTGAGAAAATCACAACTAGAGAGAATATGGCGCGAGTGTTTAATGCAATTAGGTAAAGAATATCAAGCCAGTGTCATTATTATCAGCGAATCGATGTCCACTGCTGAGCATAAGCGTCCCTCAACGTACTGCACAATATACCAAACCAGTCTTGTGTTGATGCGAAAGTTTATCTATCTTTATGTCCATTCATTTTTTGTTTGTGAAAAACGGAACCGGATAAAATAAACTACGCGTGTTGCTGAAGGCTGTAGTGTTGTGTGGAATGACAAATAGTCGCACTAAGTACTTCGCTATCATCATTTAGCCTTCATCAGTCCATTACTGGACGGACACGGACTCTCTTATGGAAATATCTAATTCGATCATGTCCCCATTTTCCCTCCAATCAAAAATTGTTATATATTAAGGAATACTGGTGCTAAGTTCCCTAGAGATCTGATAAAAGATGTGGCCACTAGGTATACAGCAAACCGAAAGCAAAAATGTCCCAATTTATTCTCGAAATGTAGACGCTTCGTTCGCTTAGTCAAACTGATCCCGAATAGATATTAAAAATACGCACACATTTTCACTTACAGAAACTTTATTAGTCTCAAGCAAAGGCGAATCTGGTGAGTAAATCTGGTTGCGTGCTGCGGGGCCTCAGCCCGATTCACTCACTGTAGCCGGTTAAACCCTACCCCCAACGACGCAGAATTTTAATCCCGACCAAGCTCCCGAAGATGCCAAACAGGTGGCAAAAGTCCGCCGGGCGCCACTGGAAATACCTTCTGGTGCGTACCAGAGACGCCCGGCAACGGACGTAGGAGCAGCCGCGGCATTAGACCGCGGTTTTAAAAAAGAAAAAACAGGTGCACCATTTGCAAGTCAGGTTAGCTTGGGCCCATCTGGCACTGACTACAGGGCAAAAGCTACAAAAAGGTGTAAATCAGTACAAGATTCTAAAAGGTTATTGCGTGACAACCCTACAGTTTCAAAACAAACATGGCGTGAAAAGCTCACAGTTTAAAAACAAGGTTGATAAAATAAATGAGCATAATTTAAAACGTAAAACATTGTAACGGTTTTTAACACGTATCCATTAATTACAGAGATTTGCATTGCACTTTCGTTGTATGTGTCAGCCAACACCCTGCAGCGACGCTGCCGGTTGATATCTATAATTTATACTTATATTTTTATCCGACTGTCCTGGAATGAAAATATATTTTTCGTGATCTCCGATTTGATGAACCTTTGTGATCTTACATAGTGCAAACCGATTGAACGATGATCAGCTAAAGATTAATATATAAAGTATTGTAAATCTAGATTTGTGTTATACCGAATGTCGAAAAGTGCAAGACACGGAGACCATAAGTTCACGTTGACAAACAAAGAAATGAAATCTTCTTCAATCTCATTAAAAACAAAAAAAACTATTATTGTAGTTATATATTACTCGAGGGCGCCCGCGGATTAAACCGCTTAAAAAAAATATAGGTACACAAAATTCTTCCTCGAAAACTACTCTATTCATTGGTGAAAACCGCATCAAAATCCGTTGCGTACGAAACCCAATTTTATGCGTGGCTCGACACTCACTTGGTCGGTTTTATACTTTAAACATGAGTACTTAATAAAGGTACTTTATTTACAAATATTTTAAATGTGAAACATTGTGAAGATGTTTGCGTAAACTTAATTAAGTATGCGCGTTTTGAATTAAGTTTGACATAAACACATACAGTCCCTTTTTTGGAAGTCGGTTAGAAATGTATAGACATTATTGTGGTCGTTACTGACCTGAATTAGTGCCTGCTATAAAATAAAGCGTTAAAACCAACAATTAACTAAACAAAATTGGAACTTGATAGATTTGATATCACTATGACCCAGATTTAAAAAGACAATATGTATCTAATGATAGATAATGACTATACGCATTGCGGCACGATTTAAAAAATAAAAAAAAGACTGACCAACTTTAATAAATGACGGTTACAGCAATTTTTTTAACACATATACGGGGGGTTTCTGAATTCAGAATTTGAAGTTGAGCATCCACCGAGTACGCCAAATGTCAAAATTCAGGAACAAATTTTGACATTTGGCGTGCTCAACGGATACTTAACTTTTAAAAGGACTTGGGTTTTTGGGGAGCGCGTGGCTGGTTGCCTTTTAGGTTACCTCTGGCGCTGGGCAAAAATCCAGGCCCAAACGCTCAATTTCAATTTCAAATTCAAACTAGTTCTTCTGTGCGGGAAAAATCAAGAGTAACCTTGACATTGGCGAAATCATCGATGAACATTGATGGAGCCAAGTTTTAAAAAAAAGAAGTCTTAAAAAAATTACCTTGTCAACAAACAACTGTGTTCAAGTAACTTAAAATTTTATAAAAATATTGAACTCTGAAACTGCAAAAAATTGGTTGAATATTCAATAGGCCGTTGAATGGGGACATCACTGTTAGTTTTAATTCGAATACAAAGCATCGAATCCACCTTAATATCCGATCGAAAGCAAACAAATCCTTGCATTTCATTTGTGTTGATCCAATATTATAGGGTTGGGATTCTATATCTATGGATTGGGCTTTGTAATAAATTAAATATTATTTTTAAAGCATCTTCAGAGGCTGCATTAAGAAAAATGTGAAGTCCTACATTTATGAAAGTCGATAATTTGAATTATTGACCACTAAAATACCAAACACAAATAGTTACAGAAGACTGAAAGCAAGAATCAGTAATTTAGTTTTAGTAGATATGGGTTTTGTCATCGAATTTTCACTTTTCAGGTCTTAGAAAACACTAGCATTTTAATAATAAAATACAAATTATTGGGCGTGTGACAACCCTTAAAGCAATACAGCAAAAGAATGGAACGAACGAATGACTGGTTTTATACAAAGTATTTTTAAATTGCCGCGCACTTCTCCGACGGAATTGCAATACAAAGCAATGATTTCGGTCAATCAGAGTTACATGATACATTATTTGTGTAAATTTTGTATTTATACGAGATCCTCTTTTCGACTGTTTAATCAGGAGTATTTGTGTTGTTAAAAATACAAAAATACGGAAAGTTTGCCAATACTTATCTGAAATCATTTATAGTAATGAAGAGCTTTTTATCCGTCAGAATACTAATGGCTAGGCAGAAAGAATTTTCTGTTTACGATTTATCGATCGACGATTTATCGATCTTAATTGTGGTAACAGCGAGTATGAGCGAGAGAACATGATGTGCAAACATATTCCTCTTACTCTCGCCCTGCGATATTTTTACTTGAACACCAGTATACCTATATTTCCTATAAAATAAAATAACGCTTATTATCTTTGAAATTTTTAGAAAATTATTTAGATTCGTCAAAAGTTGGTGTGACTCTACCGAGGGTTCCAAAATGCAACGAGACTGAGAAGAGCCCTCAAGAAACTCAGTTCGGCTTTTTTCCAAAATATTTCATCTTAAATCTAATACAGAGTTATTTAGAAAGGAGCAATTCGTGTTACAACCAGGCAGCCTTGTCATCTAAGAAATCATTAATACTATAATAAGCTTTATGGCACAATTTACGTTTTATTAGTTTTTTAAATTTATTAACAGATAAATTTGCTATTTCGGTTGGCAATGTATTGTACATTCGAATTCGAAACAGGGGTAAAATTAACAAAAATGAACTATCCCTATACTTTGACAAAATGCAAAACTTAAATGTTGAACATGTAGTAATGTTTACATTACCATACATAAAAGGTGTGCCAGACGTGGAAAATTCTCTTAGATATAAGATAAATTTACAACTCAATTTAACTAGCCAATATAATAATAAATTCCATGTAATTGACTTTAATTCTGTTTTTAAGAGAACTGTATATAAATACAATTTGTCAACTTCTGACAGTAACTTTAACAATAACAAACATATTGTTTATGTAAACAAAGGTAGGTATTTTCTACCAAAGCATTATAAGAGACAAATAGCAAGTTTGCTATTCAATTATTTTTACACTTCAGCCAAGAACTTGGCTGACAAAACTGCTTTTATTGAGCAATGTAGATTTAGTGTTAAGACTTTGGAATCTGTTCCAAGTAATTTAAATTAAGTTCTACGACAACAGAGGCAATATTACCCTTTACAAGACATAGTCAATTAATTGAATTAAATTTAGTTACAAATATTAATTATGTTAAAAAATGCCCTCCAAATCAAACCAAATCAAAAAATGTAAATTATATCAACATAGGGCATCAAAATATTGGTTGTTTAACACATGGCAAAGAGTTAGAGTTGGAACTGTTAATGAATTCAGACAATATTGATATTTTTTGTATTACAGAACATATGCGTAAGTCGTATGAGCTCATGTTCAATTTCAGTAATCACCGGGTTGGTAGTGCAATCTGCAGGGTGACCACAGTACGGGGGGGATCTTTGATTTTATTAAATAAACAACTTAAATTTAAAGAACGGAAAGATATTGTGTCTCTTTCTCTAGAGTGTAAAGTCGAACTGTCGTGCGTGGAAATGGAGCAATTCATAGTAGTATGCGTGTATAAACCTGGAACCTCACCCTTTTGCGAATTTGAGGAACTTATTGACAAAGTTCTATGTAAACTTGGAAAAACTAATAAGTACCTAATAGTATGTGGTGATTTTAATGTCGATTTACTTGTTAATACGCCTATGAGTTATAATATTTTAAATTTATTTAAATCACACAATCTTACAAACTTATTTTTGGAGCCTACTAGATATTGTAATACAATAGCCACTTGCCTGGATAATATATACAGCGATATGTTGCCAGAAAGTAAAAGTATTATAAAAAAGCTAGATTCAGACCATTGTGGGCAAATAGCATCTTTTAAAATCACTAAAGAAAAAGTTATAAAACGTAAAATATTATGTAGACCAATAACTGGTGACCGCTTGGAACGTATGAGGGTTGGACTTTGCAATAAAATTCTATTCTTAGACACTGGCTTAGATCCAAATGTAATGTATAAATTATTTTTTGATTCTTTTTACAACGAGTTCTACTCCATATTCAAGTCTAAGGAGGTCATGATTAGTGATAGTCCTACTTTCAGTGAATGGGCCACTGAGGGTATACACAAAAGTAGACAAAAACTTTATGAACTATACTCAGAAAGACAGCTTAATAGATCAGTTGAATTTCTAGATTATGTTAAAACTTATTCAAAAAAGTTTAAAGCAGATTGTTTAGCAGCTAAATCAAAATATATAAGTGATAAAATTCTCAATAGTGCAGTCAAAGTTAAATCTACTTGGAAAATTATAAACGAGGAAAGAGGTCAACAAAAATTAAATGATAATCATTTTAAACTTAATATAAATGGTAAAATAACTACATCAGACTTCGAGGTCGCTAACGAATTTGAAAATTTTTTCTCCCGAATTCCTGTAGATTTGACAAAAACCCTAGGCTCTTCAACCCCCATTGCAGAATCTTTGTTAAAAGCAAACGTTCCTTGTTGTAACGTTATATTTAAATTCAGTAAAGTTAACTTAAACACTATCTTAAAAACTTTTAAATCTTTAAATATCAAGAAAACAGCTGACCTCTGGGGCATCTCTGTGTATTTAGTAAATTCTTTTATTGAAATGGTTGCTCCTGAACTAGTAATAATATTTAATAATTGTGTTGATAGTGGTGTGTTCCCTGATTTAATGAAATCTAGTAAATTAATTCCCCTGTTTAAATCGGGTAGTACTTCAGATCCGTCCAATTTCCGTCCCATTTCTGTACTACCTACATTTAGTAAAATTTTTGAAAAAATTATGCTTAATCAAATGCAAAATCACTTTAACGTTAATAAACTATTACATACAAAACAATTCGGTTTCACTCGTGGTCGGTCCACCACTGATGCCGGAATTAAATTATTAGAGTGTATATACAGGGCCTGGGATGAGTCATATGATGCTTATGGTGTATTCTGTGACTTATCTAAGGCCTTCGATTGCGTTCAGCACCAGACTTTAATTAAGAAACTTGATCATTACGGAATCCGGGGGACGGCCTTGAATTTCGTCAATTCTTACTTAAGTGATAGGGTCCAGAAAGTAGTCATCAATGGTAAACAGTCACCTGGTTCTCCTGTAGCAATGGGGGTACCGCAGGGTTCAATTTTGGGCCCTTTTCTTTTTCTAGTATATATTAATGATCTCCCTCACCTCATAAGAGACGACCACGAGGTAGTTTTGTTTGCTGATGACACTTCTTTAATATTTAAAGTTAAACGTGGACAGCGCGAACTTGACGATGTAAACATTGCCCTCTCTAGGATAGTCCACTGGTTTTGTGCTAATAATTTATTATTAAATGAAAATAAAACTAAATGTGTAAGATTCACCTTACCTAATGTAAGACTTGTTAAAACCAGTGTTAAGGTTAGGGATGATATAATAGAATTGGTCGATGACACTGTCTTTCTGGGCATAACGTTAGACTCCAAATTGCAATGGGAGCCTCATATCGGGAAAATTTCGGCCAGGCTTAGTTCAGCAGCCTATGCTGTCAAAAAGATCCGACAACTTACAGACATTAATACGGCGCGTCTTGTCTACTTCAGCTACTTCCACAGTATCATGACATATGGCATACTACTGTGGGGTAACGCTGCCGATATTGAATGCATCTTTGTGTTGCAGAAGAGGGCTATCCGGACTATCTATGGTATGGGGTCTCGGGAGTCATTAAGAGATAAGTTTAAGCATATTAACATCCTTACAGTGTATTCACAGTATATTTATGAAATTTTATTGTATACCCACAAGAACAAAAGTAAATTTGTGAAAAATAGTGATAATCATAATCTAAACTTAAGAAATAAGGATAAACTGGCTGTTCCTAAATTTAGGCTTCATAAAGTGAGTAATTCTTTTGCGGGGAACTTTATTCGAATGTACAATACATTGCCAACCGAAATAGCAAATTTATCTGTCAATAAATTTTAAAAACTAATAAAAAGTAAATTGTGCCATAAAGCTTATTATAGTATTAATGATTTCTTAGATGACAAGGCGGCCTGGTTGTAACAACGTAACGAATTGCTCCTTTCTAAATAACTCTGTATTAGATTTAAGATGAAATATTTTGAAAAAAGCCGAGCTGAGTTTCTTGAGGGCTCTTCTCAGTCTCGTTGCATTTCGGAACCCTCGGTAGAGTCACACCAACTTCTGACGAATCTAAATAATTTTCTGAAAATTTCAAAGATAATAAACGTTATTTTATTTTATTTTATTTTAAGAATAAAGTTCCCCGCAAAAGAATTACTCACTTTATGAAGCCTAAATTTAGGAACAGCCAGTTTATACTTATTTCTTAAGTTTAGATTATGATTATCACTATTTTTCACAAATTTACTTTTGTTCTTGTGGGTATACAATAAAATTTTATAAATATACTGTGAATACACTGTAAGGATGTTAATATGCTTAAACTTATCTCTTAATGACTCCCGAGACCCCATTCCATAGATAGTCCGGACAACCCTCTTCTGCAACACAAAGATGCATTCAATATCGGCAGCGTTACCCCACAGTAGTATGCCATATGTCATGATACTGTGGAAGTAGCTGAAGTAGACAAGACGCGCCGTTTTAATGTCTGTAAGTTGTCGGATCTTTTTGACAGCATAGGCTGCTGAACTAAGCCTGGCCGAAATTTTCCCGATATGAGGCCCCCATTGCAATTTGGAGTCTAACGTTATGCCCAGAAAGACAGTGTCATAGACCAATTCTTTATATCATCCCTAACCTTAACACTGGTTTTAACAAGTCTTACATTAGGTAAGGTGAATCTTACACATTTAGTTTTATTTTCATTTAATAATAAATTATTAGCACAAAACCAGTGGACTATCCTAGAGAGGGCAATGTTTACATCGTCAAGTTCGCGCTGTCCACGTTTAACTTTAAATATTAAAGAAGTGTCATCAGGAAACAAAACTACCTCGTGGTCGTCTCTTATGAGGTGAGGGAGATCATTAATATATACTAGAAAAAGAAAAGGGCCCAAAATTGAACCCTGCGGTACCCCCATTGCTACAGGAGAACCAGGTGACTGTTTACCGTTGATCACTACTTTCTGGACCCTATCACTTAAGTAAGAATTGACGAAATTCAAGGCCGTCCCCCGGATTCCGTAATGATCAAGTTTCTTAATTAAAGTCTGGTGCTGAACGCAATCGAAGGCCTTAGATAAGTCACAGAATACACCATAAGCATCATATGACTCATCCCAGGCCCTGTATATACACTCTAATAATTTAATCAGTGGTGGACCGATCACGAGTGAAACCGAATTGTTTTGTATGTAATAGTTTATTAACGTTAAAGTGATTTTGCATTTGATTAAGCATAATTTTTTCAAAAATTTTACTAAATGTAGGTAGTACAGAAATGGGACGGAAATTGGACGGATCTGAAGTACTACCCGATTTAAACAGGGGAATTAATTTACTAGATTTCATTAAATCAGGGAACACACCACTATCAACACAATTATTAAATATTATTACTAGTTCAGGAGTAACAATTTCAACAAAAGAATTTACTAAATACACAGAGATGCCCCAGAGGTCAGCTGTTTTCTTGATATTTAAAGATTTAAAAGTTTTTAAGATGGTGTTTATGTTAACTTTACTGAATTTAAATATAACGTTACAACAAGGAACGTTTGCTTTTAACAAAGATTCTGCAATGGGGGTTGAAGAGCCTAGGGTTTTTGTCAAATCTACAGGAATTCGGGAGAAAAAATTTTCAAATTCGTTAGCGACCTCGAAGTCTGATGTTGTTATTTTACCATTTATATTAAGTTTAAAATTATTATCATTTAATTTTTGTTGACCTCTTTCCGCGTTTATAATTTTCCAAGTAGATTTAACTTTGTCTGCACTATTGAGAATTTTATCACTTATATATTTTGATTTAGCTGTTAAACAATCTGCTTTAAACGTTTTTGAATAAGTTTTAACATAATCTAGAAATTCAACTGATCTATTAAGCTGTCTTTCTGAGTATAGTTCATAAAGTTTTTGTCTACTTTTGTGTATACCCTCAGTGGCCCATTCACTGAAAGTAGGACTATCACTAATCATGACCTCCTTAGACTTGAATATGGAGTTGAACTCGTTGTAAAAAGAATCAAAAAATAATTTATACATTACATTTGGATCTAAGCCAGTGTCTAAGAATGGAATTTTATTGCAAAGTCCAACCCTCATACGATCCAAGCGGTCACCAGTTATTGGTCTACATAATATTTTACGTTTTATAACTTTTTCTTTAGTGATTTTAAAAGATGCTATTTGCCCACAATGGTCTGAATCTAGCTTTTTTATAATACTTTTACTTTCTGGCAACATATCGCTGTATATATTATCCAGGCAAGTGGCTATTGTAGCACAATATCTAGTTGGCTCCAAAAATAAGTTTGTAAGATTGTGTGATTTAAATAAATAAATAAATATTATTAATTATAAACCTACTATAAACCTATTATAAACCTTCTAAAGTCTGAATCTATATATATGTGGGTCTCAATCTAATATTCGTACCGTTCGTAGCCGTCTTGTTAAACTGCCATTTCACAAAGAGAAATAAAATAATTTTAGCCAAGATTTATAATATAAATATTTTTCTCAATCAGAAATAAAAGTCTAGTATATTTTCCCGTATTAAAAATACCGACATATGCAGTAACTAAATACCGGAGGGGTTGATCCACCCCTCTGTAAATTTGTGAGGGTGAAAACCATTAATGAATCGCCGATTTCATTGTTTCCTCAATGATTTTAAGTCATTGCTAGTCGATCAATCACAAGTAATGAAAACCACAAGGCTCTATCAATTTAACCGATGTACTCGTAGATATTCAAGTGGGTAATTGTGAAATATTATTTTTGAGTGTATAAATGGTAATTTTAAGCCGTCGCCAGTTCTTGACGAGCGCATGGTCGGTAGCCTTTTAGGTTACCTCTGGCGCTTGGCAAAAACCCAGGTTCAGACGCTCAATTGCAATGCCGAACAACGTCCCCTAAATGTAACTTTCCGTAACTAGTTATTCGGTGTGGGAACTATCTAGCATTACCTTGACATTGGCAAAATCATCGATGAACGATGGAACCACGTACATAAAAGAAGAAGAAGTAGCCGTCGCCAGTCCTGGTTGTCATACAAACATTTGTGGTGGGTACGGGTACTTGGAGCCCTAAACCAAATTCCTCGTGGTCTAACTACAGAGCTTCGATATCGCCCATGGGTTGTGGAAGTCAGATGGCAGTAGATCCATGAAAAACTTCGAAGTTCAGCCGCATCGCAGTAAGTCTGGAATTCTGACCCTAACTCGGTTGGGAAAAGGCTCAGTGGATGATGATTAAGTGTAACACAACGATGGTTAAATGTACCGGATATACTAAATAAGAAAACGCAAATTTTACAATATTTTTTGTCGGGTGTATTTTTATATAATTATTTCACGCAAACAACATAATTTTAAGCTACTATTGTTTAAGTCATGCCAATATACATACATAATATTTTTAACGGCTAATTTATGTCAGGGACATTTTAGTTCCCGACCAAAACCCCGCAGAGACCACAGAGGTGGTCAAAGTCCGTCGGGCGCCACTGGAAATACCTGCTTGTAACCAGAGACGCCCGGCAACGGACGTTAGAGCGGCTGCGGCTTTGGGAAGCGGGATTAAAAAAAAAAACAAAACTTTAAAAACTTTAGTTCTGTACAGTGTCCTTACAGAGTTCAAAATATTCAATGTCTGAACCAGTAATATTGAGATTTATACGTAAAGTCACGCTTCTTTGTCTTTGGGTTCGTTAAATTCCGTGGAATAGATTACTTTAAAACTAATGTACAAAAGTCGTCCTTATTACGCACAGCACTCCGCCACCGCCTTCCTAGCTAGCTTCTATAAGGTAATTTCACGCCGTCTCCGGGCCACGATCATGGAGGCGCACATGACTTACTTGCAATAGCACGCGACTACGTAGCACCTGCTTTCGTTGGTGATCATGGCCTGTATCACGATTTCCATCGAGAGAAGGTTCTTGCCCAGAACCACGACCAGGTCCCAGGAGCATAAGGGTGCCTTTCGACCAGACATGTGCTATGTAGGATGTGCTTGTGGACCAATGAAAATGATTGTGCTATGAAATGGACAAATGAATATGATTGGTGGATGTCAAACGTATCCATAACAACGTAGCGTAGGACATGTCAAAGGACCACATTTATGGGGTTATGGGAAAAGAAAAGCTATATTTGCCACATAAATTCACACATGCACAATTTATTGATCAGTAATACGTATGAAGATGTTTTGTTGAGATTCAAGATAGAAATATCGTTTTATTTAAAGATACGTTTAATATTATGACAGGGTTAAGTGTATTACTTTGACCGTAATATTATATGAAGCTCTATTCTCGACTAAATGACTCGAATTTTGAGACGCCTTCAGTAAGAAAGGTTGGATTTTCCACTACATTGGTTTTTGTAAAGATACTTGAGTATGTAATCTATACTTACCAATATTATAAACTGTGTTTCTATGCTTGGTTGTAGGGGGTAATCTCCGGAACTACTGAACCAATTATGGAAATTGTTTTACCAATAGGAAGCCACATTATTTGTGAGTGTCATATGCTATATAACATCACGCTTTGATCAATAGGAGCGGACTAGCAATGAATATCGTAGGTAGGTTCACAATACATAATCAAATAGAACATACTTTTTGAAATCGGATTAACTAATAATGTTATGAAATGTTATGAAATGAAAAGAAAAAAAAAGTTCAGACCTTGATGTGGAACACAGACAAAATGTTCCTATCAGGAGAGAGAGAGAAGGTTTTTCACATGAGCGCATTATTTGTACTACCTACTTGATGTCGATGACCGAATCAGCTGATTTTAGCTAGTGTTTTTTAAACAAGAGTATTTTATTTGATAATAATGTTTTTATTTGGATGAATTTTTTTTTCTTGTTTGGCGGTCGACACATATCGAAACGGGTTCCGGTCGACCAGCTGATAGCAGTGTGATCTTCGGGTTGATATAACCCTTATGTAACATTCTGTATATTAAGAGGGTTAAATATCATAAGTAAATTGAAAAATATTAGTACTTTGACTTACCTTTGATCCCTTTGTTAGACATGAAATAACAAATTCACATTTATAATGTATACTGAACATTTTAAGTACAAATTACAAGTACCAAGAGTGTTTACCCGTAGAAAAAGTTATCGGCAAAAAAGTAACTGAAAGAGATTTCTTGTGAAATAAGTGGTGCCTTTGTACTCAATCTAGCCTTATTATTCATCTTCTTGTTATTTTATTTTCATGTGTGTACATAAATAAATCTATGCTTATAATAAATCTGTGGAAGTGAAAATTCTGTACATTGAAAATATAAAAAAAAATTAATGGCAGGGGGCTAGACCAACACCGAACCCAAAATTGTAATTTAAAAAAATTTGTCTGTCTGTCTGTCTGTTTGTACAGGCATCACGCAAAAACTACCGGTTCGATTACGATTAAACTTGGTATAATTATTCTTAAATATCCTGGGCACTACGCTAGGTACTTTTTATCCCGGAAAAATATATACAATAAAAAACAAACTTAATTTTGCGGTTCGATCCCTAGACCCCATTACTGTACCAACCGCAAATAATAAGTTTGTCGTAGGTTACGTCACCCGCAGAGAAGTTCACTAAGGGGCGCTGCACATGGCTAAGATACTATAATATTTTATCTTAAGATACAATATCCCTCAACAGCTATACATAATAAATCAGTAACTGGTGATCAAGAAAGCTATAACACGCAGGTGGAGCTGCGGGCAACAGCTAGTAAATAAATAAAAATAAATAAATAATTTAAGAGGAATAACGTATCTGCATCTAATACTTTTTCAATAAGAATCGCAGAAACTATAATATATGTATAATTTTTGCATACTTTATTGCTTATAGATTATAGATTCAATATAGCCTACATATTAGGGAAAGTATTTTCAAAATCGGTTAAACAGTTTCTAAGCCAAACAAACAAATGTTTCCTCTTCATAATATTAGTATAGATAATTATAGAGATGCAACTAAAATATTTTGCTTTAAGTATTCCGTATAATAAAGAGAATCATTCATGCCATACAAACCGGGTCGCTCAGAGGGGAGCATAACTTGAAATCTTTCCACTATACACAGTATGCAACCATTTAACAAAAACAGCTGGATGGCTACAATACTTCCCTTAAAAACCTTTGAGATTACTGCAACATACCTCATGATATGATAGATATATCATTACGTTTGTTTTTTGGATGTGGACGTACCTACAGGCTGGTAAAGGTCGAAATATGTGGACGTAATTTGATCAGATCGAAGATAAGTATGTAAATATTTTTTGAACATTCTTACCATATTTGATTGCTAGCACAAGCCTCCAATCCTCCTCCAGCCGCGGTTTCGCGGAATTAAAAAAAAATATTTTTTGTTTTAATTCCGCGAAACCGCGACTGCTCCTATGTCCACCCATGTGTCACTATGTGTGTATGTATGTGCGGGCGTCTCTGGTACATACCAGAAGTTATTTCCACTGGCGCCCGGCGGACTTTGGCCACCTGTGTGGCCTCTTCGGGTAACCTAAGCTAAATGTCAGATGACAGAAAATATCGAAGTTTAACACATATTGTGGGCATATTGTATACCCACCATGGGGCTCGTGGTCTAGTGGTAAGCGACAATGTTAACACATTGCAAAGGTTAAGCAACATCGACTCAGACCGGTCTTAGGATGGGTGACCATTTCTTAAGACACTGAGGCGCTGTCTCCACGAGCGAGAGAATCGAGATATTGTCGTCGTGTCACGTATTTCTATACACTATGAACGCGTCTCCACACGGCGATGTTATCGTGGCGATAGAAGTACAGACTCGTCGCGATTCTCTCGCTCGTGAAGACAGCGCCTGAGACCCCTCCGTGTCTCGGAGAGCACGTTAAGCCGTCGGTTCCGGTCATAGAGATATTATAATAGGTCCATGGTCCCGGTTGTCATACAAACATCTATGGCAATCGTTAGGGGTAGTTGGAGCCCTAAATCAATAATCCGACCGGTCTAACTACAGAACTTCGATATCGCCCATGGGTTGTGAAGGTCAGATGGCAGTCGCTTCACGGAAAATATCGAAGTTCAGCCGAATCGCAGTTAAACTGGAAAGCCGACCCCAACTGAGTTGGGAAAAGGCTCGGTGAATGATGATTGTATACACACCCACCCACACAGTATAACTATGTTGGTCCCACTGGATTGGGCGCGATTTTATAACAACACTTTTACGTTTGCCAGAAAAATAAAAATATAAAAACAGCAGAGTAATTCTACTGCAACTGAATTACCTTAAGTTAAATAGAGTTAATTACAAAAGACTAACCCCTTAAATATAAATTAAGTGCGTATATTTTGAAGAACATTCATTCTTGGTCTCAAAATGGCGGCGGTGGCACTTAAGAATTTTCATCAATGTCACCCCTTAGAAATTTCCTTAAGAGGTAATAGTTAATAGTTACTGACGAAAGTTAGTTAAATTTTCACCGAAAACTAACTACGGAGGGTATGTTACTCGCAGTTTTGGGGAATCCCCCTCTTATATTGACACTTTGTTATTGAACCTGTATGCTTGCTTCACTTGAGATTTGAATAGTTTGCTTACTATGCTAAAAGTTTTTATTAAATTGTGTTAAGATTGTCAGGCTGCATCAAACTTTTATTCAAAGATCAAATCTAGGACTTCGGAAAAATCTTGAATTTTTTTTTAAGTATTTGTTATCTATTTTTCTGAATAATAGATTTCTCCATAAAAAGATTTTATATATTATGTGCTATCTTTCTGATCAAACGACTCCTCCTGATTGATTCCCGTGTGAATTAAAAAGTAGTATGCGCAGACTGCAGACACTGTAGGATATATAACATCTGTCCTGGCTTTTGGAATGTAGGTTCGGATAACAGAAATGTAATTGATTTTCTACTGCAACTCGTGACTAGAGTGTCCGGTGACGGCAATAGGCTTGCCCCCTATAACGTGGGACCAAGAAAATAATTTGTAAAATTCGGTTGCGTAATTCAGTTGTGCCTATATATACCCCTCGTGGAAGCCCTGGCATGACATACTGTTAAATAATCGGGACCGACCTTAAAAATTGAAGCAAGGTAATCAGAATCTATCATATTAAAAAGTTAATCGCATTTATCTCTTAAATCATTTACGGTTCAATAAGTGCACTCAGTTATGAGCGCAACGTTGCGCAAACGCAGGCGTACCTGCCAACTAATTGCATAACAACCACGAACCACGCATGCGATTTACTCGTTGCTAATATACATCCAAAGGTCTACGGGTCATCATGAATGACTGGCTGGCCTCCACGATCACCTTTCTAAGACTGTGTTGGCTAATTTTCTATTTTAAATGCTAATATATAGATAATTTAGGCAATTAAATACAAATATATTTTGCAATGATCATGAGAAGCGTAGCTTTAATTGGATTTAAATAATATCTTGCAATTTTAGGAATAGAAAGTTTTGAATGATGTTTTTTAGACCGATCTGTATTTTGTGTGATACCGTATGATGGGGTGATATTTGAATAGCGGGGTGTCATTGAAGATTTTTTTTTCGTTGAGTTTTTAATAATATCTCGGAAGTTTTGAACGACATTTGCATTTTTGGTTGTATTGGCAGCATTGACATTTCGGCTATCTTTACATGACATTTCGGCCAATTAATGTCACCCCATTTTAGGGTACCAAAAAGGACTTGTAAAATCTTAAAGATAATATATCTTTAAGATTTTACAAGTCAATTAAGTTAGAAAATGGTAGGGAACTCAGAACAAATGTGAAAGTAAAGATGAATGGTTTTGTGATTATTTTTTGTGATAAAAACTATATATCATATATACTATATATATACCTATATATATATCATATATACTATACATATACATAAATAAAAATGAGTTTGTCTCACTAAAAGTTGGAGCTGGACCGATTTGGCTAATTTTGGTCTTAAAAAATTGGTACCAACTCAAGGAAGGGTTAAAAGGCGGTACGAAGTTCGCCAGGACATCTAGTTACTGAATAAAGTTTAATGTAACTTTATAATAATATTAGCATAGCGTAATCATACATCAAAAGATACATTGCTTTTTATCCCTATAATGAGGGTGTCCGTGATAATTGCGAGTTAGGAAAATATTTAATACAAGCAAACAGTAAGAAATTCTTAATAAAAAATATAAAATTATTACACTACAAAAATATTTTATTTACATTACAAAATATCGTTTAAAAAATCCTCCGCGTCATTGCTGACTGGGAAGGTTCCCAGAATGCTGGCTGTGTCGCCACGTTGGATGGCGATACTTATTCTTTGGACCAGAAAATTACCAGCCTTCTGGTCCTAAGAAGCATCGATTAAGCCTTTAGCGATGTCTCTATAAAGGCGGCGAGCACTCGGACCCCATGAGCCCACTGTCTCAACCCCAAATGGCTCAAATATGTAATCACCTACTTGGTTAACATATTTACGCCGTATATCCTTAATGTTTATACGTAAAGTAATTGTAAAATAATAATCGAGATTCTAATTACACAAGATGAATGCCATAAGTTCCAAAGTAGGTAATACTATACCTATTCCTATCATTTCAGATTCAACATATTTTAATCTCATTTCAAATGGTGAAATGTTTTGATATTTATCTATAGAACAAACCATTAAAACGCCTTGTACTAAAATAATGGCCTTCGTAGAGTAAAAAGGTGTGGCTTCTTTGCGAAGCTTGTTTTGTACTGAGCATAATAATAGCGCGTTGTTCAAAGTTGCATTGTGATTTAAAACGATACACCTTCATTTTAATGATCGGATTTTATGTTTGTATAAGAAACTTATGCGGAATGTTAATGTATAAAACGAACAACCAATGTGTAGATTCAAAATTTATTTCAGTCTGAATAGAGTACGAGAGAGGAAATATTCGCTTCGTGTATTCATGTAATCTGTACTTACTTAATCATAACATAGTACTTATAAAACAATGTCAGCCCTTTCGTATGTATGCTTAGATCTTTTTAAAACTACGCAAGGGCTTTTGATGCAGTTTTCACCAATGGTCAGAGTGGTTGTCGAGGTGTATATATAATTTGTCAAGCGGACGAAGTTATTTAAATATTTTATTATTATATAGTACACTTATCCAGGAGAACACCACGCTTCGACCAATAGGAGCGGAGCAGCAGTGGAAAGTGTTACAAATATTGAGCATAATCACCTATTTTGTGAGCGAAAGAGTTCGTGGAGGTCCGTTAGATTTAGGTATCTGTACAAAAAGTGTGTGCATCAAGATTTTAATCTAAGCCAAGTTGTGCATCAGCTGATCAAAGGATGAGGCTTTGTTCTTAGTTAGTGAGTATAAATTTGCCCGTTTTATATGTTATATAGTTTCTAGTATCGACATCTAAAATACTTAATTAGACTGAAATTCAAGAATATATTTTTCTTAAGGAATCTCGTGCAGAATGGAATTGCAAAACACGAAGCTATTGAAACGTTGTCTGAATTATTTATAAACTTTTAAAACTAGTTACATTCTAAGGAACTTGAAGATTCATTTGCTAAACCTAAACACAGCATGAAAAGAAAATAAACTTGAATAGCACTCAGGACTCTTCAAATATTGGCATTGAAACGTTAGAAACTAACCACTGAATTTAGAATAATAAATGACATTCGACTTCTAAATTCAAATTGAATAATTCGGACGAAATATCGAATAAATTCAAATTTTGAAGTAAGTTTTCTCTAACGTTTGTAACTTACTGGCCGTAAAGAGTTATGAATAAAGTTCAAGATTCTATATTTAAATGACATTGTTCGAATGTAGGAAAGGAGAATGGCTATTCTTGTATGGAGTTTGGGCTCATTACACATAAATTGGCCCATAAAATGGTTTCTCTAAATCAAAATACTTATACTAATTATTAAGTGGGTGTATACTGTAATGTTGTAATTTTTGTAGTGGCAGTATTCCATTTTAGTTGGTTGAAATTTGTATAATAAAGTGGCAACACTGGCTTTCTCCTGATTGGACGCTGGACCACGTGACTTGTGTGACAGCCATTTTATACAAGCGAGCTACGCTCGCATCACATATTTATATTACAATTTAATTTATTGTAATTTATTTCGAAGTTTGGTAAGTTTTAGATAAAATGTTGTTGTGCTAGCGTGAGTTAGCGTATGTACTGTATATTTTGACAGTGGGTTCTCGTTCCTTACAGGTTTGAGTTTGAACGCACACGTGTCTAGAGTTGTCTCACTAAATTTAAACAGGAATCTTTGCCTGATCTGGCCAGGATTGGCTAGAGACCGACTTACACGATACGCATGCATGCTTTGCATGTGTTAGCCGGATTTAATCGGGTGAAGCTTGGATATTCGCCTCCGAAAGGTATGTACACATAATATGTACGACGTGGTAGGCGCTTAGATAATAACAGTGGCCATAATGCATGGAATAAGTCTTTAACTCCTGTTACAGGAGGCTTACGGTACTACCATACTACCTGGGTGAGAACCCAGCTTCCTTCTGCCTGGAGTGGGCAGAGACCGGAACAGAGACGGTGTCTGCCGGCTTGCAGGAGTGGCGTATTTCACCGGGAAAGTATCTTATAAAATCCCTTAACCTATTACCCTTAATTACCACAGTATCTTCATAAAGATACACTAACGTTACCGACCAAGCGCACCAACTATATACCCTGTATTACTGAATAACATAGCACCTAGAATAGACCTAAATTGTATCCTAGGCTAAAAGTACATTAAATCCTTGCAGAGGGGAACCCTCAGTTCCCCTATATTATCTTAGAAGGTTCTTACAATAAAAATATAGTGGCTTAAATGAATACTTTATTTCTATCCTTTGACATCCTAACATCAAAAATAATAAACATTACATGGCGCTCGAACTGGTTTGTTGGTATGTGCGAATATTTTCCCTGTCAGTAATCATTGCTTACTGAAAGGTTGGTCGGTGACGATACAAATACATAGTATTTATTAGTGTTAATTTGTTTTTCAAATAGATGTACTACACAAATACACACTCCTTGGTGAGTTGTTACTAAACAATGCTAGACATAAGCTTATACCTAACTAACCTACAAGTTAAAAAAAAAAAAAAACAACTTTGGTGACATTCATACTTTTTTTTGTTGTTTTACATAATATTATTATTGGTACCTACTTATTATTGGTTGCTAGTATTGGTACCCTGTTTGTATTTTTTTTTGTTGTTGAACAGGAGATTGGGTAACTACCTATATGAATACAAATTTCTTTGTATTGTTTTCACTACATATCCAAATTAAGACTTGACTTTTTGTCAATAGTAATTTACCAATTAAATCTAAGTTTTCATTGAAAACGTACCTATACAATTACACAACCATAGATGTGTGTCACCATGACCAAACGTTGAACCTATTTTTATTTTCTAAATACTACTACTATGTACTATCTTTATTTTTTGTTTGTTCTATTGAAAGGTGTACCATATACAGGTCTCATTTGACAATTTACAAATGTTCTATATACAAGACATTAATTGTACCCTACTTATCTTTTTATCATTGTAACAATGTGTTTTTTTGTTGTGTATTTCGATAACTGTGTATTATCATAACTTTTAACATGAGTGTACTACTTATGCGCATTTATTAACTTGTGTACAACTAGAAGAGGTCTTAGAGATATCCATGGTGAATTGTGTGTTGGTCGGTCACGCTAGGTATTTGAACCTATAATTTACTTTACTTACTTTACTTTACCTACGTTAGTCTTGTCCTACTGAAGGATGGAGGATATAAATAAAGGTGATCACACACCTTCAACTATAAATAAAGGTGATCACACACCTTCAACCATAAATAAGGGTGATCACACACCTTCAACCATAAATAAGGGTAATCACACACCTTCAACCATAAATAAGGGTGAGCTCACACTTACAGGTGCCGAGACAACTATACACCCAGTGATTACTTGCGATGGATATTCAAGTGTACATTCGTTAGGGTTGAAGTTTAATGGCAAGGGTTGTGTCATCGAATTTATTGAGCGTGTACAGGAGCTTTGTTTGTCGCGGGGTATATCAGACCAAAAGTTGTTGGCATCTGCTGCTGAATTATTTACAGAGGAGGCATTGTTCTGGTACCGAGGCATCAAGACGGAAGTCGCGTCCTGGGCTCAGCTAAAGAGTTTTATGCTCGACGAATACCTACCCTTCGACTTCGACCATCTATTTTTACAGGAAATCCGTTCTCGAACTCAAGGACCCGATGAAAACATTGTTACTTATTTAAGCATAATGCAGAATTATTTTTCGAGACTACGGTCTCCTATTACCGAAGCTGAGAAGTTAACTATAGTTACTTATAATATTAGGCCTTTCTATTCCACAAAGCTGGCACTACAGCAAGTCAGTACTTGGTCTGAGCTAAAGAAATATTGTCGTCTACTTGAACATGCAAAGTATAGGGCCGGTATGTTTATCGAACCACCGCGGCCACACGACAAAATGCTCGCACGCGACTTGGCTTACAAACCTAATAAGTCTGTAACATGTGCGGCAGTAAATAATACATTAATTAAGTTTTGCGTCCGTTGTCGTATTAACGGACATTCGCTTGGGGAATGTAAAGCGCCCAAGATATTAATTTGTTATAGGTGTGGGGAACGAGACTTCACTGCCTTAACTTGCCCTAAGTGTTCAACGAACACGAACACTTACAAACCTAATAAGTCTGCAACATGTGCGGCGGTAAGAAATACATTAATTAAGTTTTGCGTTCGTTGTCGTATTAACGGACATTCGCTAGAGGAATGTACGGCCCCCAAGATAGTGATTTGTTATAGATGTGGTAAACCAGACGTCACTGCCTCAACGTGCCCCAAGTGTTCAACGAAGCAACAACTACCGAGGAATACTAATTCAAAAAAACGTGTAGGCGTGAACCGGGGAAATCGTTCCACAGTTTCCAGTAGAACGTTTACCAATCGTACAAATTTTTTTTTTAATAATAATAATAAGTGTATTGCCCACAAAAGGCATAACACATCTCGCGGGCTCCCTATTAAGGACAAGCCCTTGGTTCACGTGATTGGCGGTTCTGATACTCGTCCCTTTTTACCCGTAACCATTAATAAAGCTAATTACGAAGGCCTGTTAGATTCAGGCTCTGAAATCTCAATTATTAATAATGTTATTTTAAGTGAACTCGCTAACATTGGGGTTCATGTATCTTATGATTTGGATACAATTACTGCTGCTAATGGTTCGTCTTCCCCCGTCACCGGTTATGTACTTTTACCGGTCACGGTGGGAGACAATACCAAGGTTGTAAAGTTTTACGTTATCCCTGGAGTTACTACGGCCCTACTACTGGGTATTAACTTCTGGAGAGCTTTCAATATTGCCCCTGAAATTGTATCAATGTGCAATGGGACCACTTTGGACACCAAAGTTTGATCATGTTTCGGAGGTGCGAGAGCTGCGCGATTTTGATTCTCTCTCCGAGCATCAAAGAAGGCAGGCGGAGCACATCGTGAGACAGTTAACTTCGGTGCTTCCTTATATTCATTTTTTTTTGTTCTCTCTCTTGCCATTTACTATTTGAACTAGTGTTGGCATCTGCCACTACGGCTATCTAGCCGTAGTTGAGTAATCGTGTAGATTAGTCCGTAGGCCCCGATGCGTGGTCTCTTGACTGACCATGATGCCAAGGACGACCCACACCTTGTAAAACAGTGTGTACCTTACGTTAGGCTCCACCTAAAATTTCTACGTATTGTTGTTTGCATGTTAGGATTAGTGCTGTGTGTATTCACACTTAGTATTCCCGATTACAACCTTGACAAGGTTTTTTTTCTCTTCAGATGTTTTTTTTTTTGTTTGTGTATTAGGTTAAGTTAACATGTTAGGTTAGTTCGTGTGAATTAATTCGTAGGCCTCGATGCGTGGCTCCTTATAGAGACCATGATGCCAAGGACAAGTCACCCTAGTTATTTCCTTCATCTTTACTTATCTGCTTAGGATTTTCCTATTCCTAATTTTTGTTTTACAGTGTTTAGTGCTGTATTGTTGTTGTTTTCTCCTTGTTTTAGGTCCTTAATTTAAGTACCGACGTGGGCGTCGGATCGAATTCCCTACGTGAATTCTTGCGTGGTTGGGGGGGTGTTGTAATGTTGTAATTTTTGTAGTGGCAGTATTCCATTTTAGTTGGTTGAAATTTGCATAATAAAGTGGCAACACTGGCTTTCTCCTGATTGGACGCTGGACCACGTGACTTGTGTGACAGCCATTTTATACAAGCGAGCTACGCTCGCATCACATATTTATATTACAATTTAATTTATTGTAATTTATTTCGAAGTTTGGTAAGTTTTAGATAAAATGTTGTTGTGCTAGCGTGAGTTAGCGTATGTACTGTATATTTTGACAGTGGGTTCTCGTTCCTTACAGGTTTGAGTTTGAACGCACACGTGTCTAGAGTTGTCTCACTAAATTTAAACAGGAATCTTTGCCTGATCTGGCCAGGATTGGCTAGAGACCGACTTACACGATACGCATGCATGCTTTGCATGTGTTAGCCGGATTTAATCGGGTGAAGCTTGGATATTCGCCTCCGAAAGGTATGTACACATAATATGTACGACGTGGTAGGCGCTTAGATAATAACAGTGGCCATAATGCATGGAATAAGTCTTTAACTCCTGTTACAGGAGGCTTACGGTACTACCATACTACCTGGGTGAGAACCCAGCTTCCTTCTGCCTGGAGTGGGCAGAGACCGGAACAGAGACGGTGTCTGCCGGCTTGCAGGAGTGGCGTATTTCACCGGGAAAGTATCTTATAAAATCCCTTAACCTATTACCCTTAATTACCACAGTATCTTCATAAAGATACACTAACGTTACCGACCAAGCGCACCAACTATATACCCTGTATTACTGAATAACATAGCACCTAGAATAGACCTAAATTGTATCCTAGGCTAAAAGTACATTAAATCCTTGCAGAGGGGAACCCTCAGTTCCCCTATATTATCTTAGAAGGTTCTTACAATAAAAATATAGTGGCTTAAATGAATACTTTATTTCTATCCTTTGACATCCTAACATCAAAAATAATAAACATTACAATACTTGTACACTTAATGGTTACACCAAGATTTTATAGACCTAACCCAAACTCCCATGTAAGTGGTGCACCTGTCGATCAATTGTCAAGGCTTTAGGAAACATTAAATTGCTCAGCTGCGTGGTAGTGGGGTGTTACCCCGCATCTACCCGCATTGGGGTCGGGTTTTATCCCGCGTCGGTGAGAGAAGGCGTGCGTGGGGTGAAGCCCACAGCCCTTCTAGTCTGCTTCTGTAAGGACGGTGGGTTGCTAATCCATCGTCCTCAGGCCCCGATCATGGATGTCGATGGTCCTGGGCGTAGTCACGTCTGCGGCGCCCTCGCCGCAGACTTTGGAACTCAGCGGGGAGGATACGCTCCCTCACCCTACCAGACGCCGCCTTCACGAGCATAACCTGCTCGCAGAAGGAAACGGCAGCGTTCCACTGGCTCTCGCTAGAGACCATGGCTCGTAGCATGGTCTCCAGCGAGAGAGTATCAACGCCCAGGCCGACAACGAGGTCCCGGTGCTGACTTGCCCACGCTGAGCATTCCACCAACGTGTGGAATGCCGTGTCTTCGCCGGAAGCCTCGTAGTGTTGACACGAGGGTGTGACCTCACGATGCATGCGAAACAAATACTCACCGAAGTTTCCGTGCCCGGTGATGATCTGTGTCGCACGGTACGTGATGCCACCGTGCTGCCTCTGCAGCCAGTTCTCCATGATCAGTCTCACCGCCGCGATGGTGGTGGTTCCCCACTTAGGTCGCCAGGATCTCATGGAGACATGGTAGGTGCGACTACCTTCCATGTCTCCATGAGATCCTGGCGGAGTTGGGACCGCTGGGCCTCGATTTCTCGCAGGCCTGTGGTCCCGCTCCAGCTCCTCCTTGTGCCATTGAAACAATGACGCAAGGGCTCTCGCTTCAAGGTCCCATGGAGGGGTCGCGGCTAGGAGACATGCAGCCTCTAGAGATATCGTGCGGTACCGTCTTATTGTCCTGACGGCCAAGGTCCTCAACAATCTTTGCAATATAGCAGCGTTGTTGGCCGTCAGTCTCGCCGCCTATACGGGAGCCATACTCCGCACGATCCCCAGGTACAGTCTCCTGCAGGAAGCGTTGGGTCCCTTTAAGTTGGGCATCAGTCGCAAAAGCGCGGCTGCTACCCCCGTCACTTTGGAGACCAAACTTCGGAAATGTGGTCCGAAGTTCCACCGGCCATCGAGTACTAGCCCCAGATACTTCATGACGGGCTCGATGCCGATGCTAACGCTCCCTACATTTATGCTGGATCCTGGAGGTGGCCCGCGCCGAGCTCCGTGAAAACACAGAGCCTCGGACTTATTCAGTGCCACGTCCAGTCCCAGCCGCCGTATCCGACCCACGACTTCAGCAACCCCAGTCGTGATCTTGAGTGTTGACTCCTGGTGCCTTGCTCCCCGCGCCGTGACGAGGGTATCGTCGGCGTAACAAGTTACGCTGACGCCCTCAGGCAACGCACCCCGCAACACCCAGTCGTATCCGATGTTCCACAGGAGAGGTCCTAGGAGTGTACCCCTATACCCCGCACGACACATCTCACCGAGCTGGCCCGAGCCAGCTAGGGTAAGTTATAGCCCTTTCGGATAAATATGCCCCGACAATACGACGGAGGTAGAGAGGTAAGGTGTTAAAGGCGTTGGCGATGTCAAGAGATACCGCCAACACAACCTCGCCCCGCGAGACTGCTTTCTCTGCCAGGGTCTTCACGCGCATGATCGCGCTCACGGTGGACCGTCCCCGATGGAAACCGTACTGGTTGTCCGCCAGGTCTGGGCACACACGCGTGAGATGCTCGACGAGGCGTTCCGCGATTGCGCGTTGGCTCAAACAGCTTACACACCTCGTCGAGCAGCACAATCGGCTGGTAACCGGACGTTGAGTCCACCGGCCGCCCCGCTTTCCGGATCAGGACCAGTTTCCCCGTCCTCCACACCTTGGGAAACTGGCCCCTTTCGAGGCATGCGCTGAAGAGGCCCGAGTTCCTCGAGGGCCAGGACCCATGCACGGCCCGGAATGCCGTCGGGTCCAGGGGCGGTGGTTTTCCGGCGACTGAGCTGAAGTACCACCGCTCCTAACTCGCCCTCTCTGACTTCGGATACGTCGTCTTCGTTGCTGCTATCCGCATTGGGCGTCTGAGACGGAGCCATGCGCGGAGGGATGTGCTCCTCCGCGCTCGTCAGAAACAGAGAGCCCAAGACCCCCTCCAGCCGATCCGGCTGGAACCTCTGAATCAGTGGAAGCGCCCTCGGTCGGAGTTTACCTCTGACCTGCAGGTACGGGCGCCCCCATGAGTTCCGCTCCAGGGTCTCCAGGAGCTCCTCGCGGGCTGCCGTCTTAGCCCGCGTGATCGCTTCCTGGAGGGTGGAAATGAGACCACTTGAAAAGCTGTTCACCCAGTCCAAAGATAGATTATGAGGTAACAAACATTAAAAAAACCTCCTTTTTTGGAAGTTGGTTAAAAAGTACGCGAATAATATGCCTCTGGATACCTCTTTGGGGATTTTATAATGTGTATGTTTCTAATTATTGAATGATAATTTCAAAATGTTCTGTTGTAAATTCTATTTTGTGAAATATGGTGTGCTAAAGATAAATACGGGTTGCTTTTGATTGATGAAATTCACATTTTAGTATAACATTCGGTACAATTTTGAATACGTTTGCAATGTATACAAATTGTACCTATGATAAATTATTCAAGTGTACGTTGGTAATGAAAATGCAAGACGATTTTTATGTTCTAAATAAAATAATAATTTTATTAATTAATTTACCCTTTTTATTTTCACATTCACACGATAGAAACTGTAGAATATTTCAGACAAATTTTACGTTCGAAATTAAACATATAATTATGAATCATTAAATAATTTGATCTCATTAGAACTCATTACTCAAAATAATACGACTTGTATGCCAAATATACTAAAGAAACAACGTTGTTTCAATTTACTTACTTGTCTAAAATAATCATCATTATCATCAATTATTTCCGCGTGATTGATGTGTTACGAACAAGGACAAATATGTTTCTATCCCTTCAGTAGTAGTAATCGTACTTTCGAAAGGGTCAAAGGGTAATTGATCTATTGAAAGCCACTTACTGAACGTTACGGATTGCGCAAGCGGCCGTAATGCGCAATGTTCATGAGCGTAAGTAACCCAAGGATACATTTTGTGGAAAGTGCGAAAATTTGCCTAAAAACCGTAGTTCCTACACAAACTTGAACCCACAACTGACACTTTGTCAAAATGCTTAACGGAAGGGGTTAACGAGAGTGGGGAGATAGAGTAACAGTATTATCATTGGGCAAAAAGATTATCTGCGGGATGGAATCAGAAATGAGGAGAGCCGTCGAAGAACCAAAGTTGCTGATATAGCTCAAAGTAAGCTGAAGTCGCAGTAGGCCGCCCACATAGCATGATGCGAACCCAGGTTGGCAGATCTAAAGATAATATGTCCAAGTGGGGTTACATTGACACTAAAGAGAACCAATGTGAATGTGGCTTATCACCACAAACCATCAGCCACATGATGTAATGTCCGGGTTGCCCGGAGTCGTGCACTTTAGATGACCTGTACGAGGCGAGGCCAAATGCGATTCGCGTCGCAGAGCACTGGGCCAAGACAATATAATCACCATAGTGTTGCCCATCGACACGAGGAGAAGATACACGCTCCGACGGTAGAGATTCTCGAGTAGAGACCGCGTAACTACGGCCACCTATCCAGATAGACCGACGACCTAGTAAAAACTCGCTGGGTCTCGTTAGATGCAGGTGGCAAGGGACCGCACACATTGAAAACTCATTGGAGAGGCCTATGTTCAGCAGTGGATAGTGATAGGCTGAAATGATGAAAGAGATTCTTGGGTGGAGACCACGTGCTGGCTCAGTGTGAGACAGCCACCTACCAGCTGGACCTACGAGCTAGTAAAACCCGCTGTGTCTCGTTGGATAGAGGTGGCAATGCACCGGTCACACACAAAATTAATAAAATACAAGAAGGTTGAAAGAGTAAACCCCCATATCACTTTTTTAGGGTTCCGTACCCAAATGGTAAAACGGGAACCCTATTACTGAGACTTCGCTGTCCGGCCGTCCATCTGTCTCCAGGCTGTATCTTATGAACCGTTATAAGTTACTCACAGGCGCCACTAGACGAATTATACGACGCATTCTCTATAATCAACACGGATCTGGAGAGAATCTGTGACTGGAGCATTAGACATGGGCTTCAAGTGAACCCATCGAAGACTCAAGTTATTCTTATCGGCAGTCCTAGGATGATGGATCGTGTTGATCTAACACAGTTACCCCAAATAATTTTTAACGGAGCTCCTCTCGAAATTCCAAACTGCGTTAAGAACTTGGGCATTTATTTGGATAGCACTTTATCATGGGATCAGCAAGTGCAAGAGGTTGGACGCAAGATCTTTGCTTCGAATGGTGCATTGCGCAGACTACGAAATCTCCTTCCAACGGCTACTAAGGTTACGCTCGCGCAGTGTCTCTTACTCCCACTCCTTGACTATGCGGACGTCAGCTATCTTGATCCCACGGAGGAGCAGCTTGATAAGCTTGAGCGCCTTCAAAATGTTTGTATTAGATTCATATTCGGCCTACGCAAATATGATCACGTGTCTGAATTCCGTAAATCGCTCAAGTGGCTCCCAATTCGCCTTCGCCGTAATACTCATATTCTTACATTACTATACAGTATACTGTTTAACCCTCGTACTCCCCAATATCTCAAAGAACGGTTCCGGTTTCTACATAACACACACTCAAAGTCTCTAAAGTCGTCGGCAAATTTGACGCTGAAAGTGCCAGCACACTCTTCTAATTTCGCGGACAAATCCTTCGCGGTTCAGGCGGTTCGCCTGTGGAATGCTTTGCCGCTTCAGATCAGGCGTGCGCAGTCTATATCGTCTTTCAAAACTAAGTTAAAAGATTACTATCTATCTACAACTTATATGTAGTCTATAAATACGTTTATGTATGTTATGTATGGTCTGTGTATTTTTACTTACATGAATTATGTGTATGGTCTGTCTGTATGTATGTATAATTGTATCAGTACTTTTATTATCTTCTTTTTGATTCATTATTAATAAACATTAACTTTATTAGTTTATTTTCTGATTCTATTTAGTCTTATCTTTATTTCTTTCTTTACTAAGCTTTATTCTTCTCTGTCCTTAGAGTGATAGTTGTTGTACACTACCCCTTTTAATTTCTTAAACTCGCTATCCATCCAAAGGTTGTCTGGAAGAGATCGCTTTTAGCGATACGACCGCCATTTGTACTCTCCTTGAAGTGAGTTCTCCGTTTGTATGTTCTACATGTTGTGTACAATAAAGTGTATTGAATTGAATAAGTAAAAAAAAAAAAATTTGCACAGATGATGTATTTCTATTGGCGCTATAATAACAAATACTAAAAAACAGAATAAAATCAATATTTAGGTGGGTTCCCATACAACAAACGTAATTTGTTTTGCCATTTTTATAGAAAACGGTACGGAACCCTTTGTGGGCGGTTTAATGTTTACGAGGTCTTCTGTTCGTCCATATGGGCGACCATTATATTCGGCGAGCTCGAGACGAACTCGAATCAACATTAATAATCCCCTTTCAATTAAATTTCTAACCAACTAGCTATAAGGTACTAAAACCATAGCCACAGAATAGGGAATAGTACTTACTATGGTAAGTAAGAACATCGAAATAGAAATCTTTCATGTTTCAGAGCGATGTCATTCTCAATAGATGAGTCTAAATATCGCCTTAAGACGTTGAAGGTAGATCAAAAGTAATCTTAGCTTTAGACAACACAATTATGTAAAGTAGTTAAGAGTATGAGTAAAGTACTTGTTAAGAGCTATGCTTATTAAGAACATCCTTCGAAAACCAATACGTTTTGGAATTTGTATATTAAACCCAAGTTCTATTATTTACTACTAGCTGATCGTCGCAGCTCCGCCCGCGTGATTTAGTTTACTCGTTCCCGGTTCCCGTGGGAACACATTACCAGGATAAAAAGTAGCCTATGTTACTCAGGGTGAATGTAGCTTTCCAATGGTGAAAGAATTTTTGAAATCGGCACAGTAGTTTTTGAGTTAATTCATTACACACATACACACAAAAATACAAATCTTTCCTCTTTATAATAGTAGAGTAGATTTATTAGGACTCAAGAGGTCCACCCTTAAATCCCGCGGTCCAATGGCCGCGGCCGCTCTAACGTCCGTTGCCGGGCGTCTCTGGTTACTAGGCAGGTATTTCCAGTGACGCCGGGCGAAGAGTTCCACCCTATTGTAATTTAGGCTTGTAACCTATTACGTGAAAGAAACGACTTCCAATGGGTGGAACCAAGTTAGTGTCGGAAAGGGACCAACTTAAAAAAAAAAACGGTTTATCCAGTCGCAATAGGGAAAAAAATCAGTCGATTTGAGAACCTCATGTGTGTGTGTGTGTGTGTGGGTATACCTTTCGTTAACATAATATATGTAGTCCTAAAATGTTTTGGCACAATGAATTTGGCATACTTTTTTTGGCATAATTATACTTGCTCATAATTGATTTTTAGCAGCATATGTACTGTGGAATAATTATATTTATGTCTAATATATTTATGCATACTTATAATTTGCACAATGTTTTTAGGCATAGTGTACAGTCGCCTAATAGTATATATTACTAGAATTTAATAGGTATAAATTAATGAAATTAATGAAAAATAAAAAAGTTACTTTATTTATTTATTTGTTTTAGGAAGGCTTACAGACTAATAAAAGTAATGGATTACAATATGTTTAACAATATTGATAATTACAAGCCTACACATATAAATATTAAACTACTATTTCTATCGCGCTCCCAACACAGTAGTGCAATCATACAATTATTACTAGAATATCATTGCAATAGTATAAAATGAGTGCCTCGTTAGCTGAGTTCACTGACAGCGGCCATTGTCTCGCCAAAGAATTTATATTATATAGTGTCAAAGTAGGTTTAGGTGCGGCGAGGGTGGCCCTTGGGCCACCCCTAAGCCGCCTTTTAATTATTTTACATAGTTACTTATTCTGCGTAAGATGATTATGACTCTATTCATTATAGTTTGATACGTTTATGCCTTTATAAAGCTATGCTTATAAATTTTATGCTTAAATATGATTATGCTAATTTTATTTATGATTAAGACAAATATGCTAAATTTGTTATGTATAAAAAAAATATGCATAAATATCATTAGTCTAAATTACCATATGCCAAAATATTTTATGGTTATTTTTTTTATGCAAATGGATAGTGAACCGTGAGTGTGTGTGTGTATGTGTGTGATGAACCTTATTTCGTACATACCTACGTAACTTATATATACCTACTATAAATCATTCACTTAGTAGAAATTATAATGAATCAATTTGTACATCATAGTAGACTTACTAACATTACATAATAACCTAAGACAATTAAGGTCAGTCTACTATGTGGATAATTCGGTAGCTTGTCCTCAATACTACTATATTTCATTTGGACTTATAAGCCGCGCATGATGACAGTGGGATGGAACCTTGTCACAACTTTCCATCGTCGCCATCTTCCAAATGTCGTGACGTCATCAATCGCTAAAAAGTAAAATAGGATAAGATAAGATATATATTTTGCAGAACATATGTTACCCCAAATACTATTTTTTGCATGTAATAATTTAGGGAAAGATACAGGAGAAACGCAGTGTTGGAAGAAGAAGAATATCATGGTTAAAGAACCTACGCCAGTGGTACAACAAGAGCACCCGGTCGCTCTTCAAAGCTGCTGTGTCAAAAGTTCAAATTGCATTGACCTTCATTGAGACATCTTCTCAATGAAGGTCAATGCAATTTGAACTTTCACCAAAAGAAGAAGAACATATGTGTATAATAGTACAAAAATCTTATTATAAGGTCTTAGCTAGGGTTAGTATCAACATGTTGTACCATAATCATGGTGTACAAATTATTATTATTCATATTATTAACTTAGTACATATAATTCAACAAATTATTATATATAAATGACTTTATGATTCAATCGATTACCAAGTAGTACACAGAGTAGTTATAGATTATGTTTTATCAGTACTTTTTAGCGTTTCATGACGTCACGAAGTAGGTATTGTGACAACGTTCCATCCCACTGTCTTCGTGTGCGGTTTATAAAGAGTTCATTTGGCAATTTTGACTATATTTAGCGACTTTAACCTAAAATTGCAAACAATAGAAATTAATCAATCAATCAATAATTTTATTGCTGAACATGTTACATAACTACATCTTAGGTGCTATTTGACGTATAAGGAACACATGTCCTAATCAATGTTACTTGCACTCAACAAAATTAAAAAATAACAATGTCAATCCCAGTACATATACCATACATTTGTCTATTTATTACCTACCTAGTTATTATACGTAGGTCACACTATAAGTTATGCGTAACTTAAAAAAACAACATGTTAAAACCAAAATAATATGTTTCTTTTCAAAACACTCACCTTTACATTTTTAAATTTTTTTCATGCGTACGAACCATTTTTTAAAACAGGAGGACCACAGATAACTTAATTTCATTTTCGTTGCATACGTAGAACTTTGATGTGTGATAAAAAACAATTGACAAATGATTTCCCGCCAATTGTTTTTTTTTATTACTAAGAAGGTTGCAATGTTTAAAAATATATAACATTCGAAATTCAAATAGTTCCGATTAGCTAGAAGTGCAATACTTTTAGTTTGCCAGTGTGTTAGTTAGTTATTATAACGATAAAATATCGTCGTAATTATAGTCAATTTGACTAAAAGTCGCATTAAAGTTCATGACATTAGATACTTTAACCTTAAAATGAAAACAATCTTATGAAGATAAGATATCGTTTTTTGGCATCGCGTCGTGGGTTGGTGAGCACGTGTGTCCGGAAAAAAATCTGTATTTTGTTAACAGTTGCGGTGATCTGTCACTTGTTATTGTTTATTTGTGTATATTATTGTGTCGTCCTTACTAACAGGCAATAGGTAAGTGTCCATAATTGTAATTTTACAGAATAAGCATGGATAGGGCTAAACCACCTGATCCTCCTGATCCCTCTAACCCTGCCCCAACAACCCCTATATTTTCCTCCCCTCCTTTCTTCCTGAATGCGATAACCCCAACAACTCCAACTAACCCTCTGACGCAATTCGCGGATGTAGCCTGCGGTATTACAGACACCCGGCCCTCTGCAACCCGTAAGCGTACCGTTAATGATACGCCTAATCTGCCTTTAAAGCAGATTAGAACGCAGATTTCGCGAAACGAATACACCCCTGATGACACAGGACCATTTGTCGTCCACGTGTCCCGTACAGAGTTAGAACTCACAGGAACCACACTCCACCCAGTAACTTTCGGCCTATTTATGTGCAAAAACCGCATCTCCAATGTCGCGAAAGACGGTGTAAAGAGGGTCGGCAGAAACCGGGTCTCTGTACAATTTACAGCCTACCAAGATGCTAACGCATTCCTCCTCAACCCCGTCGTTACGCAAAGCAATTATACTGCTACGATCCCGTCCTACAACGTGTCCCGCATGGGAGTAGTTACAGGTATCCCGGTAGATATGACGGAAGAAGACGCTAAAGTGTATCTATCCGTTCCACATGGGTGTGGTCGCATCCTTAAAATAAGAAGGTTTAACCGCAAGGTTACACAGGAAGGTGTCACAGAGTGGAAACCCACCCAAACATGCGTGATTACGTTTGACGGTCAGGTTTTACCCCAAAGGGTGTATTGTTGCTACAACTCCTTACCAGTACAACAATATGTATATCCTACAATCCAATGTCGCAAGTGTTGTAGGTTTGGACATGTAGAGTCTGCTTGCAGGTCGAAACCCCGATGTTCAAAATGCAGTCATGAGCACCCGGGTAATGGTTGTTCGGTAGACGCGAGTGAGGCTTTTTGTGTGCTGTGCTCGGGCAACCATTTTGCATATAGCAAGGATTGTCCAGAGTATGTTAGACAGAAGGCCATTAAAACTACCATGGCCGAAAAATCTATCTCCTACGTAGAGGCCAGTAATATCGTTCCTCCAGCTTCTCGAAACTATGCCAATGCTGCCAAATCGACCCCACAGCAATCGTACAGGAAAACCATCTCCCTGAAACCCAAGTCCCATGGTCCCAACCCCCGTCCTTATGATAGAATATCACATGAGAATATTACCCGCTCCCCCCTACCCTCACAGCCAAATGGCTGTGCAATCGTCAACCAAAACCATCCTTCAGATAGCATAAGTTCCGTCATAGAACTAATCATTAAATTCCTGACTACACTGATTCCTCATGGCCATCCTATGTCTCCCAGTCAATTTACCCAATCTAGCCCCCCCTATGATTCTATTCCTTCCAGTCAACCGCCCAACGCTGCACAAAACCTTTTACTCCAACTTCTTAACTTTCCCAATGGCTCCATACCTATCCTTTCTCCAATGGAACATTAAAAGCATAGCACACAAAAAGCAAGACTTGATATACCTCATTAACAAACACCACCCAGTAGCCTGTTCCATTGCTGAGACCTGGTTGCTGCCAAGTCTCAATTTCCACCTTCATCACTACAACACCTTGAGATGTGACAGAGACGATGGGTATGGAGGCTCTGCCCTCCTTACCAATGATAGGGTTCCAATGTCACCCCTCACCCTAACCCCTTCATCAGGAGAGATAGCTATTGTAGCGGCTAAAGTAGAAGGTATCACCATAGTCTCTGTCTATATTGCACATCCTCATGTAAACCTTTTACCAGCTCTGCGAAATATACTGGAGAGTATCAATGGTCCTATGCTAGTCATGGGGGACTTCAATGGACACCACTTCAGATGGGGTTCTGATCACTGCACTCCTCTTGGCGATGGGCTGGTAGTAATATTGGATGATCTCAATTTATGTATTCTGAACACTGGTTGCTCAACCCGGAAAACTCTCCCTGGCCAGCGTAAAAGCTGCGTTGATCTCACCTTCTGTTCTCAGGACATTGCCGCATCTACTCACTGGCACTGCACCGACCTTTCGCATGGGAGTGATCACTACCCAATTATTGTCACTATTACTAATAGAACATACCTTGAAAAGACCTCCCCTCCCCTCTTACGTTTCAACCTATCTAACCCAGATTGGTCGCAGTACTCACAACTCCTGGAGGATTCCATCCCTGCTCTCCCCAACCCTGATCCCCTAAATTCTCTCCAAACTGATCACTGCCAAGCGCAACTCTGTCTGGATAGCCTAGTCAGTGCAATTAACACTTGCGCTGAGGCATCATTTCCAATTAAAAACAGTGCTAGAGGTAAAATCCCATCACCCCCGTGGTGGGACCATGAGTGCACCAAAGCCATTAAGGAACGGAAAGAAGCTGAGAGAAATTACAATATAGACATGTCCACGCAAAACTTAATACAATATAAACATATCCTTGCTAAATCTAAAAGGCTACTCCGTCAAAAGAAACGTGCTGGTTGGGCAAAATTTTGTACATCTCTGTCTCCTTCAACCCCATCAACAATTGTATGGAAAAAAATAAACAGCTATAGGTCTGGATGCTCCCCTACTAGCTCTACCATTATGACTAAAGAGACCGCAGAAGTATTTTTCAGGAAATGCGCTCCACCATATGTACCAACAATAGATGAGTGTAAGAATAATACGGACGTAGGGCCTACTGATAGCACATTTGAAGCACCTTTTACCGTTCAGGAACTGGACATGGTGCTGGAACATGTGAAAGACTCTGCCCCCGGCATTGATGGTATCCCATACTCATTCATTTCACACTGTGGTACTAACGCTAAGACCTATCTCTTAAAGATCCTCAACTTCTGCTACCTAAATAGCTGGATCCCTAACCAGTGGAAGATACAGATCATCATCCCCATTCTAAAACCGGGCAAACACACGGATGACCCAAATGGCTACAGACCAATAGCCCTAGCACCGGTTCTGGCTAAGATCTTCGAACATCTAATTAAAAACAGATTAGAGTGGATAGTTGAGTCTAGGGATCTGTTACCCAGGTCCCAATTCGGTTTCAGGAAAGGTCTTGGTACAATGGACAGCGTAGGTCTCCTTATAACAGACATAAGACTCTCCCTGGCACAAAACCAGTCCACTGTAGCTACATTTCTGGACATTACAGCCGCTTATGATAATGTCCTTCTCCCCATTCTCAGGCAAAAGCTGCAAAAGCTGAGAATACCAGGGACGATGGTCCAATGCATATGCGAAATGTTACTATGTAGAAATCTGGTCCTAAGAGTACAAGGAGTAGAGCTTGGACAGAGAAGGGCGTGGAGAGGCCTGCCCCAAGGCTCGGTCCTAAGTCCTATATTGTATAATCTTTACACCTCAGATATTGATTCCTGCCTTAACCACAATTGTCACATTCTGCAATATGCCGATGATTTGGCCTTATATGTAGACAATGAATCCATTCCTGATGCAGCTGCTTCACTCTCCCTGTCTCTGAACTCTTTAAGCAAGTGGTTGCTGGACCATGGACTAAGTTTGTCTGGCCCAAAAAGCTCTGTTGTGATATTTTCCCGCAAAAAAAGACTCCCACAAATATCTATAAGCATAGATGGCCTCAACATCCCAGTGGCCACAAAGGCTAAGTTCTTAGGAGTCTATCTGGACGCAAGATTATCAGGCACCCATCATCTTAATTACCAAGTTAAAAGATGTGAAAGGAACATGCCAATTTTAAAATCCCTCGCCGGTGTTTGGTGGGGGGCTCACCCCTTTACCATGAAATTGGTTTATAACGCACTAGTGCGCAGCATTATGGACTATGGTTCATTTTTGTTAGTGCCATGTAATAAAGGTGCCCTGACCAGGCTGGACACGATCCAGTCCAACTGCCTCCGAATAATAACCGGCGCCATGAAATCTTCACCCATCAACGCTTTACAGGTTGAATGTGCAGAACCGCCTTTAAAATTGAGAAGACAGTACTTAGCATCTCGATTCTTATCTCGTTTAATTTCCAATAACAGTCACCCACTACTTCAAAAAATTATGGAATTAAACTCCACAATTGACACAGCAAGCTATTGGAATCACAAAGAATTCCCCTTAATATTAAAAACTTATAGGTCCTACCAAAACCTTGAATGTCCCATTATGAAATCTGATAGGCTCCCCATGTTCAATTACAACTACTCTATTTTGTGCTATAAACCCCATATAGAAACGAACATAGGGATATATAAGGATATGCCGGCTGCAGGCTCCGCCTTAAATGCCCTTATAGAGGAAAACTGGTATGACTTTCATATATTTTACACTGATGCCTCTAAACTATCCTCTGTTAGCTATACCGGTGCCGCGGTGTACTACCAAAACTCAAAAATTATCCTCATGTACCGTTGCCCTAAGGAATCTTCAGTCTTTACAGGTGAATGTGTCGCGATATTGGAGGCATGTACATTCATAGAACATCACAATAATATATATAAAGCTGTAATATTCACCGACTCCCTCAGTTGCCTTAAGGCCTTAGAACAGAACTCCTATAAGAGCAAGCTACATAGCACCATACTCCTGGACATAAAAAATCGCTGTTTACTTGCTCTAACAACAACAAAACAGTTCACTTAGTCTGGATTCCAAGTCATAGTGGTATTAGTGGCAATGAATATGCAGATTCACATGCAAAAATCGCCATTTCTCACCCATCATCGGACCTTAAACACCTCAAACATCAGGGATACGACCTGCTGAACCTTCCCCAGGTAAATTTGCTGGCTTCATGGCAGGAACACTGGGATGATTCCAGCAAAAAAAAGGGAAAGTTTTATAATGCCATACAACCCAGCATTACACCCAAACCCTGGTTCTACAAATTTAAAAAGGTACCCAAATGGGTCATATCAGTCATATGTCGTCTCCGTTTAGGCCATTGCTGCTCTCCAGTATTTCTCCATAAAATTAGAGTACGGGATTCGTCGCTGTGCGAGTGTGGCCTTGATGAGGGAAGTTTGGACCACATATTCTTTAGTTGTCCAAGGAACCAATGTATCCCTGATCTTTATAGTCTACTCCCAGAACTCACCATCCCAGTGCCTACTAACATCTCTGCCCTTCTAACATTCCCTTCCCCGGACGTCCTCAGGACCCTTGTCTTATTTATTCAGCATAATTCTGTAAAACTATGATAAAAAATTTTGTTGTGTGTCAATATTTTAAATACAAGATTTATATACTTACTCGTGTATGTATGTTTATGTATATAAATATATATATATGAGTATACTTATATATATGTATTAAAATATATATATATATATTATATTATAAATCTAAGTTCATCTGTGTTGTTTCAGTGTCTTAATACTAACACCAATCAGCAAGAAGCACTTTCACCCAACTGGGGGGGGGGGGAAGGAAAAGTATTCATAATCTTACACTTGCCTAAATTATCGCAGAAAATATTCAGAAACACACGAATAGCCATAACACTTTTCATTGGCCAAATTGTCAACATACCTGACAGAGGCCATTACCAAAAATTGAATTGAATTGATAAGATCTTTACAATTATTTGAAATCTAAGAATTCGCGTAGACGCGTACCTACTTCAAACCTGTGTTATTTCCGTAGAAAACACATACAAATTCCTTCCTTGAACCCAAACTGTACATCAAAGTAGAATCAAGTGTCGAGAGTAAAGTCCCCTGATCTATTAAACCGTCATCTCGCTCTGAAATTCACTGACGGGAATTCAAATGTACCTACTATGTACTTACTTCTATATAGAGGTATATGTACACATTAAATCCTTATAAAAGACATGACATAATAGGCATATATCCCCGAGGAGTCAGAGATGCATTGTATACCAACATTTTACCTGTAGTTTTGTTCGTTCAACGTTGTAATGTAAGTTCGTTCAAGTCTATCAGAAGGTGCTTGACTTAGAGCGAAGGCTAATTCGTTACCCTAACGTCCATTGCTGGACAGTAATGCAGTATAACCTCAGGGCAGAGGGCGTCGACTAAAGAGAGGGCTAGGGGAAAATAGCATTTTTTTCTTGTTTCCTATTTCTTTATTTTTTATTGTTCCCAACCCAATTCGGGTCGGCTTTCCAGTCTAACTGCTCGCGGCTGAACTTCGATATTTTCCGTGAAGCGACTGAGAAATTAGTGTTTATTATTAATACGAGTAACATGCGCAAAGTCGTGCTTAAGTCAAGGACTTTTCTCTTCCAGCAGAACTTACGAGTTATAGAGGAGCTATATTATGTTATTTAAGAGAAGTCAGTAGAAAACAGTTAGTATTTTACTCAGACAAAGAGTTATTATCCTAAATGGTACCAAATAATCAATTTCATCCACTTGAACTGTTCAACTTAAAGTAAAAGTTATTACAATGATAGATATTGAAAGATTTAAAACATCAATCAATTTTTATTGGGTAATTTAATGTAAATGGTTTTGAACCAGTAGGAAATTGTATTTAAATTGTTCTGATCTTATTATTTATTATTAGAAGCAAAAGCCTGTAAGTGGTGCACCTGGCGTACAATCTAACCGACTTTTCTCTAGTAGCTATTGGGGTACTGGCTAAAAGTGGGACGCCTCTGCCTACCTTTTGGGGAAACAGGTGTGAACATATGAGTGTTAAATATTATCATGTTGCAGATACATTGCAATATTAGGAGTGGGTTTGTCAGTTTTATAACCGAAATTTTGTAAGGCACTTGTGTAAGTACCTCCTGGTCCAAATAATTATGATATACTATGATAATAGTGGATTTTTTTCTTGAATTGTTTTCTGTCTGCATGTACCTGCTAATCTCCGAAGATACTGAACGGAATCTTGAGGTTTTTATAAACTTTTGTAATCAATAAAAAGAGCTTAATCCAAATTCTCGAGTCTCGGGTCGAATGTAATATTTGTATGATCCACAAATGTTTGTTTCGGTGTTTGGGTGTTTTCTATGTATATTATGTATGTATTTAGAAATATAAAAGTATGTTTATCAGTTGTCTAGATCCCATAGCACAATAAGCTTATAGCCTATATAGTTTGGGCTAGATGACGTTGTGTGAGAATGTCCCAAAATATTTATTTATTTATTCTCATGTAAAGGAGTTATGTCCAAACATACATACATAAAAATATTGAAAAGTACTGCCTAAGATTCTAAAGTTAGTTAGAATTGGTTACTTAATACTACAACTACAATTAACTAACTATCAATGGCAATTATTCATCTCAGATAACCACAGCATCCAATAAGTTAACTGTTCTGATACATTAATGACCCCCAATACTGGGATCATAAATAGAGATTTGATGGCAGCTTTGGGATCTCCGACAAATCCCCTTAATATTTTAGGTTAAGCCTATTTAAAATAGCTGGGTTCCCCATAAGATAAGTAACCCCTTTTTTCTTATATATTTAGTTTTATACTAGTTATTATCCACGATTTTACTAGTAAGAAATTTTGTTTCATGTGCCACAAGAACCTAATTTCCCGAATAAAACTTCTTCTTTATTAGATTTCTTTCTTTAGATTAGATATTCTTTATTTAGATTGAGATAATTATCATGCATTGTTTCGAGATTTCTACGATATTTCGGGACTGTTGCAAGCGACATGATCACGGAACTCGGAGGCGCTTGCAAGAGTGCCGAAATATCGGAGGCTCATAACAATACACAGCAAATATCCCATAAACTTTAATAGTAAATTAATTTTTTCCGACTAGTCTCTGAAACGGCTGAACCAATTGTAACAGAACTTTGACTAGGATATAGCTGATGATTATAAGAAGTAACTTAGACTACTTTTATCCGGGAAAATTTTCCCGTGGACATAGGGAAACATTAATTGAGCGGAGTTTACGAAGCTCTTTCTTAGAGGACTCGTGTATTTCGTTCGTGATCGAACTCCTCCTAAACGACTGGACCGATCTTTTTGAAATTTGGCACGGTCATAGTGACCATCACCGTGAGTGCATATATCTGAATTCATAAAGATCGGTCTAGTCGTTTAGGAGTTCGACCCGGATCGACAAACAGAGCTCAATTATTGCAACAGCAGAATGCATTGCATACCTAGTTATTGAACACGGACAAAGTAACGGGCGTCCGCAAGTTATACAAAATACAGACGTTACATTAAAACATTTATATGACGACAAGGTTTGTCAGATATAAGTCGCACGCGGCAAACATACGCCACGATGATTCACAATCAAAGCCACCCATATTAGTGATACGTATCATTCCGCTGAATACGCTTCCTCTAATTTCTTTATAGATTTATGGTTCAGTTGTTTACAAGCGGTACCTCAGGTAGACGCTTCGGGTTACATTCCCAGGTAGAATGTACAAATAAGTGTCGCCGTCATCGGACACCGACATGCCTCTTGATAAGAAAGGTTTGACCGACAAATAGTTTTAAAGTTAACTGGTAAGTAAATTTATTTGGAATTTCCGATACTACTAAAATTATAGATAAGGAAGTTTATGAAGTAGTGTATACTATACGTTCACATTTTGTCTAAGTTTTATTTGATTTTTTTTTACTTTGGGGATCTTACGGCAAATTTCACATAGTAGGTCCAAATGTGGTCAGATATATGCTAATTATAAGCCTCCAAATACAGTTACATACAACATATCATCATTCACCGAGCCTTTTCCCAACTCAGTTGGGGTCGGCTTTCCAGTCTAACTGCGATTCGGCTGAACTTCGATATTTTCCGTGAAGCGACTGCCATCTGACCTTCACAACACATGGGCGATATCGAAGTTCTGTAGTTAGACCGGTCGGATTTTTGATTTAGGGCTCCAACTACCCCTAACGACTGCCATAGATGTTAGTATGACAACCGGGACCGACGGCTTAACGTGCTCTCCGAGGCATGGAGGGGTCTCAATGTCTTAAGAAATGGTCACCCATCCTAAGACCGGCCTGAGTCGATGTTGCTTTGCAATGTTTAACCTTGTTTTTTTTAACCTTGTCGGTTACCACTGGCGTTACCTGGCGAAAGTCCACGAAAGTCCTTACTTAAATACATATGAAAATTATACATAAAGTAGTTTTAATTACCTAACTTAACTAAAGAAGGAGTTCGGTTACACTGGAAAGGAAAAAAATTGTCAAGTACTATGTACTCGTATTATAGGAAGACTACTACCTCTGTCTTCCGAAATTTTGATATATATATCTACATCTACGAAGTCACGTCTTTATATTCGAAAGTGTAGGCAGAGGCGTTCATTATTCCTGCATTTCGCCAGTCACTATGGTCGTACGCAATAGGGGGTAAGCCTATTGCCATTTAATGGTACCAGAACCTCGTGTATCTGTCTGTCAACGTTATTTGGAGCCTAGAGCAGGCCTATGTCACTCGCCTAACAATCGCAAAAAATACGTGACGTCAGCGACAACTTGAAGTTGTAAGTCAGTAAGGATTGTCTCTTGTTTGTGATACGGCATTGACCATAGAGTTGATATTGAGGCGCTAACGTCATAATTATTGGTCAAATTATGCTGGTACTTTCCTGACAACCATAACCTTCGAATTATGTTCTCTATAAACAAAATAATGTGCTTTAATTAACGTCGGAGTGTAAGTTCTGTATAAAATAATAATAAATAAATATTTTTTTGGACATTCTCACACAACGTCATCTAGCCCAAATTAAGCTAATATAAGCTTGTGTTATGGGATCTAGACGACTGATAAACATACTTATATATTTCTCAATACATACATATTATACATAGAAAATACCCAAACTCCGAAACAAACATTTGTGGATCACACAAATAATTTGATTCGACCCGGAATCGAACCTGGGACCTCAGGGGCGGCAGTCGCATACTCATACCACTGAGCCACCGAGGCAGTCTGTAAGTACTATTCCCTATTCGGTGCCTGATGATATAACTAGACTTACCTATATTTGAGCTTAGACGGTGAGTCAATCGACAGTTGAACCGAGTGCAGTTGAGAATTATCAGGGCACTGGAGATTTCCTGGGCCTCTTATTTAATTATTTTTTTATAAATAGATAATAAATAAATATTTTGGCCACCCTCCCACAACGTTATCTAGCACATACTAAGCTATAAGCTTGTGCTATGGGATCTAGACACTGATAAACATAACTGTATCTTTCTAAATACATACATAATATACATAGAAAACACCCACCAAACAAATATTTGTGGATCACACAAATATTAGATTCGATTCTTATAACCCTATTATATTCTAATATCTTAAATAAAACCTGTCAGTACCACACAAGACATTATGTATCGTGCGACTTAATTCATTCTATTTTATTTAACCTTTGGTGCCCTTCATACACAAAAGCGATTTTCTACATTTCTATAAAATATCTGTATATTTACATTCAATGGGGAAAACGATAAAAGCTTAAAAGGGTCTATAAGGAAAGTCCACCCCTAACATTGTGGGGCTGGAGGGGACAATAAAACGCGTACGCACAGAAATCGTTTGGGTGGAGGAAATAAGTAATTGTTCGTTGTCTCATTGTAGTTTGCACTTAAATATAAACCTCCTTAAATATAAACAGGTGCGAGTCGGACTCGCGCACAAAGGGTTCCGTACCAAAACGGTCAAGGAACACATTTTTTGTATGGAGACTCCCTTAAATATTTATTACTAGGAGCTGCGGTCACTGCCGTGGTACTGCGCTGCAGCATGCAATTGAGCTAAGCGACTATTTCTATTAAGGAATTTATCAATCTATAAGGAGCAGGTTTTGTCCGAGACCGAATTTTTATTTAGGACCCTCAAAAAAGTTATTGACATATTTTTGGTCAATAACTTTTTTGAGGGTCCTAAATCAAAATTCAGTCTCGAACAAAACCTGCTCCTGAGAATGCTTGATTTTTGAGTGAAAAAATCATGAAAATCGGTTGTTGACATATTTTTGGTCAATAACTTTTTTTGAGGGTCGTAAATCAAAATTCGGTCTCGAACAAAACCTGCTCCTGAGAATGCTTGATTTTTGAGTGAAAAAATCATGAAAATCGGTTGGGTAGTTGTCGAGAAACAATTTCACATCGAGTTGCATTGGAGTCACCTGATAAGGAGCTCCGCTCGCTACGCTCGCTTCGCTCAACAATATGTATTTTAAGTAGGTATTTATTGTTAAAGCGGCAACAGATACACATCATCTGTGAAAATTTCAACTTTCTAACCATCACGGTTTGTGACAGACAGACGGGATATTTTTATAAGGGTTTGGGGGCCATCGTACAACGTTCAACTTTTTTCCGTCGATATGACTTAAAAGGACTAGTTAAAGGTACGGTTAACTTTCGATTAAAAAGTTACGAACAAATATGGCCGTATAAAATAATCAAAAATGGCCGCTCAACACATGCATAGTTTTAACTCCGATTCAAGCGCAACCACGTAGGAATTGAAATTCCTGAATCCGTTTAGTAACAGCTCACAACATAGTATTGAACTTGCGTAACTGGTAACTAAAACTGGCTCAGAGACATAAAAGGACTAACTGACGAGAAAAGGATGTTACGGCCGTGCCAGGTTTTTTTTGCTCGAATTGTTGGAGGCAATGCTATGCCCCCAGATGCCACTGATCTTTAATTTGTCTGTTCTCGAATCAAATTTTCTAATAATTATCGTTATTGAGCGAAGCCAGCGTAGCAAGCGGAGCTCCTTATCAGGTGACTCAAATGCAACTCGATGTGAAATTGTTTCTCGACAACTACCAATCCGATTTTCATGATTTTTTCACTCAAAAATCAAGCATTCCCAGGAACAGGTTTTGTTTGAGACCGAATTTTGATTTAGGACCCTCAAAAAAGTTATTGACCAACAATATGACAATAGTCGCTTCGCTCAATTGCATGCTGCAGCGCAGTACCACGGCAGCGACTGCAGCTCCTAGTTAAAACCTATTTAACGGTCGAAAGTTTTATCCTATCTCGGCACCAATTCCACTAATTTCAATTAAGCTTTTTTTTCCTTGTTATCGAAACTATACATGTTAAGTAGATACAGAATTTACGAGTAATCATTTGTGTCAAAATCTTAATGGAGGAATCAAACAGGTTCCACAGGGAAAAAATTTGTTGCATGCATTGACTTATGCCCAAAAGAATAAAACAAGATCTCACGTCGCAGACACACATACATAACTACACACAAACACGCATAATTACCACAATATACAGCAAACAATACTGAGCTATTTAACTCCTTGATGGTTGCAATTAAATACAGAAAGTCCTATAGGTTGCAGCCGCAAGAAATTACCTGAAACAAAATAATAATCTATTTAGTGAATCACATATACTGCATTGTGTTTAATTTTATGAAGTGGAATGTAACAACTGCCATAGCTGGGAATTTTGGTTTGAGTTACAGAGTGGTTAGATTTTGTGTCCGGAAACGGCTTATGTGGGACCAAAAAGTACCAGCAAAGTCTGGGTGTGTACCGTGTGAATCCAATACACTGTATCTAGAGTTACAGTGTTTTGAATTAACAACGCTCTTTCAATTCCTTTAAGCCTGTTTCATCGTACCACGTTCCCACTTTTTTACTTTGTATTAAAAGTTCTAAGATATTGCAACGCAAATTAGACTCTATTTTTTATAGGTACAAGTCAAATAATAATTTTAATTGTAATTTAAAATGCCGTGTAAATACGGTGTATTGCCAAAATAATCTTCGCGCCTTTGCAAACGCTTTGTTAAATTATAACAATACTTTATAATTTATTCAACGTAAACACATTATAACATAAGCAGGTGTATTCTTTCACAATAGGGTAGATGCCTATAACGAAAATAAATAATTTAAATATATTTACTACATAAATAATCCCAAAGTATGTACGTATATTTTATTCAATCTTATTAATCTAAATCTAATCTTTATTTATAATCATCAATTGAATCACAAATGGTTACGGATTTGACGCTACATAATTATGATACATACATACAAATTTCTATGAGGCGTATCGTTTTGACATTTAATAAAAAGAAGGTGATTTGATTTGAGAGTCACTTACCCCATTTTGTAAATGATCGTATCATAAAGTGTAACTCAAAACTTTGATCGGTGGGCAATTTAGTGTGCGTATAGAAAATCAAAGAATAGACGCAACTGTAGTCGTAATCGTAAATAACAAAACACTAGATCGAGAGAGCGAAGAAATTGCCCTATTTTTCATAAATCATACTCAATGACATAATATCTAACTTTATATTTTATGTTTGACTTAAAACGTTGAAATGATTGAACGGTTTGTATAAAAACTATTCGATATACGAATAAATTCGAAAGTTTTTGAAGTTATTTGGATGTTTGTTACTCACTCGAATGAAAATTAGGACATATAAATGTATACATAAAATTACATTCCGGAGTATAAGACATGGAGTTTTTTTATCTCGGTTTTGTATTTTCCAATGGTAATTGGGAACTGGAATACTTTGCCCCAAAATATATTTTCATTTTATATTGTACTTGCTGATACCCACAGCACAAGATGAAATGTACATACACACACTCATATAAAGTCACGTCTTTATCCCCGAAGGGGTAGACAGAGGCGGTCATCATACAATTCGTTAGTCATTGTTTGTGTCACGTAAAAGGGGGCGAGACTATTCCCGTTTTGGGGCACTTGTGTATCAGCTAGAGCCTCTTCTAACGGTCAGTATGTGCACCACGTGCAGTTAAAATGGCATCAAGCCAAACATCAAACACAGGGCCCCTTAGCACCCCGTTGAATACCCCGTAAACGTAATTACGAATGATATCAAGCGGTATTTGGACATATATTTAGCGGTATTTGGACAATAGTCCGAAACGCCCAGGAATAGTCCGAGACGCCCAAGACTTTAATTGACTGTGCCATAGGGGCTGGAATGTAAGGTTTTGTTGCCTTTCATCAACATTTCATCAAAATTACAATATAGCTGCTACTTATTATTAAATTCAATCGTCTATTTAGGACATACTTAACCCATTATAAAAGTGCCCGGTGACGGCAATAGGCTTGCCCCCTATTACGTGGGACTAAAAATACTGGCCAATTGCGGGTGGGTAATGCACCTCTGCCTAATCCTTCGGGGATATAGGCGTGATATGTGTGTGTGTGGTATTTGGACAAAAATGTCAGTTCCCTGTCATATAGAATGTTCAGTCAATCAAGCTACAGTCGAATTGAGAACTCTTTTTTTGGAAGTCGGTTGAAAACAATTTATGGTATACTAATAGTAAACACTTATAGAAAAAGTTATATAGAGTCACGTAGTCTATACCCATCTGTCAATATGTCGATGTGAAGCGAAAGATAAAACAAATAAAAGTGTTTTTCTAATCCAAAATGGGAGCTTGAATTTGTTGAAATTTGATGCGGTGTTTATAACCTACTGACATAGAAGATGAGTGATCTCAGTTTGGGTGTATGATGTATCATTGTTAAGGCTGCTACACACAGTGCCGGCGGCAGTGCCATATCGACAATAGTTTAAAAAAGTCGACCAAGTGCGTGTCGGGTATACACGCATAGAATAGGGTTCTGTATTCACCCATAATAACCTTTATCACTTCTGAACCAACAGAATTGTCTAATCCGTTATAGTTTTCCTTCTAAGTTGGACATGGACCACAATCTTAGTTATTTTCAGATTTCTCGAGCTAGCCTCCGAGACTTGAACTACGGAAGCCTAAAAACCGTGAATAACAGACCATATTATATATATAGAGTATGACGTGCAGACTACGCTTTCGCCCCAACTTCAGAGGTCGTATTCCATGTTAAAACCACACAGGAGAGACAAGTACTAACTAAATGCAGTCTAAACAGTCTTTGCCGTAGTTAATAAATAGTAGTGGTATTGACGTCGTATCTCACAGGTGCTTAATTGAGAAGTGGCAATGAAGGTAACTAATTGTATTAATTTTGTACACAGGTTTGGAGGTGGTGAGTAACTACTACGTAAAGTAGAGCAAACATTTAACTGTATGTTACTAACACAACCGAATTTTTAATTAGGTTAATGATGCCGCACAATGAATTATATCAATATGTTAGGACAATAACATACAACGGCAATCTAGTCTCAAATGAATAAAATCAGAATTAAAAAGAAATCTGTTACTAGCGGAGGCCCGTGGTTTCACCCGCTGGACAAATTATATAGTAAACCTTCCTCTAGAACCACTCTATCCATTGGTGAAAACCGCATCAAAATCCGTTGCGTAGTTTTAAAGAAGCATACATAGGGAACGGAAGCGCCTTTGTTTTATAATATTTAATGATGACAATTTTTTTTTACGTTACAAAACTGTTTATTTAGATTTAAATTATTATGTATAAGAATTAAAGTAAGAATTAAAATATACAAAATATACATAACTAAATACTAAAAATATTTACATCACAAAATATCGTTTAAAAAATCCTCCGCGTCATTGCTGACTGGGAAGGTTCCCAGAATGCTGGCTGTGTTGCCACTTTGGATGGCGATATTTATTCTTTGGGCCAGAAAATAGCCAGCCTTCTGGTCCTGAGAAGCATCGATTAGGCATTTAGCAATGTCTCTGTAAAGGCGGCGAGTACTCGGACCCCATGACCCCAGTGTCTCAACCCCACATCCAGATGTGCTTGGAAGGTGTGAAGGTGCTAAGGTGTCAACGCATGTAGCGTCCCACACCAAAGGTCTTCCCATCTTCCACGGTAGCAACGACATACCGTCCGGTCTCTTTCCATCGCTTCGTGCTAAACCATTTGGTTCACGTACGGCCGGAAGACCGGCGCGGTGGACAGAGCCCTACGAATTATGTCGTTTAGAATAGAATAGCGTGCCGAGGTATACGACCTGCGCTTCTGCTACAAGAAAGGCCATGGTGTCCCAGATTATCGACGGCTACTCCACAGGTGCAATTATGCGGGGCTACACAAGGTGTTACCAGCCGAAGGCAAGTGGCAATGCGGAAGGTTGTGTGGTCCAACATTGTACCGATGTTGGGCGATGGGAGCGCCTGGATCCATAACCCTGACTCCCATTCTCCAACAGCTAGTAGGCGTGCACGCTCTGAAATATTGACAGAAGTGTCAATTAGTGTATTAATTCTCAATTTACAGAGCGGTGAATCCCACAATCGCTGTGAGCCTAGGCGTGAGGGCAGGTCAGTGTCGGGGCAAGACATCCTCCAAGCATTTATGGCATCAGTCTTGCATCGCACCTCGGAATCAATTAGTGTATTTGACAAAATAGAATGGTTTAATTAATAAAAATATTAATGACCGGGCCTGGGTCCAAGCGTCTCTTCCAGTTCGCTTGGGCGGGCTAGGTATTCGTAGAGTCACAGATGTCAGTCTGCCAGCATTTCTATCGTCGGTCCATAGCACCGAAGAATTAGTCAGGAAAATTTTGTCAAATACACATTTAAAATTTTACACCAAGAATTTTGTATTAAGTTGTGATAATTGTTATGATGATAATTGTATTTAGTTTATTTGAGGTTAAAGACTATTTATTTTATGCATTGTATTATCTTAAGTAAATGAGTAATAATAATAATTAAACCATAAAAATGTCGCCACAAAATCTTTCTCCACTTTTAATCACTTCGAATAATCTTTAAACGGCTTTTAGCTGACTTTATAGTGATTCCAGAACCCTTAACTTTTTAAGGTTTCTCTGGGATTATCAACCTTAAGGTTATCGGCGTAATAATAATCTCTTAAGTGGATTGTTTAACGGTTACCGTTAATATAAATGGTTAGTGAGAAATAGCTTGTGTCAGAGTCGCAGCTTAATCCGATTTCCAAGAAGTTAAAGAAAGAAAAAAGAAAAAATGTTTATACGAAATGTATTGCATTACAGTGATTATTTACTTCTGCCAAACTGCAGCACAGTTTGTTGGCAGACGTAGCTCCTGATTAAAATACAGAAAAAAATATTTAAAAATAGTTTTACATTTTTTCTTGGCCTAGGTAATTAATACCTCTCCAAAAAAAATAAAAATAACAAGTTGGTTATACTTTTAGTTAACGTTTAGTTGTCGATGTTCTGAACAATATTTTTATTGTTTTCAATGATATTTTTGGAATTGGATTTATGATAAATGTGTGTTAACATTGTAGGTACATCGCAGGTGTACCGACCCCAACGACGCGGGATTTTCATTCCGACCAAACCCCCGAAGAGGCCACGCGGGTGGCGGAAGTCCACCGGGCGCCACTGGAAATACCTTCTAGTGTGTACCAGAGACGCCCGCAGCAATGGACATGGGAGCGGACGCGGTCGGAGAGCATCTGGCCAACTAAGTTGCTAAGTGTTGCTAACTTAAGTGACCGAAATTGTGGCCAATTTATACGTAGGTGTAGGTATAAGAACGGTGTGATAACAACTTGATTCGACTCTCACCTAATTACTGACTGTTTCACGGTTTACCTCACTGCATCATCAGAGATTGTAACATAAGAAAAACTAGTGGAAAAGTACATGTGTTTCTGTTCAATATTTGGCAAATACCACCAAGTGCTCCCAATCGACACTATATTAATATTCTCAGCAGTAGTCTAGCAGATCGTAGCTCCGAACGTGTAGAATAGGTTTCAAAACCTAGACCCAAATTTGCCGTGACGGATTAGTCTATTCATTGTGATTTATGAGTTAGTTTTCAATGGTACTCGTATTAAGAAGAAGTTAGTAGACTCAAAGCTTTAAACAAACCACTCACAATAGGATCTCGAGGACTAAACTTTTTAATTTTTTAAAACAATCACGTACGAGTGTTCACTAGGTTATTCCCACAAGTGACTGCATTGTATTTGCATTAGACTGACTCATTACATTTATGACTACGAAAGTTAACCGCAAAATACTTGGAAGATGTCTACACTACCACAACTCTAGTAGTACATTTACATTGAGTATGTAAATGGAAGTTATTTTGCCTACACAATTCTAAAGTACTAAGAAATATAGAAAGCAGTGGTATGCGAAAATGTCTAAGTATATTTGAGACTCATCGCGAAGACAGAGACAATATATAATTAAAATATTTTTTATTATACTGTTTGTTTGACAAGGCACTGGCAAGAATACTTAAAGTGCTTAGCAATGGCAAGAGGCGTGCCCACTATTCCGTGGGACCATCAGTGGTTGGCGAAAGGGGGACTTGGTGGATTGGTATAAAGAGACGTGCTTTAATGTTACATACAGTTGACCCACACGAGCAGAAAATTGTAACTATTCAAACCTTCACTAGTTGACAATAAATCATCATTCACCGAGCCTTTTCCCAATGCAGTTGGGGTCGGCTTTCCAGTCTAACTGCGATTCGGCTGAGCTTCGATATTTTCCGTGAAGCGACTGCCATCTGACCTTTAAAACCTATGGGCGATATCGAAGTTCTGTAGTTAGACCGGTCGGATTTTTTCCAACTATCTCTAACGACTGCCATAGATGTTTGTATGACAACCGGGACCGACGGCTTAGCATGCTCTCCGAGGCACAGAGGGGTCTCAGTGTCTTAAGAAATGGTCACCCATCCTAAGACCGGCCTGACTCGATGTTGCTTAACCTTTGCAATGTCTTAACATTGTCGGTTACCATTAGACCACGAGCCCCTCCTCCTAGTTGACAATAAATATGCTCAAACAATACAATTATACCTGTAAGTATACACTTTAGGTGGCACCACCAGTGCTGGTGACATCATGAGATGTAATGATGATAAGACGTGATTTTTAATATCATCTGTATCTAACACGTGTACAAACATACCGATCTCATACATCAATCATGAAAATTCGGTTCTTACGTACAGTCGCGAGCATAAACATGTTACTATGGACACATCGGCAATTATCTGACCCAGGAACGAGTTCAATAATATCTGTCTGCACGTAAGTATGTACCTATGGAAGTCATATTCGAACACGAACCGCGAACATAACTGTAGTTCAAATCGAGTTCTCATAACAAGGTAGAATAAGATAACCTATAAAAGTGTTACCACTCTTACGTATGATATTAGTAAACTAGAATTTGTTTGTTCACAATAATCGCATAACTTTGCATGATGATATATCGATATACATATCTACAGTATATAATAGTCGTATAAATTCGAATACAAATCTGTGTTTTTATCCGATTGTCGTATCTAATGCGATTGGATTGGATACAGTAGGGTGGCCATGGGTTAAATGGACGGGTATCGATATTCGTTCCTCGATTTGATGTCAGAATATGGGTGTAGAAGGTTTTATTAGAAACATAAAGTACATGAAATTTGGTTCTTTCTGAAGCAATAAGGAACTATTTTGTGTTATGTTCAACAAATCAATTGGTTGGGATATTGTTAATACTCCTTCAGAAACAAATAGTAATATAATACTGCCGAAGTATTTTTCTACTTTTATCGTTAATCAATGAAACTGTTTTACTTATGTAGTAAATATTTTTCTTTGATTTTTTTTAATATAATTTGTTTTTACCTTAATCTGATTTCTTACGAAGTAATAATAGGTAAGATTTTTTGCTCATAGTCTGGTTATACTCGTAGTTCCTGAGTACTCTTTTACATAATATAGACAATAATTTCATTTGATGGAGTTACTTGTGATTTTTGCAATCTTATATTCACAGCTTCGGTGGCGTAGTCGGAAGTGCATCTGCTTTCGATGCCGGAGTCTCGGGTTCGATTTCCGGTCGGGACAAATATTGTGTGATGACACGTACATTTGTGCCGAAGTCTGGGGAGTTTTCTATGTATACCTAATATGTATTTACAAAAAAAAATGTATATAAGTATTTATATCAGTTTATCTAGGACTCATTTCACAAGTTCTTTTTTTTTTTTTTAGTTGACGTTAGAGAGGCCGCAGCCTCTCTAACGTCCGCTGCGTCTCTGGTGGTTACAAGCAGAACTATTTCCAGTGGCGCGCGGCGGGAATTTCACAAGCTCTGCTTAGTTTACGACTAGATGCCGTTGTGTGAATTGTCCTAACGTTAAAATAAAAAAACAAATGTTGTTTGTCTGATAATTTGATAATTGACAAGTCCGAATTAAAAAAAAACTTTTAGTGTTGAATATGTAATTAATTGAAAAAAGTTATAGATTATAATCTATAACTTTTTATATATAGTATATAATCTATAACATTCAACACTAAAAGATTTTATTTAATATCCCGCTACGATCAATAGTATCGGAGTAGTAATGAAATTACAAAAACGGAGAAAATTTATTCCATTACAGTTTCCATTTTACGTTCAGTAAACTGTTAAAGTTATGCAATAATTCTTTACTAAGCACCAAGATACGATTTTTGGTGAATAAGAATTCCATGCAAACGAAGTTGCAATCGTATGTTAGTAAAATATATTTCTTTTTAAGGGTTCCGTAGTTCAAGTCTCAGAACCCTTATAGTTCGTATCGTCATGTCAATCCGTCGTCGGTTGTCTTCCCAAACTGTAAGTGCTCGAAAGATGAAACTTTGCATGAATATAATGTATATTTACTACGCCAAAAAACTGCTATAAGAAAATTTTGAATTTTTTTTTTGGTATAGTAACCTCCTCTACACGTAAAGTGGGATTGATTTTGTTTTTCTTGTGTCTACCTCCCAGTGCGATATATCATTAGATAGGTCTTTTTAAAACATTAATAGGTTAATAAAACGACTTTTTGATTCAAGTAGCAGTTTGTGAGATATTCAACTTTAAAACTAATTTTTTGTTAAAACAGAGTGTCTCCTCTAACATAGTTATCACTTAGGTAGATACACAATTTCATAAAAATCACTATAGTTGACGGATGAGTTAAGATACAAACACTATGACACTAAAATTTTTGTATATCCCTACATAAGTACTTAGGTCAATATGTATACCTATAGATTAGGGGTATACCTATAGATTATCCTGCAAAACTCATGGTGACAGTACGCTAAAATATGATACATTAAAATCATTGTCGGGTTTGTTAGATTAAATTTGTCATTTTCGCGCCAATCGCTTTAAATTATTTATATGTTTTAATGAATACATTTTGTATTGTATATTGCTCATAATTGTGTTTGACAACTATTTATTGTGGTATTTAATAAGTGATTAATTAAGAACATAAAAGTCATATACCTGAAGGGAGTAAAACGAGGTTCATACCCACATCACCCACATTTTGCCAATAGTTTCATGTCTCACGTAATAGGTGGCCAGGCTATTGCCATTACCTTACAGTTTAGGTAATTTTGCCAGAGCCTTATCAGAGAGGGTGAATTGGGCCCTTGAGATGTTGATAAGGCAAAGAAACCCGACTTTAAATTTTCGGAATGGGACCAAATTGAAATACAGTAAGCATCAGCTTTCAATAACTTAACGATTACCTTAACGATAAACGTGTCTGGCTTGAGCATGGTGCAGGTGCCTCCTAAAATGCCGTAATTGTAGCATATTTTGTACTTACGTGACTCCCTTTTTTTGTTGCCTTATACACGCTTATTGATTTTGACACGAGACCAATGTACATTCGTCCACATTTAGTCTTAAGAAAATGTGTAAATGAGTCAATTATTGAAAAAGAGTGACTGAGAGTTTTATTGCCAGGTTCTTTTTCTCGGTTGTACTTATTGCTTTACGAATCTGGCAGTACATGTAAATATAGAAGCAATTTTTTAATTTAAGTACTTACTGACGTTTGTAAGAGCCATTTAGTGACCTATACAAATAAATAAATCATTTCATTTCATAATAAAAAAGAATTTTTTAAATCCATTCACCCGGTCCGTTGTTATAATGTAACAAAGATAAAAAAGCAGTCGAATTGAGAACCTCCTTTCCTTTTGAGTTTATTCATTACAAACATACGAAAATACAAATCTTTCCTCTTTATAATAGTAGGATAGACTAAGCGGACGAACCCGCGGGCGTCTCCTAGTTAATAAATAAAACCAAAGATATCAAGTAAATTGATTGTTTAAACAGTACGTGGTAAAGTTATTACTTATCTGCCGACCCCATTACGTAGTGAGTCACAATCTTATCGGTGGTTACTCATTCAGGTATGATTCAGTAACACATTAACTATAATGCTCGCGGTAACCTGTAGTTTAATTTACTAAAGTAACCTGTTCATAGGATATAAAGTATTCCATGTTGAAGTCCAGGTTACTGTTTGTCTGTGTGTCAAATTTCAGACAAATCCATCAAGTTGTTTTAGTGTAATGGACCAAATAAATAAACAAAATACCTAGATTTCCCAGTGGAATATTAAATTACACTGGCGGAGTCACGGCCGTTCAATAATTTCTGATTTTAATTGGATCAGTGGGATTACTTATATTATATTATTGCGAAATGTAAATAAAAGTGATACTTACATACATTACTTATATTTTACTAGCGGAAGCCCGTGGCTTCACCCACTTCACAAATTAAACACACAAAAACCTTCCTCGAAAACCACTCAATCCGATGGTGAAAACCGCATCAAAATCCGATGCGTAGTTTCAAAGATTTAAGAAGTTTATTTGGTAGGTACCTGGCGTTTCGATTCAATTGCATCAAACGGGACCACACTGATTCACTACTTGGCTTCATCAATACGATTTACTGCATTACCTAGTTTATCATAAACTAATAATTAAATCGGATGTGTCTAGGACTTTGGTTTCGTACCTAAATCAATCGAGTTATACCTAATAGATCTGCCGCCTATTTTATCCTATTTTGAGAGGTAGGCTTTTGTTCAGATTATTACTATTAACAGAAATATTTCACAGAACATGAATGACTCGATAACCAATTACAGGGCAGAAAAGAAAATAAAAAGGTTATCTGCGATACCATAGGTTGAATAAGGCGATCGACTTTAGTCGACACTGCCATGCTGTTATGGCTGATCATGATTACGAAAATTACTAGTAGATAATGCCACAATTAGGTATTTTATTTTTATACAGTTGCATTCAATCTGCGAGATAAACTGCAACGTACTCGTAACAATCCCAAATCGCTCGGGTTCTTATCCTGACAGTAGTGTAAACAGACAATGGATGAGCTAGCAATCACTTAATGGTATCCAGGGAATAGATTGTCAGCTAAATAAACAGTGGTCCACTTTTATACGCACCAGATTTCCAGCTAAGATTTTTATTTCGAAAAATATGCCTATTCGGGCATTATTTTTTGAGTTCCAAATTAGAAAACGGCTTTTTTTAAAGAAATGAGAAATTAAATTGCCATCTACTAAATAGGTATGTTGTTGGTTTTCATATTTTGGCTTTTGTAGAACATATCGGTAGGATACCTACTTTGGCTAGGATTAAGATTCAAAGAAATATTTACCGCTACCAATCAAACTATGACAGTTTAAAGGTCATATTTTTACTGATTTAGGTAATGACAGTAGTTTGGAGGACTGGTCAGAGGTAATTCTCCTTTAATTAGGAGTATAGTTAATTGCAACGGACCTTTGGTCGAATGCGCATCACTTGTGAAACGGCTAAGAACGATTGTTTTTTTATCAACTTTTTTAATTTCATTATTCTCTCTGGCTAGGCTAGTGGTAGTGTTAGGAGTTCTCGTCAATAGTGTGGTGACTGGGGATTGAACTCACGTCGTCGAAACGCAAGTCCTACTTAAATGTGCTTTTAAATAAAGCAGGGAATATAGTCTGTCTTTATGAAATATTAGCTGATCGCCGCATGCAGCTCCGCCCGCGTGATTTAGTTTACTCGCTCCCGGTTTTCGTGGGGACACATTACCGGGATAAAAAGTAGCCTATATTACTCAGGGTGAATGTAGCTTTCTAATGTTTATTATTCATTACAAACATACACACAAAAATACAAATCTTTCCTCTTTATACTAGTAGTATAGATTTAACAGGGAAATGAATAAAAAAATACGGCCTTAACATGTCTTAACTACACGGTTAAGTGCAAACCAAAGGTCTTATTTAAGTGGTCAATACTAAAATTTGTACTACTAAGGATTATGGCACGTTAACTGTCGGCGTTGGCTATTAGGTATCCACAGGCGTTACCTACTATGACTGGATACGAGAGTCCAGTGGATTCTAGTATACCTTGCCAAGCCAGGCCTTTGGCTTGACCTGGCAATCCTATTAATATTATAAAGGCAATTTGATTGATTCATTGATTTAACTGTTACTACGTTGAAAAATGTCCAAAACGTACTTTTTTAACGTCAATTTAATAGGTTCGTCAGGCCTGTGTCACTCGCCTAACAATCGCAAAAAATACGTGACGTCAGCGACAACTTGAAGTTGTAAGTCAGTAAGGGTTGTCTCTTGTTTGTGACACGGCATTGACCATAGAGTTGATATTGAGGCATTGACCTCATAATTATTGGTCAAATTATGCTGGTACTTTCCTGACAACCGTAACGTTCGAATGATGTTCTCTGTAAACAAAAGAATGTGCTTTAATTAACGTCGGAGTGCAAGTTCTGTATGTAAGTACTATTCGCTATTCTGTGCCTTTGTCACCAAGTAAGTTTGTCATCATAAAAGTATACCTACTTATGTAAATGAATCACCAAAGTCATTATAAATAATAAATTAATTTTGATAGTGGTAAATTGTGTAGGTAATTAAAAAAATCAACTAACAAAATCAGTTCAACTGATAAATAAATAAATATTTTTTGGACATTCTCACACGACGTCATCTAGCCCAAATTAAGCTAATAGAAGCTTGTGCTATGGGAGCTAGACAACTGATAAACATACTTGTTTCTAAATACATACATATTATACATAGGTAGAAAATACCCAAACTTCGAAACAAACATTTGTGGATCACACAAATAATTTAATTCGACCCGTAATCGAACCTGGGACCTCAGGGACGGCAGTCGCATACTCATACCACTGCGCCACCGAGGCAGTCAATATACACTTAATATTTAATATAAATCAGTGCAGTTTTCTACGCAATCAATAACTGATTAGCCAATAATAACGTAATAAAATAACTGTTATTGAAACATCTACGATACGATACATTGATCGGTAACCAACGGGTCATCTAATCGAAGTAAGGAACCAATTTGTACCAATATGATTTCTAGACGTTCGCTTGCGGTTTCACTCAGACGTAAATGTATACGAGTATAATTTCTAGCTGTGTAGCTATCATAACTAGTGTTATGACGTTTACAATAATATTATATTGGTCCCGATATTACCAAAAACCTAAAATGATAACAACTACGTATAAATATTGGATAGAAACGGTAATTAATTTATATAAATTAATGGTAAGTAAGATGTTAAAAACTTTAAAAAAAGTATAATAGCATTATTTTTTCGCAGAGTTAAAAAGACAACAAAACGTCGACAATTGTTTCGCCTCTAAACGAGGCATTATCAAGACTGTCTCAAAGAGAACAGCCAAAGGGCCGTTTTGTTGTCTTTTTAACTCTTCGAAAAAATAATGCTATTATATTTTTTTTAAAGTTTTTAACATCTTACTTACCATTACTTTAACTACGTATAAATTTATTTTTATAAATATCTAGCCCAAAGAAGCAGGTTTATTGGTATAGATTTCGAAAAAATAATACGTTTAGTAGTTTACTAAATAATACATTTTGACTAGGAAAATTTGTCACAATTATCCTCCACTAAGAAGTCCGCGGTCAAAGTAATTTAACTATTTATTATTGTAATACTAAGTTCCAACAAGTGCCGACAATCGAAAGCATAAAGTATGTATGTATTTATTGTTTTATTTACTTGTTTGTCTACACCCTGAGTGAAAAAGATGTGACACATTTTTTAGTCCATTATGTAACAGTTATTAAAAGCTCAAATTTACTCACCCCGATATTTCAAAATACCACAAATAGACCAAATAACCAGGACCAAAATTGGTTACATACACGTTACATCACTAGTTGTGACCCGCCGCAAATGATCTAACGGCAAGCCATCTGAAGCATATTGAATGTGGGTTTAGTTACGAATATTATTGTACATAATTTATACAATATAGGTAATAGTAGTGAAGATGTATACCTATCAGTGGTTCTATGATTGGCCTATATCCCCGAAAGGGTAGGCAGAGGTGCATTACACACCCACAATTTGGCAGTCTCACGTAGTCCCACGTAATAGGGGGCAAGTCTATTGCTGTCACCGAGCATACATATAATGGGTTATGTCCTTTATGGCTATTGCTAATTTGTAATTTTGAAAAAAAAATTGTATCCCGTTGCCTTGCGATAAAATGTCGATGAAAGGCAACAAAATCTTACGTTCCCACCGCTGTGGCACAGCCAATTAAAGTCCGGGCGTCTCGGACAACCTCCTTAGGGATAAATCAGAAACCAATAATATAATAAATAATAACGAACCACCAATTCATTTTATTCATTCATTATAAAAGTGATACTTAAATCGGCAATAGGAAAAAACACAAGAATATTCCTAAAACTAATGTACTTTAAAATGACGTGTTTTAAATTAGTTTAGGTTGATTTTAACATATTTTACAGTAGGTACTTGTGTGTAGTACACCTCTGCCTAACTACCCCTTCGGGCGTATAGGCTTGATGCTACATTATTTATCTACGTATACGTTCACGAGAGCACTAGGTTTAATATAAACGAATATCAATGACTTTTTAAATAATTGTATAAATGTCCGACATTTCATATAAAATTCACTATTAACTACTAGTTCTCACAGTATTCCCGGACTTACAAACGGAATTCAATTTTGACGTAATAATGTCATTTAAAATATTGATATCTCAATATCCAATATGACTGCCAATAACTACATTTGTAATTCCCAACGCTAGTGATCTCGAGTATATCCGATAATATTTTTATATACGTCTCAGTGTATTCAAGTTTCGCTATATTGAAATGTTCGCGTGTGTCGTCGGTTTGATATCATTACTATTCTTATTTCAACACTTTGTTTTCAAATAATATACTAAATACTAGCGGACCACCTAGCCGAGGTTGTAACTTATTACATCAGCTATCCGCCAATGAAAGTTCTGTTAAAATCAGTTCACCCGCTCCAGGGATTAGCCGAACAGACAGAACACGGCCACCTCATCGACCATTGCCGGGCATCCTAGGTACGCACTCTAGAGAATTCCTTGTACTTTATCAACTGTGTGCAAAGTTGTTTATTTGAAATTACACACAGACATCAGGGCCCACCGGACAATATCATTAAGGGCATGGTGCCGCGGAAACCTCCCCGTGGAACGTTGGCAACTAAGTGCCTGTTGACCATCGGCGGAATGCAAGTTGCGCCGATGGTCAACACGCACTTAAAACACTTTAATCGTACATAAAAAAAACACGTCAAAAATTGTCACAACAACCGACTTCAAATTACCGAAATGGGACCAAATACATAATTAATGCATTACAAGATCATGTATAAGTCCTCCGCGTCATTGCCGATTAGGAAGGTTCCCAGAATGCTGATTGCATAGCCAAGTTCGATGGCGATACTATTCTACATTAATTTAGCCGTACATTAACTTTATTACAATTCCATAAAATAATAGATGAGTTCACATTCATTAAAATCTAACAAAAGAAACTTAATATTCAAGTAATTCTTTATTCATAACCTGCCGATCGGCCATGATTGTTAACGAGCTATGGTGGGGGTAACACAAAAGGCTGGTAATGCATGTTTCATTATCACTATTGTGTCGCCTGCGCTCCGCTTCAGACGTCTCGCTTTATTGAACACCTGATTTGAAATTAGAATATGCAATGAGTTCGATTTTTTTTTTTTTTTTTTTTTTTTTTTTTTTTTTTTTTAGTTCCGCGACCAAGGCCGCGGCCGCTCTAACGTCCGTTGCCGGGCGTCTCTGGTTACAAGCAGAACGTATTTCCAGTGGCGCCCGGCGGCAATGAGTTCGATTGAGAAATTCTAGAACAAAAGTTGCATTGACTTGGATGAATAGAATTAATTAGAAATAATTATCCAATAGTGACACTTATCATAACTATTTCTAAAGTTATTAAGAGAATAAAATAGATACTTATTATAATATTCAGTTAAATAAAGTATTTCAACATTTGTTTTAATTACAGATTGGTTATTGATTCGATATCGTGCCCGGTATGCGGTAATAACACTATTGTCATATTTTTTAAACTTTCACGTTCTGAATTCATTATACTATTTACGATTTCGGGACTTAAACGCGTAATTTACCTTCTGTTTGGCCTGACGTTTCGACCGAGTTACATCGGGCCGTGACTGGTCTGTGCAGGGACTTTAACAACGCACCGCAGAAATATCAAGACCCGATGAGGGTAGAAATAAATTACGCGTTTAAGTCCCGAAATCGTAAATAGTATAATGACACTATTATCCTTTATAACGTGAAACTTGGGACTAACAAAATTACTAACAGAATACGGATGTGTCTACCCCCTCAAGGATTTAGCGTTATTATGTCATATAGGTGTGTTCAATTCAACTTTCTAGAAATACGTTCACGATCAAGAACAAATATTATTTAAACCAAACTGAGTTACCTAGTACCTTATATGCGAATAATAGACACCTAAGAGAGACTAAATTAAACTTCAATACCAAATTCCTCAGTGTTCCCGACAGATGTACAAGTACCTTATATTAATCTCGTGATCTTGGCAAATAACATTTACACAAAGGGCGTCTGCCAGCTATTGTAATAACGCAGCGCTTACTGAGACATTTCGCTTCTAATATAACGAGTATTAGATTCTAGTTTCTGTTTTATTTCAAGAATATTAGGTATCTACTAGCTGATCACTGCGGTTCCGCCCGAGTGATATAATTTTCTCGTTCCCGATTCCCATGGGGAACAAATTATAGGGATAAAAACTAGCCTATGTTACTCAGGGACAATGTAGTTACAGTCGCATATCTATCTATCTATGGTGAATGTAATTTTTGTCCCCCCTTAGCTCCCGAGAACTGCTTATGCTCCAATGATGGTTGACCCATCTATGGATAGCCCTCGATCTGGAGGCAAGCCAAAAAATTTGACCTAGCACTAAGGTGTCAAAAGTAATAGGCCAAAACCTATGGCGTGGTGCGGCGCGAAGCACAGCGCAAGACACCGTACTAGTTATATAAGAATACTCTACTGCTATAGTGAAAGAATTTTCAAAATCGGTTATGGAATCAATCAATCAATCAATAATACCTTCTGGTGCGTGCCAGAGACACCCGCGGCAATGGACGTAGGAGCGGCCACGATTTCGTGAAATTAAAAAAAATAAGATTAGTTAGTAGATACCTGCAGCTTTGCTCACGTGTAATATCTTGTGATGTGGCATCCTGCGATCCCTCCCATGCGTCGTAAATCAAGTTAACAAGGGTTACTCCCGCATCGGTGGTAGATTTTCCGCGAGTAAAGCCAAATTGTTGGCTGTGGAAAAGATTGTTGGTCGTGAAGTGGACATTTTTGCCTGCCATAAAATTTTGGTGAAACAAAAGGTGAAAAGATTCGGTGTCTTTGTCTAGGTTCCTGGTAGTTTAATTAGCAGATTGGGGAATCCCCTGTAAGGAAACTGTCGCTGGCTCAAATCCAGCTCCAGACAATAATTGTGGAATATTGGAAATGAAGCCTTCCCATATGTTGTCCCGAAAATCGCAAGAAACTTTGTTCAGTGTATAGTGTATCCGCCGGGCGCCACTGGAAATACGTTCTGCTTGTAACCAGAGACGACCGGCAGCGGACGTTAGAGCGGCCGCAGCCTTACTTGTATAAAAAAAAAACCTAGAGTATATCGTGCCCACTCAATTTGATTAAATGTGCAGACACAAAAATTTCTACTTTTTATTATTAGTGTAGATTAAGTAAAAACTTGAATGAGTTTTATTCCAAACGCCTCTAGAGATGAGAGTAATGAAGAAAGTAATAATGTTAGGTCTGTCTAGCTTATTGAATTTTACTTACGAGTATAATGAAAATAATTATATTTTTGAACTGAACTCAAAACCATTTGTATTTATTTGGTATTTTATAAAAGGTCATAGATTATTATAAAGAAAACATGTCTATGTAGTTATATTGTAACAATTGTGTTTAGCACTTTATATAGAAACTTAATTAATTGCTGGGGACACTAAACCAACGCAGTCAACATAATGAACAAAAATTAGTCTTTGACCTGCAATTTTCGGACCAAGAATTTAATACGTGTGCCATTAAATCAATATAAATAAATTTATACACAAAAAACTCCTCGATAAAGATTACTGCGTCAAAGAATTCAAAACAAAGTAATTAAAAAAAAAACTAAATACATCGCAGCTACTTTATATTCTAGAAGCGAAAAGATACTTTGATCGCGTCCAACGATTAAACGGCAAAACAAACAGAAACCATACAAATATTAAAATAAAATATAAAATTATAATGCCTTATTCATAAAATGTCGAAGACAAACAATATAATGTTTAAAATTCGTCCTCCTGTTTTTATGGCGGTCCATTAAAATTTCCTTCTAGTGTATCCGTATACAGCAAAGGGTGAGCTTCAAACAAAGGCTCATGGGATTTTGATGGGAATTCTCGAAGGATTTTATTGGTAGGGAAAAAACTGTGTTAGATATAATAATTTTAAGGAACGACTTCCAGTTAATGCTATGTTTAAGCGATAGTTTTTAAGTCATTAAGTTTTACTGTAAAATACAGAGGAAGTCATTTTAATTTTTAAAACTGTGTTGTAGAAGTTTATTTGTGTAGACCTATGATTAGCTGAGGACAAGATATAAATATATAGTGCCAAATAAATAACGTTTATGACTTAAAAATGTTTTGAATTTGAAGCGTTAAGTTTAGTGTCATTTTGCTTACAAAGTAGTTTCGTTAATATTAAGTTAGTTAAATCATATTTACGAAAATTATTCGATAGATAGAAAATTTTCACCAGGTAACAATTTTCAGCCTTTATAGTCCACCATTTCACAAAAAAAAACATCCAAAACCAAACTAATTTAAAGTTGTAGCAAATAATAAATCTTTATATTTTTGTCAGTATCGCTACTACTGGAACACAAAGCGATATTTTAGCCGTGAAGGTGAAGGATGAAAGAGTCGATTTAATGTATAGCTCATAAAATATGGAAGAATTAATTAAATACAACGAAGCCGACTTTTTGATACCGAAGTCTCCGGCCTTTTGTTACAAGTATAATTATATTAATTATAAATATAAGAAAATGAAGAGGTTAAAATGGCTAATGGTGAAAGAAAATACACTAAAAATGTCCTGGTAAAATTATTATAATCTTCTACGTACGTGTCTGTTCGTATTTGTATCTATATTTAGTTTATGTCTGTTACCTCATTCATGTTATATAATTCGGCAATTTTGGACTTAAACTACTTTCTAGAGGGCCCGGTGGCGGCAATAGGCTTGCCTACCCCTTCGGGGATATAGGCGTGATATGTGTGTGTCTGTTAACTCATATCTTTCGACTGGGGCTTTTCAAGTTCTCGTACTGCTTTTCAAGAAGTCCCATTTTAATTTGGTCCCATGACGACTATTATTTGGTCCCATTCTGGCAATTTGAAGTTGATTTTTGTCTCAATGTTGGACGTGCTTTATTTTTAACTAACGTTTTTGACAAAGTCTTGTCAGCAGATACACAAAACGACACGCGTTAAATGTCATAACTTAATAAATTACGTAGAACGAAGTATATAGGTATACATTAGATATTAATAAAAAATATTTGATCACATCTCATAATTCGAGGAGCAACAAGGGAATACGTTTATTTGGAGCAAACGCCGAACTCATTTCCTATGAGTAATGAAAATACGGTATTAGATTGACTTCAATAATATTACAAATCAATAAATACATTATGTAAGTAAATTTTTTATATTGGGTACATAAATGAATAATGAATGCCTCGGTGATGGCGCAGTGGTATGGTATGTGTATGCAAATGCCGTCTCTGAGGTCCCAGGTTTCGATCCCGGACCAAATTCAATATTATTGTGACCCACAAAATGTTTGTTTCGGAGTTTGGGTGTTTTCTATGCATAATACTCGTATGTATGTATTTAAAAATATATAAGTATGTTTTTTTTTTGTTTTTATATTAGGTTCGCCAAATTGATGCCGCCCGCCTGGTGGTAAGACGTGACGACGTCTAGCGATTGTGGGCCACTCTCACAGCACACAATACTATAGAGAGTGGCCCTCAACTTGACGACCTACTGATGTGCCTCTTCACGCTCCGCTTAAAGAACCCAAGGTTATATGTGGGAGGAAACACGTGCACACATGTTTATCAGTCGTCTAGATCCCATAGCATAAACTTATATTAGTTTCATTTGGGCTAGATGTACGTTGTATGAGAATGGCCAAAAAAACGGGTTTCTCTCAAATAAAAAATAAATTTGTAAGTGAGACAAAGACAAAAAACTCTGGGAAAATACCAATAGCGCCCGGAAACAGCAATAGGCTTGCATCTCACTGCTTGCATCCTCTTAGGTAGGTCCTGTTAGTGGCGAAATGTGGGTGTAGCGAACACATCTGTCTCCGTTCGGGAATAACGACAAGATTTTGTGTTAGGTACAAAAACATAATAAAGCTCAAAACACACTGGTCCTTCACATACTACGTAGGTATGCCATGCGATGTGGCAGACAGCGACACACTGGTCCTACGTCTTAAGACGTCTTACAACGTCTGACGTTTACGTTATCTTAAGCGCTATGACACTTTAAACGTGTGTGACAGCATCGTACGTGTGGGATAGCATTGGAACACGTGAATCTGGCGCGGTGACGCGTAAGACAGCGTGGTGAATGACCAGTGTGTTCGTTACCATACAAATTGTATAGGCCAGATCCTGTTCAGATGTCATAATGCATGGTGTACGTCGCATGTGAAAGATGAGTTTCCCCGTCCCTTTAATTGTATGAATAAATTGTCCATATCTAATTCTAAGAAGAAGAAGAAAAATATCTCATTACGAGTAAGTGATACAGTTCGTATATTTTTAAATCAAGAACAGTTTAAAAATAACAATTTTTCATACTATTTTCTAAACCCTTTTTCATTATAAAGAACAAACATTCCATTATGGTTTATATACTACGGATATTTTCATTAATGTAACATCACGTAAGCGAAGGTACGTTAACTTTATCTGCATCAGCAAATACTGAAAGCAAATAGTGTAGCCAATAACACTTTTTTAATTAATAAACATTAAAAATTCACTCGGGAAATTCTAATTTAGCGTTGCATCCCTTTAATACTGGGTAAGTCACGGGTTGTGACATCGAAATCCTGCTAGAACATAATTAGGACGGCCGACACTAGTTGTAAGGGCGAGTGCCAACTGAGCGTAATTTATACTCGTTCTATACAACATGCCAAGTATACGTTGGCGGATGGGAAAAAATGGAACTAATATACATGGAAATAATATAAGGAGTTGTTGTTCTGAAATTCCGTATTTAACGTTTTTCAATGTAATGTGGCGCCTCTATTGTAAGGCCAATATAGGAGTAGCCACGGAATTAAAAATAAAACGGTTAGAACTACACTGTTCTTGATATAAAAGACGCGGAAGATTTTTTAAATGAGTTTTTGCTAAAATTGTAAATCCTTAAGTTTTTGTTTTGAGTTACTTGGTACATTAAACTGCATGTTGATGGTTTCGATTGTCGGCACTTGGTGAAACTTATAGTAATACATGCTAACCAAACACTTGTACACCGTTTCACTTTTATTTAATTAACAGATTTTAACCTGACCCGTTTCGCTTTTGGCATTATCAAAGGTTCTTGTCCACTTTACATATTTATTAAACAAGTATTTTACTACACTGTCTAACATATCTTTAAACTGCACGTATTTTTATTTTTTTTTGACAAGTTAAATTCCGACCAGTGTGAACAACACCTAATGTACCTCCAGCATATACGAAGGGGAGGTAATTGGGCACGTACACAGTCACATGCTATGACTATAGGCTAAATTATCCCTACCACCGTCTCTTGTGTCACCTCAAAAAATAATACCCTTAATTTTCCTATTATACTTGTAGTGACGCTAATTTGGTTGGCTTTCTGTAAATAATGAACGTTGGTACGAATCATTTTTCTTTGTCGGCTATTTGAAGTATTTACTATTGTACTGTTTATTTAATAGAAATTGTTTGGAAGAAAATAATTTGTGATTATAATTGGCGCAATCCAAATGAAACGTCGGGGTATTATGGACCTTTGACATTACATCACAGAGTGTGTAAAAATCAGACGAAATTTTATAAAATTTGGTTTGGTATTATTGTTTGTAAAAACTAATGCAACGAAGTTCCTTAACGAGGCTTAGAGGTAGTGAGTGCTTAGTTCGATATAGTTGAAATGAAGTTTGTCTTTTTTTTAAGGAACTTTGTTTGTTTCGTATATTTTTTTTGACTAATACCACTCTAATACTGCACACGTCTTTGTAAATTATTAATCAGTTCATCAAGAAATCAATGCAGCAGCTTCTGAAGTTTCTTCAATATATTTTGTTAGCCAACAAAGTTCTCGGCTGTACCTATAACTAATCTAACAAGCCAGTATTCGAGCAACCTCTTGAGCCAATTAAGATGTAACAAAGGATCTTCAAAGAGTGCTTTGTAATCGAAACAAACCCTTGATACCATTAGCAATTCTGATTGCAACATTTTTACCTACACGACTATCCTGATTAATCAGCCAATCAGAGTACGTGACAGTCAAATGACTTGATCCTGTTACAAAGCAGAATATTTGATGCTGATCGCTACGTACGCTCCATCGAGGGTTGTGATTATTCTCCACCCCCTCTCCCTGAGGGGTGTAATACACATTCTGATTTGTATTTGTCACGTATGTCGTGTTTTTTGAGTGTTTTTGATTAGATTATATGTGTGTGGCGGTTTGAAAATTGAGGGTTTAAATGAAGCGACATCCGGGAAACGCTTCTGTGGTTAGAAATGTCCAATTGCCGAAATTAAATTCAATTTTCGAGACGTGTTTTGATTTTGTGGTTTTATTTTCTAGACCGACTTATTAACGAATTAACTTTGTTTATTTGAGTTTGTCGATACTTTTACACTCTGGTGTTAAGTGCTTAGTATTTTCAGTAAAACTTTGTGCTAAAATACATTTACTGTAGCTTGTTTATCTTCTAATGTTTGGTTACTTATTACTAAAGTTCGTTTGTTCTGTAAGTTTTTCAAAGGCAATATAAGTTGCAAGTGTTTTGTGCTTAATGCTCTCTTTAATCAATATAAAACTTAGCAAGTTATTATAGGTGTCTTTGAATCTTTCAATGTTTTCAATCATAAATTTGATACATGAACGAGATTCATAGGGACTACTCCAAAAGATTTTAAGTACTCAAAAGATCTTACGGCTTCCAGACATTTCTGTTGCATTGCAACAACATTGGAGTAAGCTCTGAGATGTCATATGCAGAGAGAGCAGTTAAGTTGGTTTGGTTGAACGTGTTGATCTAAGGAACCACTGGTTCAAATTTAAATGTATCGTATAGCTTATTCCTTTCGGATTACGATAGCAATTTTTATACTTCTACTGTTTCTACTCTTTGTAAAAACCTAGTTGGAGGCGCCAACTAGTTTTATACAATTAGGTAATATTATACAAATATTTCTCAAATAAAATTTCGTTTGACAAGGCAATAAATGTACAGTCGCTGACAAAATTACAATAGTCTTGTAAATCGTAATTAATAAAGTATGAATTGGAAGGACGTTCCTGTTAGGACGTAATAAATGTAGAAGATATTTGCATACTCACAAAGGGCTTCGGAATAATTTCTTTTCATCTTTTCCTCAAATCAGTGAGAAATATTCATAGAATAAAGCGATGAAATTAAAAAAAAACTTATTTTCTTGTTTGACTAGATGTAATTAACTTCCAGTCGAATTATAATCAATCGTAAGTAAAAAGATCTCTAATCTTTTACATTAAAATTTTATAAGCTTTTTAATTATTAATACTAGATATGCGCTAGCAAAAATAAATACAAACTAATACAGAATGTTTTAATAAACAGGCTTCTAAAATTCGTACACAAGTATGCAAATTAAAATTTGATGAAATATTTTATCTTCCCTTACAAGAGAAATGTCTCGAACCTCTTGACACCATCCAAAAAAACCGATGGTTTGCGTTTTCGTCGTCATTATCTATCATACATTTTGAATTACATGTATTGTAACTCTTTGTAAAAACTCTAAGCGGGTATCTAAAACTATTAAGCTCACCTATATATATATATATAAATATAGTTTGTTTTTCCTTCTAACCTACATCTGTGCAGAGAAACTTATCCATACTATACAATCCTTTATTCAACACTTCCCAAGTACGGAATCGGTCACATCGACAAAAAAATAAACGCGTAAAATGCAACGGTAATGACACCCCGTCAAGAAGCTTTACAAACGTCAATACTGAATTATTGTCATTATTGACTTATCTGCTATTATCTAAAAGAGTCATTCATAAAATACTATGTGTATGAAAACAGTAATACCACAAGAACAAAAACACTTTTGTTGACAAGTGTACAATAATATTCTAAGAAGGGGAATCTTTTGTCAAGTAATTATAGGACTCTAAATGTCCCCTATTCTGACATCAGCAACAAAAAGAACATAGATTTATTGCCCATTTGAAAATCGAGCGTTTTTATTGGTTGATTTATGATCATTTTTTTAAAAGTGTGGACAAGACTGTAATTTCATCGTTAATATTTGTTACACGAATAATTATTATCTTGTTTGTTTATCTATGATAGACATATGACTTAATTATAACATATAAAATTTTAGATAATTTTATTTGCTATTTAATAAAATTACACAAAAGCACAGTGAAAACGAATTTATAATATTTCAAATACCAAATTGTAAGAATGTATCACTTGTATAAAACTACCTTTCAAAGTAAATCTGAAATATATACGGAAAATATCACTGAAATCTTTATTTGACAAACCTGAAAATTTCAGTGCAAAGTTTAATCTTCTCACGCGTAAAATTCCGAGAATGTTTTCAATGTGAATATCATTTGGAGAAATCGCATTTAACGTACGGGATAAGAAGCTTGGATATATAACGGGTATCAGACACGGAGTGTGAATATTTCTGTAAGCGACTGTACTTAAGAATATATTAGTCGAAAAGTAAAAATATGAGAGCATATTTCGTAGGTTATTTCATTCTTAGCACGTATGTTGGGTGTATCTTAACATACCAGTAGTATAAAACAAAATCGTTTCACGCTATCTGTCTGTCCCTATGTATGCTTAGATCTTTAAAACTACACAACCGATTTTTATGCGGTTTTCACCAATAGATAGAGTGGTTTTCAAGGTAGGTTTTAGTATAAAATTTGTCAAGCGAGCGAAGTCACAGGCGTCGGCTAGTTACTTATATTACAAAGCCGAAGAGTTTGTTAATGTCGAAACTCGTGTAATCTCATATAATATTACATCACGTACCAACCAAAAGGAGCAAAGTTGCAATGAAAAATGTTGCTATAATGTAATCGCGAACGAAGTCACGAACGACTGCTACCACCAATTCCAAGTCATTCATCTTATACCTACACGAATACTTTTAACTTTAATATTGGATGGAACAAGGCGTTACCTGGCGAAAGTCCATGACAAAGCAATGGTCAATATGCTGTTCAAACTTTTAATTCATAGCATTATTTCGCTAAAATAGAAGAATTACAACGTCGACATATGTTTCACCTCTACACGAGGCATTCTCAAGACTGTCTCAGAGAGAACAGCTAGGCTAGCTATATGAATTAAAAGTTTGAACATCATATTTACCATTACTTTTAACTTTATTCGAATTGAAAACTTCCTACATAAATATTATACAAAAATATAAAATTAAAGTCGTATTTCAAGTTACAACAGTCTACCACTAATATCAGAGTTACATGAAAATAGCAAGAAATAAATCAGTTTTAATTATTTACTCATTTTAAATAGTCAATTTACATGTAAAACCTATAATAAATCAACGGGTCTTAAAAAAACAGACGCCTGCATTATAAATTATGTCTAATTCAATCAAAATAATAGATTCATTGCCCTCTATTAGCAATCGGTAAACCGACACATTTTTTTAACATTTTACTAGCTGACGTCCGCGGTTCCGCCCGAGTTGTATGCATTTATATTTTCTAGTTACCACAAAAGTACCTTACCGTTATAAAAAGTAGTCCTTCTGAATAATACAGTATTCTGATATTGAAAGACATGGAGGGGCTCGTGGTCTAGTGGTAACCAACAATGTTAATACATTGCAAAGGTTAAGTAACATCTAGTCAGGTCGGTCTTAGGATGGGTGACCATTTCTTAAGACACTGAGACACCTCCGTGCCTCGGAGAGCACGTTAAGCCGTTGCTCCCGGTTGTCATACGAACATCTATGGCAGTCGTTAAGGGCAGTTGGAGCCCTAAATCTATCTCGACTCTATACGATCTAACTACAGAATTCCGATATCGCCCATGGGTTGTGGAGGTCAGATGACAGTCACTTCACGGAAAATATCGAAGTTCAGCCGCGAGCTGTTACACGGAAAGCCGACCCCAATTGAGTTGGATAAAGGCTCGGTGTATGATGAATATTGAAAGACATAAAATCGTTTAGTTATTTTTCAGAGTTTACCAATTGCAAACAACCTTATTCTATCGAGAATTAGTTCAGTAGGTATCTTTAAAAATAAACGTTTAATTTAAAACAAATATAATGACAGACAACTATGTACTAAAAATCATGTTATTTTTTGTATTTTATTAATATTTTTCTACTGCATACACAATTATTATTTAAATTTAGTAAATGAACAAACAGTCAGATTCTACTATATTATTAGGTATAGTATCTATAGACTTCCAAGTTTTTTTAAATGTCAATTTATATGCGAAATATATTAGCATAACTATCACTAAAGTTTAATTATGGATGTACAAATTGATTACACATTTTGATTTTATAATTTATTAATTTATAAAAATATATTCAAATTAAAATGTGTATGAGGGTTTTAGACTCGAGCCTCATCTACAAGTGTTGCACCTGCCGATCAACGGACTATTATATTTTGTTTTTTTTTAGTATTTATAACTATCACGGTTTATGAGATACAGCCTGAAGACAGACGGACGGACGGACAGCGAAGTCTCTGAAATAGGGTTCCCGTTTTACCCTTTGGATACGGAACCCTGAAAGGGGGCTGTTATGTTTGCCATAGCATCATGAGACCTTGTCTCACCTTGTCACTTGTCTGACCTTATACTACATGTACCTTGTAGTACAATATGCCTCTGCATACCCCCTCAAGGAACCAGACGTGAGGATAATGACGTCACTACACTGCACAATACTTGTCTTAATTAGAAGAAATTCAAGTTTTTTCAATAAACATTATGCAAATTCCTACTTCTTAGTATTAACTTAGGGTTGTCACACGATAGTATTATTAAACGTTTTTCTATCGGTTACTTTAAATGCCTTTATTAAAATGCTTCTATTTTTTGTAATAAAATATACTCGCAGACACCCGCGACTTCACGCACTTAGTATAATAATGTTCTCGTTTCCGACGACCACGGAAATATAATAAATTATTGAGATGAAAAAGCATATTAAACTCTAGCAAATTTCGTTGAAATAATAGCAAAAATATATGGAAGGTGCAGAATTATAATTAACTAAATTTACTCCATCCAATAATTTTTTTTACCACAAAAAAGGAATAGTACCTACAACCGACCGTCAAACAACAGAACGATCATGTTGTTCAACATTACAGCAACATGTGCAGAACAAAAAATATCCGTGACACCCCTTAAGTTGGTGTCACGCAGGAAGCAGTACATACACCTCATTGGTTTAACGTCACTTCCTGTTGATTATCACGAATACTTAATTAGGCAGTGTAATTATGTGCCCGATTTTAACCAAACGTGTGTGTAATTTAATTACTTAAGTTGCATTAATCAAAGAAATTAGAATTAATGGGACGACATTATCTTATACAGAAATAGATTTTTTGTTTGGATATGCTTGGGGTCATGTTTTTTTATGTCTACTATTAAAGACTTAGATAAGAGTTTCCTTTGAATATATTTTTTTCTTAGAAACTTTGATGATTATTGAGATTTCAACTCACAATTTCTGTACATAGTGGAGCTTCATTATACTATGAAGTATAATGAAGCTCCACTATATACCTCAATTTTTACATTATTTGTTCATTATTGAGCTGAGTTTACGAAGCTCTTTCTTAGGCGACTCGTGTATTTCGTTCGTGATCGAACTCCTCCTAAACGACTGGACCGATATTTTTGAAATTTGGCACTGTCATAGTGACCATCACCGTGAGTGCATATATCTGAATTCATAAAGATCGGTCCAGTCGTTTAGGAGTTCGACCCGGATCGACAAACTGTTGTACGACAAATGTATTGCATACCTAGTAATAATATAATAGAACTGTATATTTTATAATTTTACAATATGAATCACAAAAACTATAGTCTTGGTCTGGACTCGAACCAGCGACTGTCCTTTCCAGGAGGAACGTTCTACCAACTGACCAACACACCACTAGCGCAAGACATCTAATTTTGTGATCACATTGTGTTAATATCGCGACTTACGGCGTACGACTTACTTTGTATATTTTATTTGCGCTTTATTATACGAGTATTAAAAAGGCGGCAATTAAAATTGTTTATTAATCAATATACTAAAAAAAAATCTAGTTATGCGCATTTGACAACCCTAATCCTCTTTCTAGATAACAACGCACATGCAGTTTTCCATTAAGCTATATCGGCTAATGTAGAAAAATTAATTCAACTAAGTGGAAAATTCTCTAACTTATAAGAACTTAAATTATGTAAGATCGTTTTCTAATTTGGTCGGGTAATGTGGCAGTACCTACTTGGGACTCTATGGAGCAACTAACGGGAAATATGGACGGACAAAACATCCAACGGAAAAAAGACATGATTTTGTATTTGGTATTATAGGTACGCTAAGTTAAAAATAAAGATACCATGCATTAAATATTTTTCACGGTCCCATTCCTGTGCGAACACATTCTCGGGATAAAAAAAGTATAACATGCATGCCTAGGCATCCTGATGTCAAGTCAGAAAATGGTCGTGACAAAATCTTTTTTAAACTCAGCTTCAGCACCAAATTGAGCGAAACTGTATGTAAAAATCTTATCAACGCCATGAAAAATACAAAAAATTTCAGAAATCACCTCGGAAACGGTACAAAAAGAATCAGCAAAAAAATACGTAAGTTCCGTGCACACAATTTATTGACGACAGATTTTTTGATGTCGCAAACAAAAAATCAAAAGTGGATATCCTATTTTTTTTCTAAAGTTTGCAAACATCTTTCGTTTTAGAACAACATTTATTTTGAAATCACTAAATGCAACAGTTTCATAATATTTGTAAACAATATTGGGTGTCACGTAAACACAGGTGGAGCCGCGGGTAATACACGTATATTAATAGTCTGATCAATTTAGTTGTAATCGTTTCTGAAAGAATTTTATGCGGTTGTCACAGACTAGACTAAGCTCAACCGAGGGCAATAAGTAGGCCTTGTTTCAACAAAATATTTATAGTTATCGACATACAGTATAATCTCCTCCTCACAGGCGAAGTATCGACGTGTATCTAGTATTATTATAATGTGTACCTACATAATATCCAGTGTCCTACGATTACAAAATTACGTCTAGAAAACAAAAAACGGAAAATTACAGACCGAAATACAATGTAAAACAACAAGGTTCAAATTCTAAAACAATATTCAAATCCGAGTGAAATTATTTAATAATATAATTAACCAGAGCATCTAAAGCACTAAACCAAAGCTACGTCAAAGAGACGTGCTGAAATTAAATAACCAAGGTGTCAGATTCGATGCTCGGGTTGAAATTAATTAAAGCTAACTAGAATACGGCTTTGACCGTAATAACATCATTCCGGGAAACGTCGCTTGTATTTAGTTTAGGTCTCTAAGGGTACAATAAACCTCTTTAGAGTTTATAGGGTTACGTCTGCAATTTTAGTGTTAACGTCTATAATTTTCTTGTTAAAGTGTTAAGGTTCATGGCTGAAACTAACACAAAGTGAATGTTCAGCATTAAGCCAGCAAATAGTTTTTAAGGTAACCCATCAAACTGGTCGACCGAAATAGTAGCTAACTGAAGAAAATGAAAATGAAAAATATGTTTATTCAAGTGGGTTACAGTCAGTTATAAAAGTAAGTAAAAAATAAATAAAAAACAAGTACAACATTATAGAGTCGCGCCTAAATAGTTTAAGTTAGGGGCAAGTTTAAGTGAAGAACTAGGCACATTCATTACAAATTGGAAGATATTGTTATAGGTCCTTGATTATCACAAAATTGTATTTTGCTTAATAAATTTCGTATCAGAAATACGACCGCAGAAAATGAATAATTTTTTCTCTACTAAGCAATTGTTAACAACCATTTAATTTGCGGCAAAAGAAGTTTTTAGAATTCATAGCAATAGTTTCTATTACCGACGGTTTTGTAATTCAACGGCACATTGATGACGAATGTGTTGATTTAGGCTTCGGAACCGTGAAATAAGTAAGTTTTTGTGTTACGCTGTCGGATTTGACACTTCACACGAGGTTTTTTAGCTATATTTTTTGTGTTTGATTGTTTCTGTTTGACACAGTAAATAAATAAGGGTACATAGATACTTGTGAATTATTAGATTTTTGCACGAATTTTAATATTTTTTTATGGAAATATTAAGAAAGAAATTATAAATACTTAGATCACAAAAACTGATGTCATCGGCAGGACTCGAACCCACGGCTTTCCCCTAACAGGGGGAATGTTCTGACTACTGAGCTACGATGACCAATACCGACAACATTGAATTTTTGCTTCATATCATATTCATAATTTCTAGATCGCGCTATTGAGGTAGAACAGTAAGTAAGTAAGAATAGTTTAAGCACACTCATTGCTTTGAAATATAAAATAAAAATTATTGATTTTATTGATTTAAAAAGATACACCACAAAATCACGTCACCTACATCTACAATATATTTTTTATAATAAATTACTTGCAAAATATCGTATAAATAATCCTCTGTGTAATATCCACTTGCTTCGGCAGTACCTACATTATACTATATAATACTAGCTGACCCGGCAAACGTTGTTTTGCTTTAGGGGTGGACTACCCTTAACATTTAGGGGGATGAAAAATAGATTTTGTCCGATTCTCAGACCTACCCAATATGCAAACAAAATTTCATGAGAATCGGTCAAGCCGTTTCGGAGGAGTATGGCAACGAAAACTGTGACACGAGAATTTTATATATTAGATATAATCCACTGTGTCATTGCTGCCATTAAAATGTAGTTTTTTTTAGAATTATATATATCTGCAATGATAATTTGTGGTTATTATTAACAATTCAAGCTGTCAAAATTGGTATTATATCGATTTGAGCTATTTAGATGCTTATCAACCCGGAGTACAAAGTGAGGTAGGTACTATTACAGGTATCGGATGAAGATGAAAGGTTAGTGACACGCTGATTATTGTAAAACGTGTTAAAATTCTTAGCGCAGTTTCTAAGACATTAACGAACAAACAGAGAAATACGACCACCTTATATTACTTAGCGAAGATACATCACAAAAGTAAATAAGTGAAAAATATATTAGTGATAAAATTCTCAATAGTGCAAACAAAGTTAAATCTACTTAGAAAATTATAAACGCGGAAAGAGGTCAACAAAAATTAAATGATAATAATTTTAAACTTAATATAAATGGTAAAATAACTACATCGGACTTCGAGGTCGCTAACGAATTTGAAAATTTTTTCTCCCGAATTCCTGTAGATTTGACAAAAACCCTAGGCTCTTCAACCCCCATTGCAGAATCTTTGTTAAAAGCAAACGTTCCTTGTTGTAACGTTATATTTAAATTCAGTAAAGTTAACATAAACACTATCTTAAAAACTTTGAAATCTTTAAATATCAAGAAAACAGCTGACCTCTCATCTCTGTGTATTTAATAAATTCTTTTATTGAAATGGTTGCTCCTGAACTAGTAATAATATTTAATAATTGTGTTGATAGTGGTGTGTTCCCTGATTTAATGAAATCTAGTAAATTAATTCCTCTGTTTAAATCGGGTAGTACTTCAGATCCGTTCAATTTCCGTCCCATTTCTGTACTACCTACATTAAGTAAAATTTTTGAAAAAAATATGCTTAATCAAATGCAAAATAACTTTAACGTTAATAAACTATTACATACAAAACAATTCGGTTTCACTCGTGGTCGGTCCACCACTGATGAATTAAATTATTAGAGTGTATATACATGTTTGCTGATGACACTTCTTTAATATTTAAAGTTAAACGTGGACAGCGCGAACTTGACGATGTAAACATTGCCCTCTCTAGGATAGTCCACTGGTTTTGTGCTAATAATTTATAATTAAATGAAAATAAAACTAAATGTGTAAGATTCACCTTACCTAATGTAAGACTTGTTAAAACCAGTGTTAAGGTTACGGATGATATAATAGAATTGGTCGATGACACTGTCTTTCTGGGCATAACGTTAGAGTCCAAATTATAATGGGGGCCTCATATCGGAAAAAATTCGGCCAGGCTTAGTTCAGCAGCCTATGCTGTCAAAAAGATCCGACAACTTACAGACATTAAAACGGCGCGTCTTGTCTACTTCAGCTACTTCCACAGTATCATGACATATGGCATACTACTGTTTTATTGTATACCCACAACAACAAAAGTAAATTTGTGAAAAATAGTGATAATCATAATCTAAACTTAAGAAATAAGGATAAACTGGCTGTTCCTAAATTTCGGCTTCATAAAGTGAGTAATTCTTTTGCGGGGAATTGTGCTATAAAGCTTATTATAGTATTAATGATTTCTTAGATGACAAGGCTGCCTGGTTGTAACACGAATTGCTCCTTTCTAAATAACTCTGTATTAGATTTAAGATGAAATATTTTGGAAAAAAGCCGAACTGAGTTTCTTGAGGGCTCTTCTCAGTCTCGTTGCATTTTGGAACCCTCGGTAGAGTCACACCAACTTTTGACGAATCTAAATAATTTTCTAAAAATTTCAAAGATAATAAACGTTATTTTATTTTATTTTATTTATTTTTATTTTGTAACAAGCTTTCTTTATTATTAAGTTATTGCATCTGAAGTATTTGTACTTTAGTCAGGGTCAACCTTTAACACGTTCATGAGGTGATAAAATAATCGATAAATAAGTTCGTTTATGCTCAATAAACTTGTAAGGTCATGGATGACCAGTCATTCTACATTCCCTCTTCATGATGCTATAAGTATTCGCGTATCTAAATGTTTTAAGGAACTTGTCTTATTACTTACTAGCTTATCGCCGCAGCTCCACCTGCGTGATTTAGTTTACTCGTTCCCGGTTCCCGGTTCACGCCACCGAAGCAGTCATGAATGTAGCTTTTTTGAGTTTATTCATTACAAACATACACACAAAAATACAAATCTTTCCTCTTTATAATAGTAAGTATAGACTAGCTCACCCACACGGCTTCGTCCGCGCAGAATATTTTCTAGTTCCTAATTCCTTTCCCGGGATAAAAATCTGCTAGTGAAAGTCCAATTAAAATCGGTTAAGCCTTTTCAGAAATTAACCAGAATAAACAAACGGACGGAGAGATGGAGAAAAATTTGATAATTGATTTTTTATGAAGTTCATTCATTTTTAGGGTTCCGTTCCCAAAGGATAAAACGGCAACCCTATTACTAAGACTTCACTGTCCGTTGGTCCGTCCTTCTGTCTCCAGGCTGTATCTTATGGCTCTATAACAACAAATAGGCACTAAAAACAGAATAATAATAAATATTTATTCGATAGATAAATAGATATTCAAACGTGACTCTTTTCTTTTTGGTACGAAATCCTTTGTGCGCGATTCCGACTCGCACTTGGCCGATTTTTTTAGTTACATTCATAATAATTATGACTCTAATCAAAAATTCTAAAATAAAAATAAAATAGCTTGAAATATTATAAAATCTCAAGTAAAATATATTTTTATCCACAAATTCCCGGCTTGTTCAAAATAAATAAAATAAAAGTAAATAATACAAAATTCGTTTTCGCCATTTTTGTTTTTCCATTGAGGAAAATGGAAAATAATATTGGATGGCTATGACACGTTAAGTAGAATACGGCACTGGGGCCATCTATAGGTACGGCGACACCCATTACCATGCCGACGCCGCCACTGCCATCGACTACACGTATATCAATAAATAGCGCGACGATGCCATGCTACGCCCTACGCCCGAGTACATTGTGTCCAAGGCAACTGCGCAGCTGCACCTAAATGTCATCGTTGAGTGTTAACATTATAAACAATTTCTATTTATCAGTGATTTTTTATAAATATTTATATTGTTATGATATCTCCTGGTACGCAGGTACCCAGTATATGTATAGTATGTAAGAAGTAGAAGAGAATTGTCTCTGCAGTGTCAGGCGCCAAGGTGTCGGCAGCGCTTCTATCCAAACACCCCCCAGGCCCTTCTAATCCCTGTTTTGTTGACCCACCGTCTGATCCCACCATCTGCGTTAGAGCAACAGAAAAAGATGTGCGGTCAGCTATGGCATCGTTCTCTAAAGGCTCCGCCTCCGGCCTCGACGGTATCTCCCCACAGCACCTTTTAGACCTCACCTGTTATGGTACTGGGGTTGCTGGCGAGCGTCTTACCTCAGCATTGACAAAACTGGTGAATCTTATGCTCTTGGGAGATGTCTGCCAAGACATTATACCTCTCATATATGGTGCTAATCTGATAGCACTTACAAAGAAAGACGGTGGAGTACGCCCTATAGCCGTGGGATCTACTTTTCGACGTTTGGCGGCCAAAGTTTGTATTCGGTTGTGGCCTCGGGTTGTGAGACTGCAGTCCATTCAGTTAGGACATTCGTACAAACGAATGAACGCGAAGTGCTTTTAAAATTAGACGTTAAAAATGCATTCAATTCGGTGAACCGGGACACCTTGCTAAATGAAATTAAACTCCACCTGCCAGAAATTTACAACTTCTTACTACAGTTTTACCACTGCCCATCAAAATTAATGCACAAAAATCACGAAATAATATCAGCCGTGGGTTGTCAGCAAGGTGATCCCCTAGGTCCTGCTATATTCAGTTTGGCTATAAATTCTATAATTCATAATCTAAATTCAAAATTGAACGTATGGTACCTTGACGATGGAACCCTAGGTGGAGACGCTCAGACTGTTCTTAAAGATCTTTCTACCATAAAAAAGAAATTTAACTTGATTGGGTTGGAACTAAATTCTAAAAAATGCGAATTATACATTTCTGAAAAAGTTGATGACACTTTGGCTTCTGAAATTCATCAAAATTTTAACTTGGTCGCTCCTAATATAAAAATCTTGTCTAAAAACAGTCTGTATCTCCTCGGGTCACCGATTTATGATGATACCATTCCTTCCCTCTTAAGTGATTCATTTTCAAAATTTAACAACCATTCGGAGCGCCTTTCTAAAATTAGTAGTCACTCCGCATTGTTCCTCCTGAAGTACTGCTTATTTGTACCTAAATTTACCTACCTACTCCGTTGTTGCCCCATTTGGAAATTTACAAATTTGATTTTCCCAATTGAAAACATTTTAAAATCCCAAATTGAATCCATCGTGAATATTCGGCTTGAGGACCAGGCTTGGGCTCAAGCTACCCTACCGGTTTGGTGGTTTAGGAACGCGCAAAATTTCGAGTGTAGCTTTGCCAGCATTTCTGGCTTCTATACACAGCACCCGTAATCTCTCAGGTAAAGTTTAAAAACTCCTGCAGATTTAAACTGTGAGATATCGGGTCTGGATGAATTTATCTTCCACACTCAACAAACAGAGGGCTCTATAGTTTCATCATTATCTTATAATACACTCTTAGAAAATACATCTGATATAGACCGAGCCAGACTTCTAGCGGTAGCCAGACCAGAGTCCGGACACTGGCTGCATGCATATCCTTCTCCAAACACTGGCACCTTCATTGACCCTTCTACTCTTCGCATAGCTGTCGGTCTCCGGTTAGGCGCCCAGGTATGTGTGGAGCACAATTGTGTTTCGTGTGGAGCTGTTGTGAATCGTTATGGTCATCATGGACTTGTTTGCCTTTACAGTGCCGGTCGTCTTTCCCGCCACGCTGCGCTCAATGACATCCTGCGACGGGCTCTTGCCACCGCCAGTGTTCCTGCAATCCTGGAGCCCCAGATCCTGCGCGACGATGGCAAGCGGCCCGACGGGATGTCTCTTGTACCCTGGAGGATGGGGCGCGCTCTTGTATGGGACGCCACCTGTGCCGATACTCTAGCGGTGTCCTATCTCCGGGCTACAAGTAAACGAGCCGGTGCGGCGGCCGATAAGCGGGAACAAATAAAGGCAAGCAAATATAGTAGTCTCGGCACTCAATATGAGTTCGTCGCATTTGGTGTCGAGACACTAGGCCCATGGGGCCACGGTGCGCATCAGCTCTTCACGGAACTCAGCAAGCGTCTAAGGGAAGAGACTGGGGATCTCCGCGCAGGCAGCTTTCTCGCGCAAAGACTCTCATTGGCAATTCAGCACGGGAATGCTGCCTGTGTTATGGGCACTCTGCCTAAGTCTCCCTGCCTTACTTATTTATTTTAGTGTTTTAGTTTTAGATAGTATAGTTTGTAGTTTGTTTAGGTTTTTTTATAATTTAATTTTCCTGTTCCTTGTATATATTTAAGTAATATAGTATATAGTTCCTCCAAAAAAAAAATCAAAAGCTGTTAAAATGAAAAGCTAAACTAAAATTTTTCACAAATGGAATTTAGTAACACCTTATGACCGACATATTCTTAATAATTATCCAATTTGCAAAAAATATTGAGGCTTGCCAAGCGTGAAGTGAACAGCAACCTGTCCCGTACGGCTTCGGTATCGGGTTACAGGATCAAACCTTTGAAGGTCTTCGCGACCGTCTGCAGCGACAGACGGGTTAAGGCACTCGACTTCATACTCGATTTGTTCAGGTAATTGATTCTAAAAAGAAATTGACAAATTTTTACTTGTATTTTACTGGAGAATTAATCTTAGACTATGTTAATTTCTAAGTTTCACATAAAATGTGCAACGTGTCACGGTTTTGCGGGTTATCAAGAGCATTCATAAATTTAAATAATGTTTCAAATGTTTACATGGTAAAAGTAGAGTATACTACCATCTAATGATGGTCCATTTATTTAGATAAGAACTAGCGGATGCCCTATGACTAGGTTTCGCCCGTGACAAATTATATACTAAAACCTTCCTCGAGAACCACTCTATCCATTAGTGAAAGCAACATGAAAATTGGTGAAAAAGTTTTTGAGTTTTTGACTTTGTTTTATAATATAGAGTGAAGTAACTCAAAGAATACATAAATCAAACATTGTTTTACTACATAATTTTGGCATCGAACAAAATAGACAATAGCAGTATAGTGATGAAACGAATTCGCTCCTAATTCAAACCGCAAGTACCAGATGTCAAGGCAGAGAGGTCTTCTAAGCACGTCACGATCTATCTAGGTGAGTTGGCTACCCTGGTGCACATGTCACAACATGTTACATGCCCCACAAATGCATCGGTGTAAAACCACATACGTCACTATTCATAGCCACGTATGAATAGATTCTATTCTAACATGTTTTTGCATAAGAATATTATTATTGTAAAACTACGTTGACAGATTTGAACGCGTGGAATATTTTTCTCGTTCTTAATTCCAGCCAGAACCTAGTTAGGTAGGTATATTATCGGGATATTTTGAAATATGAACCGCAAAAACGATAGTCTGGGGCCGATTTCGAATTAGAATTCGAATTAACTGTTCTTTTGTCATTTCAGGAGGAACGTTTTGCCAATTGTAGCTTCACCGAAATACGACCTATTGGCATGATCGCAAATTTCGCAATTTGTACGGGGGGGATCTTTGATTTTATTAAATAAAAAACTTAAATTTAAAGAACGGAAAGATATTGTGTCTCTTTCTCTAGAGTGTAAAGTCGAACTGTCTTGCGTGGAAATGGAGCAATTCATAGTAGTATGCGTGTATAAACCTGGAACCTCGCCCTTTTGCGAATTTGAGGAACTTATTGACAAAGTTCTATGTAAACTTGGAAAAACTAATAAGTACCTAATAGTTTGTGGTGATTTTAATGTCGATTTACTGTTAATACGCCTATGAGTTATAATATTTTAAATCTATTTAAATCACACAATCTTACAAACTTATTTTTGGAGCCTACTAGATATTGTGCTACAATAGCCACTTGCCTGGATAATATACAACGTGTTTCATATTAGTGTGGTCATATCTCAAGGTTGCATTGGGTAGGGCCTAAATAATATATTGCGCGGGGTCTTTAATTAATTTAATAAAATATTGACTTATAATGACGTAGTCGATAAATTTTCCTTTTTATCGATAGCTCATTGAAATGAAGCTCTAAGACTGCACTACAAAATAAACATATGATTAGAATGAACTCTAGATTTGACCTCAAGTAGGTTTGCCAAACAGTGAAATAGATTCGGACAGTCTCGTTGTTACTCAAAATTTTAACCAACAGATAAAGTTACTTTATCAATAGTTATCATACAAAATAGTTTCCGAATCACAACTTGGGGTCAAAATAAAGAGTGCCTACTCAAAGTTATTTTTGAAGTTTTTCTATGAATTTATGTATCACGTGATTGTCGTGAATGTCACAACTCACACGTAATTTGTTGTCAACCTACTCAAATACCATGAGCAACGCATTTGCTGTCGAAGAAAAGAGAAGAAACATTTATGTTCTTGTCTTCCTTAAATTTACACTTTTTATAAATTGGTTCCGCACAGATATTTAAAATACAACTGCTGTTTGTGTAGAAGTTTATGTTGTAGCTGTTGAGAACGCTGGTGGGTATAGTAGTATGTAGGTATTTAGTTTCGGGATAGAGAGATCGTGGATGCCAGTCACTGCACTACCATATCGTGAACTCTCTTTCGACTCATTTACCATGAAGTAAATGATCTGCAAGGTGTTTGGTTATTTTTGACCGACTTTAAAAAAGAGTAGGTACTTAGGTTCTCGATTCGTCATGATAATGTGATGCATAAAAGTTCATAAAACATTATCGCTAAAAGTGGCAACTTGTATGGTTGAACGAGGATATCAGAAAAAGTAGGAGGTGTTGGTGTCAGTTTCACTAATATGTATCTTAAGGACCCCTAAAAATTACAAAGAGAACCGCCCACTTTTTTGATTGGAGCCGCTTTGAAGAAACTAGGTATCAGTAGCGATGTCGGCAAATATCAAAGACGTACACGTCACAACACGTAAATTTTACCGCAAAACCCATATTATTCCGGTGTTGCAAGTTAACGCAATGTTCTTCATAAACGGGGACTTTATTAGCTTTTTTTATGCTGGATATTTGTTCATTTTAGCAATTGGTAATAAATTACTAATCTTAGACTACATGGATAAAGAAAGTCGCTTTTTCCGTCTGTCTGTTCTAATGTATGTTTAGTTCTTGAAAACTACGCAACGGATCTTGAAGCGGTTTTTTTTTTAAATGGGTTTAAGTAGTTTTCGAAATGTATTTACATGCATACTATCATGCGAGCGACGCCGCGCTGGCATTCAACAATTTTATTTTATTTCATAGGTCTTAGGGAAATATCCTGTGTTTATGGTAAATAATAATTATGTTATTATTTATCTCTTAAATTATTTTATACTAGGTACCTACTAGCTTTTTTTCATAAATAAAACTAAGTACCTACTTGGTACTTTTATTAGATTTTTACCAAAATTACGACGTAATTCAAGGAAATAAGACATTGCACTTGGGCAACACTTACAACTATCTAATTTCTTTTCAGTTGCAAGTAAACTTTGATATTAGGCGTACGTAGTAATCTGTGTTAATCGATCTTGGCGTATTTAAGTAATAGTGAATATTATGAAATGATACTTTGCGTCGGGGCAGCCGATGGCAGTCTGCGTGAAGCTCGTCGCCTTTATCGAGAAAGATTTGTGGACAATAGACTCGAAGGTGAACGGCGGCGGTTACCATCTGTGGAGTGCTTCCGAAAAATGGTGAACCGTTTACATGAGACTGGTTCTTTCCGTGGTTCCCGCTCAGAAGGCAGACCATCTGTTGTACCACCAGAGCAAGAAGAAAGTATTCTCGAGCATTTTCAATCCAATCCCAGAACAAGTACTCGCCGCGCTGGAATTGTTCTGGGAATGAATCATTTGAGAGTATGGCGCGTGCTAAAAGCAGATGGTCAACATCCGTACCACTTCAGGCACACCCAAGAACTGACACCGGCTGATTTCGTACCACGTCTCAACTTTTGCCAGTGGTACCGAGAGGAAGCACAACGATCCCCTAGTTTCGCGAACCGTATTTTATGGACCGATGAAGCATCTTTTACTCGTGCTGGTATCAGTAACCAACATAACGAACATGTATGGACTCATCAGAACCCACACGCATCTGCAGAAAACAACTTTCAGCATCAGTGGCGTGTTAACATTTGGGCGGGAATAATCGGAGATATTTTAATTGGTCCTTTCGTGCTACCGAGTTCGCTAAACGGTGAAAATTACCTCGCGTTCCTTAGAAACGTCTTAGAACCCGAACTTGAAAACTTGCCTGTAACATTGTACACAAATATGATGTACCAGCAAGACGGGGCGCCAGCACATTATGCGAGAGATGTACGGGCGTATTTAGATGAGCGGTTTAACCAGTGGATCAGACGTGGTGGTCCCATACCTTGGCCTCCGAGGTCACCGGATCTCACACCACTTGACTTTTTTTTGTGGGGCTATGTCAAAAACATAGTGTACAGTGCGGTATGTCTCACGCGTGAAGATATGGAGTCTAAAATATTTGATGCATTTAGCAGTGTAACTCCAGACATGCTGTGTAATGTAACTGCCAGCATGATGCGACGGACCCAACTGTGCATTGATCAAGGCGGCGAACATTTCGAGCCGTTACTTTAGTACCTACTTTTTAGTTTTGTGTTTATTAGAGGTATGAAGTGTATTTTTTATTAAATTCAATAATGTTTATCTAAGTATCGTGATATTAGTGAGTTAGTTGTGTTTATTGTGGAACACGGTACCTACCTATCTACCAGGATGACATGCACAATGAAATCGGTTAGTTTTTGTTGTTTTAAAGTCCACAACCTATTACTACAAAATAGTATTCTGTACCAGGAGCATATGAAATAAGAGTTGTTTACGATTCATCGAAGAGGACTGAACCTTACGAATAAATTTGACCCTAGGTAGTGTTGGGTTTATAAAATATCGATTAAATGAACAAATCAATTAAATTTACATGACACCTTAAAAGTTTTAACTAAACTTGTATTTGCAATTTTGTCCGTGCGTATAGTTAACTCAACGCGCATGTGTAACGAGGGTCAAATATGACCACACTAATATGAAACACGTTGTATACAGCGATATGTTGCCAGAAAGTAAAAGTATTATAAAAAAGCTAGATTCAGACCATTGTGGGCAAATAGCATCTTTTAAAATCACTAAAGAAAAAGTTATAAAACGTAAAATATTATATAGACCAATAACTGGTGACCGCTTTGAATGTATGAGGGTTGGACTTTGCAATAAAATTCCATTCTTAGACACTGGCTTAGACCCAAATGTAATGTATAAATTTTTTTTTTATTCTTTTTACAACGAGTTCAACTCCATATTCAAGTCTAAGGAGGTCATGATTAGTGATAGTCCTACTTTCAGTGAATGGGCCACTGAGGGTATACACAAAAGTAGACAAAAACTTTATGAACTATACTCAGAAAGACAGCTTAATGATGCTTAAAGTTTAAAGCAGATTGTTTAGCAGCTAAATCAAAATATATAAGTGATAAAATTCTCAATAGTGCAGACAAAGTTAAATCTACTTGGAAAATTATAAACGCGGAAAGAGGTCAAAAAAATTAAATGATAATAATTTTAAACTTAATATACCATATTACCATTTAGGTAAAATAACAACATCAGACTTCGAGGTCGCTAACGAATTTAAAAATTTTTTCTCCCGAATTCCTGTAGATTTGACAAAAACCCTAGGCTCTTCAACCCCCATTGCAGAATCTTTGTTAAAAGCAAACGTTCCTTGTTGTAACGTTATATTTAAATTCAGTAAAGTTAACATAAACACCATCTTAAAAACTTTTAAATCTTTAAATATCAAGAAAACAGCTGACCTCTGGGGCATCTCTGTGTATTTAGTAAATTCTTTTATTGAAATGGTTGCTCCTGAACTAGTAATAATATTTAATAATTGTGTTGATAGTGGTGTGTTCCCTGATTTAATGAAATCTAGTAAATTAATTCCTCTGTTTAAATCGGGTAGTACTTCAGATCCGTCCAATTTCCGTCCCATTTCTGTACTACCTACATTTAGTAAAATTTTTAAAAAAATTATTCTTAATCAAATGCAAAATCACTTTAACGTTAATAAACTATTACATACAAAACAATTCGGTTTCACTCATGGTCGGTCCACCACTGATGCCGGAATTAAATTATAAGATTGTATATACAGGGCCTGGGATGAGTCATATGATGCTTATGGTGTATTCTGTGACTTATCTAAGGCCTTCGATTGCGTTCAACACCAGACTTTAATTAAGAAACTTGATCATTACGGAATCCGGGGGACGGCCTTGAATTTCGTCAATTCTTACTTTAGTGATAGGGTCCAGAAAGTAGTGATCAACCTTTTCTTTTTCTAGTATATATTAATGATCTCCCTCACCTCATAAGAGACGACCACGAGGTAGTTTTGTTTGCTGATGACACTTCTTTAATATTTAAAGTTAAACGTGGACAGCGCGAACTTGACGATGTAAACATTGCCCTCTCTAGGATAGTCCACTGGTTTTGTGCTAATAATTTATTACTAAATGAAAATAAAACTAAATGTGTAAGATTCACCTTACCTAATGTAAGACTTGTTAAAACCAGTGTTAAGGTTAGGGATGATATAATAGAATTGGTCGATGACATTGTCTTTCTGGGCATAACGTTAGACTCCAAATTACAATGGGGGCCTCATATCGGGAAAATTTCGGCCAGGCTTAGTTCAGCAGCCTATGCTGTCAAAAAGATCCGACAACTTACAGACATTAAAACGGCGCGTCTTGTCTACTTCAGCTACTTCCACAGTATCATGACATATGGCATACTACTGTGGGGTAACGCTGCCGATATTGAATGCATCTTTGTGTTGCAGAAGAGGGCTGTCCGGACTATTTATGGAATGGGGTCTCGGGAGTCATTAAGAGATAAGTTTAAGCATATTAACATCCTTACAGTGTATTCACAGTATATTTATGAAATTTTATTGTATACCCACAAGAACAAAAGTAAATTTGTGAAAAATAGTGATAATCATAATCTAAACTTAAGAAATAAGGATAAACTGGCTGTTCCTAAATTTAGGCTTCATAAAGTGAGTAATTCTTTTGCGGGGAACTTTATTCGAATGTACAATACATTGCCAACCGAAATAGCAAATTTATCTGTTAATAAATTTAAAAAACTAATAAAACGTAAATTGTGCCATAAAGCTTATTATAGTATTAATGATTTCTTAGATGACAAGGCTGCCT